>JAODKE010000015.1:11627282-11652388 GCA_026779605.1 Mormyrus hasselquistii
ATTGGCGGCGGGGGGGTGGGGGGGGGTCACGGTTCTCTTTTGTAATACGGTTTCGGCGGTGGAGCCGTCAACAATGAATATGTGCTGACTTCAGCGGGGCTCTCCAGCTGAATGAAATTACGGTCTCCTTCACGGCGGCTTTCATCATGAGAAGAGATGTCAATCCCCGGGCTGGTGATGTCATTCACCACAGAATGCTTCTGAACACCGAACGGGGAGGGGGCAAAAGTCGTGTCCACTTTTTAACAATAAAGTAATCTAGACTGTGATTAATTATTGTTGTGATTGTTCATCACCGCATTCACAATCATGCTTCAGAAGTTACCCTGGGCCATAGGTGGCGATACTCGACAAGGAGACAGTGAAGTGACCGCCATACAGAGTGATTACACATCCATTGCATGAATGTGATGGAGGTATCTTTGCCAAATAGCTGTGAGCGTAAGGTAAACATGATGCGTGAGTATACCTGATTCCTCTACAGCTTCGGGGACTTTGGGTCCGGATTTGCCTACATGTCCTTTTGTGGTAGAGCTGATAACGTCATTGGATTAATGGTGTACGACGCGCTTTCTGGCATCACATTTCTCAAGCCTCTTCAAGCCATTAATGGAATATACATGGAGCCATCAAGGACCTCTTTAGGCAAAATAAGACAACGTATGACTGTAATGATGCCCCTTTTTCTTCCTCTGCGCATCTCCCTGAATATGAACCAATCAGGCTTCTGAGCATGCCCGAACAACACCGGCTTGTCGTCAACTATTTTCTGATGGCTCCGTAAAATGAATCCGGGATTGGCGGCAGTGACGGCTAGGATGTGGCACGGCGTGTCACATGTCCAGACAAATGGATCTTCTGTCTGGGGTAGCTGGGAGCACAGTGCTTAAGGACAAAATCCAATTGCTTGTTGATGTCCCAGCAGCGGCCCTGCTGTCGGTTGCTTTAGTACTGGGGGAGGTCTGGTTCGGTTTCCAAGGCAGTAAAATTTTGGGTGAAATTATAAAGCGTGTGGAAGTGTCAGATAAGCAATTGAACTGTTAATAGCCAGCAGTATAAATGGGTAATGATATACAGTGTTCATTAAACTCATAGTACAGTAGGCAGCTCTACTCTCTATACTCTGATAGTAATCTGATACAGTAGCTGATAGTATTCTGGTAGTAACGCAGACTTAGACAATAGTGTTCCCCTTGATGCCTGCAATACTATTTTCTTATTTATGCTCCTACTTCTTACATCACAAAACAGAACTGATATAAAAACTGTGAGATGGGAATGTGCATAAATTAGCAAGTTTTGCACGCAGAGAGAAGTGCTCCTTTTCGTGGGGATATCACTGGTGACAGCTGATGATGTTAATGTAATTTCCTTCAGCGTTTCAACCAACGCCTGTTTCCCCCCTAAGCAGTGTAGAAGCTGTGAGCATCCTGCATGGGAGCATGTGCAGTTTACTTAATATCACTGTCTTTGCTGTACAGTCACAAGAAGGGCTGGTGTGGCATTTTAGTGGATGGTGATTGAGCAGAACCGTTTCCTAGATGGATGGACCGCAGTGCTTCAAAACGCAGAACCAGTCTTTTCATGTCATCCTCACGATCAGCCGACCCACTGGTGACTTCTGACCCTGTCGTTTCTGTGGCTTCCACCAGGACGCACCATCATCCTCTCCACGCACCACATGGACGAGGCCGACATCCTGGGGGATCGGATCGCTATCATCTCCCATGGCCGACTCTGCTGCTGTGGCTCCTCACTCTTCCTCAAGAAGTGCTTTGGCAGTGGGTACTACCTCACGCTGGTTAGGGCGGGTCAGAAGAGCATGTCCACAGAGTGCCAGGATCTCCCTCAGAGTCAGGTGGAACAGGTAACTGGGCTCTTAGCCGGGTTAGAGGCTTGGTCTGTAGTATGATTTCTGGTTTGGTTGAGTATGTACATGGGTAACACATTCACACTGAAGTCCAGGTGTGAGAGTAGCATGTTGAGTCCATCTTGTAGGTGTGTGTTGAGTCTGTGGTGTAGATCTGTGCATTAATGGGTTGATTATGTGTTTTAGGTTTGTTTTCTACATATGTCTGTAACAGACCTGTGATGAATTTGTGTTCTAGGTGTCTGAGATGGGTTGATATATTCTAGCTGTATGTATAATGGGTTGATTTCTTCTAGAAGTGTGCATCATTGGTTGATGTTGTGTTCTCAGTGTATGCATAAATGGGTTGATTTTGTGACCTAGGTTTGTGGTCTGGGTGTGTGTTTATGGGATTCTTTGGTTTTGCCAAATAAGGTCACTTTGTGTTAATTCATCGATCAAACAAATGATCTAGTATAATGTGTCTGTATATTCCCTCCAGCTTATTTCAGGATATCCCACGGTTATTTATTTCCACACATCACACTTGCATGTGTTTTGCGGTTGGTTTGAATCAGTGACGGTCATAAACAGCAGGACTGCGGGCTCCATCCCGTTTCGGTGCCTCGCGGCAGACGCCCACTGCCCCGTTACTGGGTCTCGCTGCCGTCGGATGCCAGCTGTTATTAGGGATGCATTTGATCTGGCACCTCACAGGGCATCTCGCCCCTAATTGCAGTCAATACCAACAAATGGCAGGCAGTGGAAATAATTAGCTGAAGTGATGTGCCGCTGAGCCGCGCGTGGGGCCCCACGTGGCACGGTCGCGCAGCGCTGCTTCCCGGGGCCGCGGGCGCATCCCATGCGTGGCGCCTCCTTTCACAAGACGCTGGCTCGCGGCTGGAATTAAGGGGTACAGACGCTGTGCCTACCAGGAGATTTGGCGGCCACGCTTGACCGGTTTAACCCAGTAACAATAAATGTAGAGCGTGGCATTTCCCGTTCTTACTGACGCACGTCTCGCTTTAGGCGACAAAAACACACTGAGGATTATGGGAGTGCTTAACAACCATGAGTGGCTTGACTCTTATGGGGAGTTGGGGGGAAGTTCATCAGCAGCTGATTACGGCTCTGCACTCCTGAAATAATAATTCAGATAAAAGCTTCCTAATGCATAAACAATTAAATTTAAATGACTGTAAATAATTAAAAATCGAATTGTTGCAGTGAGATAAAAAATTACACAACCTGTCACACCCTCCAAAATGTTGCACCAGTCTTTCCGTGTAGCCAAACAGTGTCATTTATCATATTGTGTTATTGGGCCATTAATCGTAATTAATATATGGATATAATTAAATGTAGTTACAATAAATCCCAGCACTACATCAGTCCGTCCATTTTATTTTACTACAATGTGCTATTAGTAAGTCACCCCTTGACATCTCCTGCCAGTCACAGGATGCTTTTGTGGCAACTGGTAGCAACAAAAAACTGCCTTCCTAATACAAATTTCTAAGTGATTAGTCATAAAAATTTACAAGGGGCTGAAGGAGCAGATATTCCTTTGCAACAAGGAACCACTAGCTATGGATGAAACTGAAACTGATTTTTGATTGTAATTTTTTTTTTTTTGTGGACAGTTTAATCAACCTGTCTGTCACGTTTGGATAAATCGGGTTCAACAATCACCCTCATTCATCTCTGTCCTGCCATTCGACCACCAAGCTCGTGAGAGTGGGGAGATAATTACATTTATCCGATATCTAATACAAGGGCAAATGACGACAAGTTGCATGTAATCTGTTTTTTCGACTATCCCGATATCGACTATCCCGATATTGCTTCCCTGCCTGCACCCTGACAGAAGATCAACCCAGCCCGGGGCAGCAGCGTAGACGAGAGCGTCGGGCGTCGAAAGTCGACCGGCTCCTGCCTCGCAGGTACGGCCCATCTCGCTTCAGGAGGTGCCCATTTGGCCTCCGGAGCGCCCCCCCCCTCCCCCCCTAAAAAAAAAAAAGTCCTGGCAACAGCACAGATACCCCTGTTGCCTAATTTCATCAGAGCACGTTAGTGTCCATGCCTGGTTTAACATCTGTAATTATCTATGATAGGCTAAAATCAATAGTCTAGGATATGCTTTCCTGAACAGTGCCCAGAAAGATTAGAAAGATTAGAACTGAAATGTTGCATGAGTATAGATGAGGGTAAATCTATTTACTGATCTCAGGGGATCCAGCCAGCATGAGCTGGACAGACTGCCTAGTTATTATGATCAATCACTGTAATTGTTGTATCTCCACTGAAACATATTAAGAAAGGACACCAAAAAGTAATACTGGGCACAGTTCATTACAAGCTGGCCCATGGTGAACAGATTGAGTTTTGATTAGCAGACAAATGTATGCATTGTGTCCTGCTGAAGCCTGTAATGAACATACTGTGTTTTCACTACGCCGTCTCGTCAAGCGAGGGAAACGTTATGGGCTGAAATGGCACTTGGGGCTTTGTTTGCGTCCTGTCCAGATGACATTCTGGAGCAGCCCGAAAATGAGCATTTCATCTGCGTGTGGTGATGTTCCGGGGAAAATTCACATGAGTTAGTTTGTGATATGGAACGCTAATAAATAAAATACATAAAGCCCCCTTTTACCGTGGATAAATGTAATGCAAATTTTATGTTAGTCTTTTTTTTAATAATTTAGAAGGATTCAGTTTGCCATCATTGCCCTGTAAACCTTGTTAAGATGTGTTTTGTGCCAATAAAGAACACTTCAACAACACTTTATTAATTTATGAACAGATTCATAATGAATTATAATGCACTCATAAATGCACTTATAAATATTTATAAAAAGACATAACATATTACAGCCTTGTTTATGCATTATGCCAGTGTTATGAAGCTCTATAGATCTATAATGCACTATAGATACCTTTATCCTTAATGCTTATACTGTCCATTGTAATGCATTATAAAGGTATCTACAGTGCATTATAGTTGATATCTTCATAAAGCATTCATAATACATAATAAATATGGCTATAATGTGTTGTGCCTTTTCATAAAAAATTATAGCCATGTGTATAATGCGTAATGAATGCATTATTATTTATGAATGTGTAATTAAAATACTAAACTCATGGTCTTAAGTAAAGTGTTACCAACTCTTCTTTTTTTGAAAGAAAGCTGTTTGAAATGGCAATATTTATACAACAAAGGAGAAAACTGACACAAAAGCGATGCATGTTTTGCCTCAATCTTTCTCCCTCACGGGGATGTGGAGAAACTCATTTTCCCCCGTACACACCCCGGTCCCTGCAGGAGAGACGCCTGCTGTGAGCACCCTAACCCTCCTACTGCAGAAGCACATCCCGGCAGCTGTCCTATTGGAGTGCACTGGCCAGGAAGTGACCTACATCTTGCCCTACGCGGCCGCCCATGATGGCACTATCGCCGCACTGCTCAAGGAGCTCGACCTGGAGATGACTACCCTTGGTGTGACCAGTTATGGGATCTCGGACACCACACTGGAGGAGGTAACGGACTCTCCTGGCCCCCATTCCAATTTATCAACCTCACTGGGGTGACAGGTAATGTGCATTCAGGCAAACAGGTCTAGCAAGCAATATAAACAATACTCAACAGTCATCAAGCCCAAATTCATCGATTTCTGTTTTTATTGCCCGACATTCAAATATGAAATTGCAGGACTGTTTCACAGCAGCGTTATTAAATAGTGCTGTCCTCATTGCCAAGGAAATGGCTTTCTGGATACACAATAGTTCATTATATATTTTTTAAATTTAATCTTAGTTGGAAAGTAAACCCATCTTTTTTTATTTTTATGCAAAATTCAGTCATTATCTGTGAAACGACAAATATGGTGTACATAAAAAAAAATCATTGCTATGGTAAGCTTTTCAAATATTAGTATATTACTATGAGGAATGTGTGCAATTCATATCGTCGGTGCTGGTGACGTGTTGTATGGATAAAGAATTCGAGTTCAGTATCACTAGTGTGAAATCAAGCCTGCCGCAGATGTATGGGCTGAACAGCATGAGAGACTGCTGCTGTTCCCCGAAACATCTGTTGTTGATCCTACTCCATTTAGCTCCCACTTGCACATTTTTGGCTTAGTGCTTTGATTTTATTGCCATTCCTCTTATTTATTTCATCTCTTTACAGATTTTCCTAAAAGTGGCTGAAGAAACAGGAGTAGATGTAGAGTTAGCAGGTATTAAATCGAATGAGTCCGGCATGTTCATTATGGTTATTCATGAAGCAGAAATAACTATCTAAATGTCAGTTAGAAACCCTGTTAGTCTGCATGTTGAGAATGCGAATGAAAGCACATTGGTTGCATGCGTCACATGGGACCTACCATGTGACAGATTGGTGTATGGTAATCAAGCTCTAAGGTCAAGTCCAAAGGCGTTAGAGCATAATGTCGTTCATTTTAAAGTAAGCATGCTTGCTATCATTTGCTACTACCTATTTCAGCAAAAAGCATTTTCTTGTAATGTTTATAGATGTGCTAGTATTTATGTATTTTAGTTCTATTGAGATATAAATGTATTTTTACAAGTACATTTTGTATTATCCCAAAATGATGCTGTAAATTGGATTTTACCTTTGTTTCAGATAAAAAGGGTCCATTCGTTAGGGACTGGAAGAGAAGCTCGAGAGAATCCAGACGTCACAGTATAGCCAACGCCAGAGCGTCAACAGAGACTGTTGCCAGAACAGGTACTAATTTATGGCTGACCTGCTGCTTTTTCATGGAATTACATTTGTGGTGATTTACGTTGATAGCAAACCCCGGCGGTTTTTTTTGTTTGTTTGTCTCAGAAGCTCTTCCTTCCGCCGTGTGCGCCGCTGACACCGAGCTGAAAGAGAAGTTCGTGAACAGAGTCGAAGGTACGAAAGTCAAACCGGCATCTCGCTGAGCCCCTCGTGTCTACGATGCCATCGATCGTCCCCTCAGTCGTTTTACGCGGCCACGAGTCATGACTTGAGGATCGCAAATGGCCGCAAGTTTGCTGTCCATGAGAGAGTGGCCCTATTTTGTTCAGCCGTGATATGTTATGTAATGATGAAGACATGTTCTCACCTGTGGGAGGTGGGGTCCTGCGATTACTTCAAATTACACTTCAAACAGCAGATTTGTTCTTTAATATAAACCCCAGAGATCAGAGGGGTGGCTTTTGCTGATGCCTAGGCTGTGTTTTGGCGAATTAAGATCTCCTGATACATCTGGCGCACCGTCCTACTTATTCTTCACAATTTCTGTAACCTCCTGGAAGGTTTACTCTTCTCTTTTTATGGTGATTCATATTAGCGCTTTGAGTCAGACCCAGTAGGTCTTTTGATCTGTTAATAAATATATCACATCTTCCTACTACATTATTAACAGCAGATCTGGAGGGGAAAGGGGATTAAAGAAGGAAACCCTTCCGGAAGTGTTTTCTGAGGCGTCGTCTTGTGTTCCGCGCCTTTCAGACTCCACGAGAGTGGCTAGCGCCGACGGGAAGGGATCCTACGCCATCACCGGAGGGGAGCTGATACGGAGGCAGTTTCTGGCGCTCTTCATCAAACGGTTCCACCACGCCCGGCGGAGCCGCAAGGGCCTCGTGGCACAGGTACTCGCGCCGGGGGCGGGTGGCAACTCCGGCACATTAAGGGCTTTGGTGTTGACAGGTGAGCTTCCTGTAATAACAGCAGGAGAGACTGGTATCTGTATGGATACTCACACTGCAGAGCAGCCAGGGGAGACAGAAAACCTAGCCTGCTGATATTGTGTCTAATATTACAGTCAAAATAACGAAGATCGGGTCCGAACTCTGATGCCTTTCATTAAAGCTCCCCTCATGGATTCCGCACAAACGTTTTGTTATTTTGATTGCTCTGCTTTGCATTGTCTGCGAAACCGATGGCGCCTATCGTCTGAATAGCAAGAGTGTGGTTTTTGAAATATTTCTCCTGCCCATTATTAAATATTTTATTCCCAATGCATATCATCAGGTCCCTTGTTAAGTAGCTTTCTCTATGTTCGTTAGACGTCCCTCCTGCCCTTCCATCCTGTGACCCAATAATGTTTCTCATTCCTGTCATCAAGTGCAAATTCTGGATGCACATCAGCTCTGTATGCGCTGCTTGTGCAGGATGAATTAGCATTCCCTTTGCAGCATTGAATGTCTTATTTGAAGGCTTAAGGCACCCCCCCCCCCCCCCCCCCCCCCCCCCCCCCCCCCACCCCCCCCCCCCCCCCCCCCCCCCCCCCCAACCCCCCCACCCCACAACCCCCCCCCCCCCCCCCCCCCCCGCACACACACACACAAACACACTCATACACTCACGCACGCACAGTCACACAGCCCCAAATACTGTCGAGTGAAGTGGAGCCCACTGTGCATACTTTATAAGCTGCACAACCTGCTATAATGCTCATTTAAATTTTATTTATTCTTAAAGTAAGAAATATCATAAGTAGCACAGTTAGAGACGTGATGGTCAGTCGCCATGTGAGTTTCTTCGGTCACATTAAGGCTCTCTGAGTCTCGCGCAATTAATTTGGCTTAATTGTGTGGATCTGCAACAGCAGAGTACATAAGATGCTGGTGGGCTAATCATGAAGTAGCTCACGCCGCATTTTAGCTGCATAAAAAGAATTACGCAAGCTTCAGCGATAATAACAACTAAGAGTGGTGATAGTGACTGTTACAAGGGCTTGATGGCGACCATATTATTCTCGAAGCAATATTGTGATGGTTCAAATTTTATAGTCTCTTGACCTGGATTGTTAAGTCGGTAGTTTTAGTAACATAATACCACTACATCAAGCAACATGCCACCCCATATTTATACAATATAAACCTCAGTTCACAAAGATAAAGTAGGTTCCATAATCCATAACATCATCCATAACGGCTTTTTCAGTGCTGGGGCGTGACAAGCCTGTAGCCTCATCTAGCCCCTGCAGATGAGGCCGGACTGCTGAACCCCGGAGCCTTAAGTCTCTTCTGTTCTCCTTGTCACGTGCGGGTCTCCTCTCACATTCCAGATGCAGGCAGATTGGCCAGTGTGGCCCATTTCGGTCCTCGGTGACCCACAGACAATCCAAGGTAGGGAGCAAAAATGTAGACTGTCTGGCAGGGAGCTCGGAGGGGGCAAAAACATGGACTGGCTGTGGGTCCCTGAGGACCGGATTGGGAAGTACTGAGAAACTGGTGAGTGTAAATTTACCATAGCCTAGGATTGTGAGTTCGTGCATGTACAGTATGTGTCCTGTGATGGACTCAGAGGTGAAAAGTTCAGGTTCAGAAAGAAAAAAAAATCCAGACCAAAATTTTGTGTCAACCGACCAGTTCAGTGCGCAACTGGTTAGTTGGAATAATATCTTGGTTTTGGACATGAACATGGACTGGCATCTCCTTCAGGGTGCAAGCCTGGCATAGACTCCTGGGCCTCCCTGTGACTCTGAGCTGGTCAGAAGATGCATGACTTGTCTTCCTGTTTGTGTATGCCTGTCTTTGAGCAGATGAATGATTGAATGAGTACTTAAGTTTATTTTGAGAACCAACAGTTTACCGCTAGTACCGTTCCAAACTCTAGCTGCAGATACAGGGGGCGTGGTCACAGGTAGTTCCCCTCAAAACAACATGCCGCCGTCGCTGCTGGGCTGACACAGGGCATGGACGCCACTCGAAGCAGGCCTCCTGTTGTCGTCCGACTCCGCGGTGGCACGCTAATCTCTTTAAACAGTGCCGTGGGGGAATGCAAAGCAGATTAGAGCGGCAAAGTCACTCCGGCTTATTTACAGAGAGAAGTTTGGTTCGAACTTTGGCACGGCGAGCACACATATGCACGTGGGCATCAGGGACTGACTTCAGCGCCCTCTCTCCTGGGATGCAGGTGCGTCATGTCTTCCCAAACGGCGGTACCGCCCCCTCCCACGTCAGGATGCATATTTTTGTCCTGATGCAGGAAAAACACCACCAGTATCAATTTTTAACTTCTGCCGGCGTTTCTGTGCCTACCGCCCCACTGCGGCCGCGGGGGGCCAACACCGCCTTCCCCCTCCATGCCGATGTGCTCCACCGAGCACACCCCCACACCCATGGCGCGGGGGCTGCTCGCTTGAAGTGAAAGAGGGGGCTTCAGGTGGAAGGTGAGCCTGACACATGATTCAGATGAAATACAGAGGAAACAAATAGTACCACCTCAGGACCAGTTATCGCTTCTCTAGCTAGTCCCAAATTTATCAGTTAACAGCGTTTAACAGCATTATCGTGATGTGTTTTTTTTTCTCGGCCTGTACTCTTTGAGGTAACAGGACACATTTATTTACAGGGCCCCTCTTGCAAATTCTGTAATGAGTTCCATACACTGGTGTGACTGAAATGCAGAGTTTCTCCACAAGGGCCGGAGGAGAGCCATAGAAGTGTGACCTTCCAGGGCAGAGTTCAGTAGCAAGCCTGCACCTCCACGTAGGGGTTACAGAGGGGCTTGGGAGGGTCACACTTAACACACCACGGGCGGAGTAATTAGGACAAGGGGCATGTGTGTCTTTATAATGTGAAATTATCTTGTTTATCGCACTCTCACACTTCTCACCATAATTTTAAGCTCTAAACATAAATTACCTGCAGACATTGATATCTGGTCCATTTGTTCTTAGTGTAAAAGGTGTGAATCGAGAAATAATGTAATGCCCAAGCCAACTGGAACCATCCGTAAGCCTTATATTTATAACAAACTCACATACTGCTTGGAAGAAGAACCTAATCCATATATGTCATTTGAGGATAAAATCATTTACATACATTTCTCTCTGTTGCAGTGAGAGTAAATGACTTGCAGAATTATCCTGCAAAATAGCGTTTTGACATAGAATAAATTACGGCACAGGGAATGCTGGGAACTTCTCGATTGATGTTCGTGGGGGGGGGGGGGGGGATAGGGGGGGGTAACCTGCTGTCACCGTCATAATTATGTGTCAATTTGAATTTAATCCAAGGAACTACAGTTTACATTTTGCCGTAAAACAGCACATGTGCTAATAATATGCATTGCTGTGTAATTATTTTTTGTTAATTATTTTTATTTGTGTAATTATTATTTGTTAATGGCCGCGATTGCATGCAGATTAGCTTCTGTAGGTAAGAATACTTATAAAATCATCCAGCAGTTGTCTGAAATCAGAAGTCTGCATTGTTGTCTGTGCTCTAATTGCAGTTTAATTAATGCAGCCACGCAGTATTAAACTTCAGGATGTCTGAAACTTTGGATGGATTTGCAAATAAACCATGTCTGATGCCTTTCCAGTGTCTACAGTGCTGGGAATAATAGAAGGGACAGGATATAATTAATCATGTGGAGGAGCCACTCTCACATTGAGTGCAAGTGATTAAACAATGAGTATATTGCTCATTCTTCCATCAAACTTTTTTTTATTTGTCAACACAGGGACACAAAATAAGTAACGCGGCGACACGGAAAGTGCATGCTGGCTGCACAGACGGAGGATGGAATGTAACACGATTAATTATGCAAATGCACAATTGTTTGGAGGTGCTTAATCTAAATGCGACCACATTCATGGAAAGGAAAAAAAAAAACTAGTTCTCCCCAAGCATCGTAATTGCTATGGGTCTGTCTTATGTCTGACAGATGTCTTTCAGATGTCGACGCCACACTTTTTCACCAAATGTTTTGTGTCATTTCTCTCTGTGACGGACAATAATCTGTCTCTTCAACTCAAGGCTGTACTCAGTTATGAGGGGGCGACACCAAGACATAAGAGAAACAGGAGACCTTGAAATGGGGGGGCGCAGAAATGGTTCAATCAAGGTAGCAAGTTGTGGTTTTTCCACACTGATTAAAGCATTTAAGTAGCCTGAGTCAGATACAGGATCACCTAATACCAATGGCTAACGGTAATGACATACCGCTTAATGTGAATCACAATCAGAGGCTTGTGTTCGTACGTAAAGCAGGATTCATAAGACCTCCTCAAACTACCTATTATCATCACCTCAGATCACTGTGCAAACATCCCCAGATTTATCACCTTGGAAACCGAATTACAAAAAAAAGATACTGTCCAAAAAAGAAAGAAAAAAAAACCCACAGAAATGAATTACTCCTTCCCTTTTTCAGATGTAAAAGTTCACTCTTTTCTGCATTGTACAGAGCGCACTTTCGTGCCATATCCAACTTGTGGGTTTGCAGTGTGTCCTGAGACGCTGTATTAGTCACCACGACAACTGATGCCCACGAGGAGGCCTTGACAGAACCTCACCCTACCCAGCCTTCTGAAACATTCCGAGCATTGTCAACTGCAGACTCCTGAGAATCTTCTGCCTTGATGACTTTTCATTTTTTTGTATTACAGTTGTAAAAGGCATCTAAACATTTCAGAACAGAGACCTATCAACCTTGTCTCTGCGCTTTCTCTGTGTGTGTGCGCTCATTTCAGACCAAAGGCTGCGATGGCCGTCGTCTGCTTTGGGGAGGTGATTTCTGGGCGGTTAGCAGTGACTGCTGTTTTGTCTCTGTCCTCTGCCAGGTGGTGCTGCCCGCTGTTTTTGTGTGCCTCTCTCTCATCTTCTCACTCATCATCCCCCCCTTCATGGAGTATCCAAGCCTGGAGCTGCATCCATGGATTTACGGAGTGCCACAGAACACCTTCTACAGGTGAGGAGCCGACCGCGCGGGGCGCCGCCGCACCGCTCGCTGCCGTTTGCTTTTAAGGCGGACATACTTCAGCTTTGAATGCGTCAGCTTTCATTTACACCTGCCCTTATTCTCCTAACAGCTACCCAGAATGCTTTGGGCTTCTTTGTCTGTGAATGCTGGGACAGATTGTCAGGTTTTCAGGGCGGGAGTTTGCAGCATTCCAGGGGTGACTAAGTCAGCGGCCACATTGCGATGTGCAGTGCTGCAGAGCTTCTTCAGTGTCGTCTCCACTTCCTTCAGCACCTCCTGTAATAGTTCAGGTTTTTAATTGGAGATGCCTTCAATCAATGTGCTTAATTCGTGTAGTCTAAGTTCAGAAGACCTCTGCAGCTTTGTCTTTGTCACACTGCAAAATGTGGCCAGTTAATCCAGTCGCAGTCATCTTCTGATTCACCTTGAGATTGGTTCTGTTTACACCTAATCTCTATATGCACTCTTAAAAGACCCAGAATTGTACCGTGGTGCCGTAGGAGATCCCAGATGAAGTGAAAGCTGCTCTCAAGGGGGGCAAAACTCATAACTGGCAGAAGACAAAGATCCAGCTCTGGAACTGAGTCTCTGGTGTTTCTTCTTTTTACATCTGGATGACAAAGGGAGCAGCGTTTCCTGATGAATGGCTCAAATAAAAATCATGTGCCACACACTCCATCAAAAGCAGAGCCAGCAACAGTATCTGACAATAGTTCTCTCACATCTGCAGTATCATCAGCAGTTTCATATATATATATATATATATATATATATATATATATATACGTTCTTCAGGAAATATGTTTCAGGGCAAACTGACTTTTCTTTGTCAGATCGATAAGTTGAAAATGGATTTGATCGTGTCCTTCCAAACTGATGTAAATATGTGGTATTTAGAAAGCCTTTGTGTCTGTTCCACACAAATATTTTTTATTATTATAAAACAGAAATCAGTTAATGTTCGTAATTCTCCAAAATTGTGACACATTAATGCTGCCTTTCATAAGCGGTGTGATAGTTTCATTCCTGAGTGCTTTGTGTTGTTCTTGCCACGGTATAAAACTTCATTCTTTACTTTTTTTATTCTTATCATGAGAGTAACAATCGAAGTTCCCAAGTGTCTTTTTAAGTCATCGATGACTTGCGGCTCACGCCGGCATATTGACAGCTGGTTACCCCGCAGTTTTTCTCTGCCGTTCGGACTCTCTGTTCCTTCATCTGCTCCTCTTCAGACACGTCACCACTCGACTACTGTTGCTGAATAATTTAGACGCAACAGTAGACTGCAGGTGACTTGTGAATCATATATATATATTTTATGATATTTTATTTTTTTTTTTTACATTTTAACTTCACTGGAATAAAATATATGATTTCCCTGACATTCCATCTAAATTCATCAGGAGGTAATTTACAAATGCCGTTTGGGAAGGTTTTAATCAGAGCCGTGGAAGCGGCGCTGTGTTGCTGGTTACTGAACTGCTTTTATGTCAGTGACAGTCAGATTCAGTTGTCATGGGATGTACATGGATGCCATCGCCCCATGGAGGAAAAACTATGAGAAAAACATTCCCCTTTGAAAATATACTACCCTCCTTCACCATCCCCATGAATTGTTCAGTTTAATGCCGCTCGCGTAAAGTGAATCTGCCAGCTACATCAGGGGTACTCAACTAGCAGCAAATTTCATTGTGGGGAATGCCCCTCCCCACCGAATTTTAACGTGGCAGCCCCCACCCTATCCACCTATCCGCCATCCCCGTTGAAACATTTGCACAACTTGACCACTGTTTACGGTCCTAAATTGTCAGACGTAACAAACAGAGAAGATGCTCAATGGCCCCGTCTGTTTGTTTCGGAGAAACCGTCTTTTATTGTCCTGGTCAGCGCCAGCCAGTCGGCGCTTTGTGGTGAAGGTGAAAAGGACACGGAAGGGGTACGTGGCGCGGCCGCGGGGGCCCTGCCCTGGGCAGGGTGGCCTTTTCTCGCCCACTCCCGTCTCTCTCTCTCCCGCGGTGCCGGGGGGGCACAGCGTGTGCTGGCCCGCAGAGGCGACACCGGGAGGATAAATGGCCTCTTTGTGCCGTGGCTTTGCTTGCCTGTGGGAGGCGATGCCCTTTGGCAGGGCTTCTCAGCAGGTTTGGCACAGTGACGTGTCCCTGGAAGAAACGCCGATTGTTTCTTGGTATGTAATGTGCTATAATTAACACACTTAACCCTTGATTTTGAAATAAACTATACGTATCCAAACACTCATATGAGCTGACGTTATAAGAAATATATTCTTAATTGAAATAGTCAGTGGTTGGTCCATCCAATACATTTAGGTTTATAGAGGCTTTGGAAGATGTGTTTTGGCCAGCATGTGGCTGATTTTTCTGATTTTCACATGTGATGCTCGTGGGGTGAAACTACATAGTTACCAGTCACCTGCCTCCTAAATGTTGCGTAAAAGTGAAAGACAGCGTGTAAAAGCAACTTCCAGCCCCGGGGGATTTTGCTTTCCTCCTATTGGGCAAATTGTTTGGATAACGCTGTTGCGAATGAGTGCAACATGTTCACAATGGAAAAGTTACACAATGGATCTGTGAATGTGTCACTATCCTTAAGTCCCTGAAATGAGCATTGTATAACAGAGGTACAGTTTTACTGTATTTACTGTTTTACTAAGGGACAAGAAGGGGTAAATGCTGTATCCATTTTAATTAAGTTGACAAAGTTCCAGCTGAGTTGTGTACACAGATGGAATCAGATGAAATGGCTTTATATAGTTCTGCACTTACATTCACATGCAGACTTATCAGCCCCCCAGATCAGCGTTTCCCCATCTGGTCCTCGGGGACCCACAGTCGGTCAGTGTTTTTGCTCTCTCCGAGCTCCCTGCCAGACAGTCCACATTTTTGCTCCTTCTCAGCTCCCAGTAGGAAGGGAGTAAAAATGTGGACTGTTTGTCGGCCCCCGAGGACCAGATTGGGAAACTGCCCTAGATAATGAACAAATTATATGAAGTCATTGTGTAGGGGTTTTAACCAATTTGTTGACCAACATCTAAGAAGTCTCTGTATTACGAAACAAGTTAAAAACCGTGGCCAGATAAGTGTTAGAATTACACCTGCTGGTTAATTACAGTACTGTCTGCCATTTGGCATGAAGGGTTTGGTTTTGACTATTAGAGATGTTTTGAAAGGAAAGAATTATGCTTGGCTGTCTGTAACAAACAGATCTCTGATCGATCAGTACTCCTGATTAAATGCACTGTCCTTGCGGCGATGAATGTGTTTTCAGACGGCTCTTTAGAACTTCTCTTCTAATGTCTCAGGGAGCGCTATGACTGGAGAATATCAGGATAAAACATAATTGAAAGTTGTAGTTCTCAAATGAGGATGGAGTATGACTTTCCTGACCATGCTACAATTTATAAGAGTACCCACACCCAGTATCAGCTTTTTAATTTAACCCAGTTGAGGATACACTCACTATTATGGTGCCACTGTTCCATTCTGCAATGTGGGGCTGGCTACCACAGTGACCACCTGGTAAATGCCATGGATGGAACACTTGTGAAAATAATATTTTTAAGCAGTCTGTTGTGTGAACTGTTACTAACTAAGCCATTATTGGAGGACCAGATTTTTCAGTGTGAATAATTTGCCAGTCTAATCTGTAAACTGGAACATTTTTGGATATTTTGGCCTAAATCTTGCAGTTTTTCCAATAGCTGGACAATCTGGTGTGTTTATGAGACGTGGTTTTTGTCCACAGTTGAAGCACTAGACTGTTGATTAGGCCACCTGTAATTCACCCCATTTCTTGTTACAGCAATGATGCCCCGGACCATTTGGAAACCTCTCGCGTGGTAGATTCCCTGGTGAATACCCCAGGATTTGGGACCCGCTGCATGAAAAATGACCCCCTGCCGTGAGTATAGTCAGCCGTCTATCTCCAGGACTTTTCTGCAGCCTTCTGGTACCCACAACCGATTGTAGGTAACCAAGAGGCAACAATGAAACCCAGGTCTTTTAAGTTTTGTGCTGTTTATTAACCTGAAAATGACATATTGTGTCGATTTAATATTTTAATGTTGGTAAGTTATATACGATACTGTCAAAGTAACCTGATTTTTCTTCTTAGGAGACCCTCTTTGGTAAAAAGGGGAAAATCTTTTTAAAAATGTATTTAAAGTCAGAGAATCCCAGCTCACGCGTGATGGCAGATCTTACATTGTGCTGTCTCGGTGCTGTCAGGCTTCATTTGAAATAATCTGTTTCATCAGGGTGTTTCCTCAGCAGATGTAGTCACCATACCTGGGTCCTCTTTCAGTAATTTCAGTAATTGCCTCAATCCATTCAGCATCCACACACTGATTATATGGAATAATATGCATAATATTTAGGTGTGTGAAAGTGGATTTAGTGTATCCAGATTAGCGTGTCTTTATTTTGCACACTTTTCCATATGCAAAAGGACGTCAGTGCTTTCATGTTCTAGCATCTCTTTGATGTTTTTTTAAGCACTTGAGTTATCTAGAGCAGTGTTTCCCAATCCAGTCCTCGGGGACCCACAGGCACTCCACGTTTTTGCTCCCTCCCAGGCAGGAGCAAAAACATGAATCAACTGTGGGTCCAGGTTGGGAAACACTGCTCTAGAGGCTTTTCAGAATATCCAGGGGTAACAGGAAGTTTCATCAATGATACTTATTTACCTGGGGTGTATAAATGTGTAAAATCTGAGGTCCACAGATGTTATTACTGGTTTTCTGGAAAGGAAGGATCACCATAATGCATATTTAGAACATAGAGGGGGGCAAGACCAAGGTCATTGGTCCAAAATTATACAGATTGATGTTACTATGTTACATTTTTACAAGATCCTTTTGTATAAAGTGAGGCTGCAACACTGCAACATATAGCTGGATTATGGGGTGGGACAGGACCTACTGTAGATAGGAGACATTAGGAGGTGCCATTGAAGAGAGACAAGGCGAGGTGCAAAAGAACATTTCAGCTGATTGAATACCAAACGTGCTTCTACACATTGAAGTGAAGTTGTTTTTTAGCACATGCTGGTAGACCTGTCAGTAAAGACTTACAGTAGTCTTGTCATGAGATGACATTTTTCTGGACTAGAAGCTGGGCTGCATATTCAGATAAATGAGGTCCGACCCTCCTGATGTTATTTAAGTAAATCTCCAACAACAGGATATGCCGCACGTCCCTAGCAGACCTTGATGGAGACAACACCAAGGATGGAAGCTGTACAGTGATGTTAACAAATGTTAAGGTTGGCTGGGAAGACAAGAAGCTTCAAAGTTGTTTTTGAAGGGTTCATCTAGAGGTGACAATCCCTTATCCTGGATGCAATGTCAGCATGGTACTCAGAAATCTAAGTCCCCTGAAAGGAAGCTCAGTTGGTCTTGGACGTCATCTCCATATTGGAAGTAGAAGCTATATCATTGGATTATCTCGTCTAAAAAAGGCAGTGTATAAAGCAAGGTGGCGACCAAGAACCAAAACTTGGGGCACATCAGGTGTTACCATGCAGCTTTGACCTCAAGACTCTTAAATAGGTAAGAGTTCATCTAAGAAGCATCTTAGACCAGCTCTTGTGATGCCAAGTGGAGAGAGGATTGACAGGAGGATCTGCTGGTTCATCTTGTTGAGGATTGAAGATTGCATGAGATCCACAACAGTCAGTATGGAAGTCTCAATGGACTGTCAAACTTTGAAGAAAATTATTCTGCGTGAGTAAGTTGGAAACTCGATTGAGGGTGAAGGTGAAGAATATGTCCCGCGTATCTGGTGTGGTATCATGATAGTTTTGGCAGCAGTAATGTTAGAAGGGAAAGTGATTGACAGCCTACCAGATCATCAGGGTCGATTTCCTACGCTTTACTTTCAGCACTCATCTGCTTTGTCTGTTGCTTAGAAATGGCACCACACTAGAGGGTAGCAAGCGAGCATGCTGGTCTGGAAGAGAGGAGACAGAGGGGGGTAGGGTAATGTGCGCCAGAAGCCTTATTTTCATCAGGTGAGCAGAGCTGATCAGAGAGGGAAAGGCAGAGGAGACAGAAGCAAACAGGAAGGTGAATTCCTGAGACTTGAATAGAGATATGAAGACAAATTGAATAAAGTGATCAGGTACATGCAAAGGGTTGATATGTAGTTGGTCTGTGACACACTTATGTGTCAAGATGAAGTACAATTTGTTTCAGGCCCCGTGAGTCAGTGGATTTCGGAACCGTATTTGGTTAAATGAGGTCCGGAGATTAAAGAGGTCACCTGGCCTGTGCTTTATCAAGGTGGATTTACAGGTCGGCAAGGATGACAAGTGGCATATCATCATCACAGACAACTGGAATCTACTGGAAGGCCATGATGAAAGGGATGGATGGAGGTGTTTTGGAAGGACACAGAGATACTTAGTTGAGCAAAGCCACGTTTCGGGGGATTCATACGGACTAACTGGTCTTATCACAAGCAGGATCTTCACACAGGAGCTGATGCTTCAGCACTATTGCTTACTGATAAACTTGGCTAAATAGTACAGGTGCTCATGTCATAAGCAAGTCTCCTAAATTTCTTAACTAACTCCTCACAAATCACTAGAAACAAGAGAAGTCACCTCGTAAGGCCTTTTGTCTAACCAGCAGAACTTCTCCGGCCTTATAAGACCACAGTAGTTACCTACTGTGCTTCCTGGTCATTTAGGAGAAGCTGTATTTTAATGAGAGCAGCATGGTGTCAGAAAAGTTCATGCATATTTTTCCTCTAGGAAACTGCCCTGTGCCTCCAATGGATCAGACTGGTTCACCCCGCCTGTGCCCCCGTCAGTCTCAGAAATCTTCGCCAATGGCAACTGGTCGATGTCCAACCCCTCCCCCCCATGTCAGTGCAGCACCCCGAGCAGAACAATCATGATGCCAGACTGCCCTCCAGGAGCCGGCGGTCTGCCCCCGCCTCAGGTAAATTCACTTACAGCCCTCAGTACTCAGCTGCTCTGTGTGATGTCGGTGCTTTTATGCAAACCCCTTTACAAAGCTGCATTTTTCCTCTCCAAATAGCTTTGTATCCACTACTCAACGGTGTAGATTTCAATTAAGCTTAAACATCCTGCATAAAAGTACAACCACGGCAGCTGTCCTCTCAGTGCTATTGACTCATGTGCATTGTCTTGGTCTTTCTGCCTGTAGGCCTTCTCCTGTAAACCTGTGTCAGATGATTTATGGATATTTCCAATAAGGCACGGGAATTGGTTAAGTGCTATCTGTTTGTTGTATTTAACTTCATCTTCCATCCAGCCTGCCATTTGTCAGCCAAAGCCATTCGCTAACTCCACAAGCAGTGGTTGAGAGGCTGCAGCTTGACCTATGTGTTTAGAGCGCAGTTTTTAAACGAAAGCTAATCAAAGCTCTGCTTGTACTGCGTGCAGACGGGTAGCACACCGCGCCGCACCAGCGCACGCTCAGAGCTGCGTGTGGAGTGTGGGATTGGGCGTGCCTGGGGTGCGAATTGGGTGCCTTCCAAAGCATCACTTTAACAACATTCACAGCTTGAGGGCCAGCGTGGAGGCTCAGGTATTACTCTGCACCGATCAATAAGTAGGAAGGCCACAGCCCCTGTCTCTGTCCTTCATTCTCAGCATGGGCAACTGGAGACTTCAGCTACAAATCCATCCCCTCCATTTAGTATTTATAATACTATATGAAATTTATGGGCCAAACTCTTCATATGTTTGGTTTTACCTGAAGTTACAAGTCTGCTTCATTTTTTTCTTCTTTCATTCCTCTGGGCTCAGCAAATGACCTGCAAGTATGAAGACGATTCGAGCGGGAAGAAAAACGTACTTAATGAGATCAAAGGCTACCTAATTGTGTAAAGCTTATAGATTTGGTGATGGGGGGCACATCTACCTTGAATGCCGGGTTGTGACGTGATTCAGTACTTTCAAAACTGGCTGACTGGATGGTTTGGCTGACTACAGAAAATTGAAATACAGAGCTCCACAATAACATCTGCATCAACATTATTTCATAAAAGAGACTTAACTGAATATGACCAAAGCAAAATTAATGTATTTGGTTGTACTATGTTTTGATCTAATTGGGTCTTCCTTCATCCATTCTGTCTGTTGGGATAAAAAATCTGTTTCCTCTACTCAATAGCTTGTGAGACTTTCACTTACATAAAATTTTTCTGAGGGCAGAAAGAAAAATAATTATTTCAGAGAATAGATAGTAGAGGAGGTGGGTCCGAGCAACTAGCGGAGGCAGGACCAAGACATCTGATTGGTTGGACCCGCCTTCTTTACAATCTGATTGGTTTTCTCTCTGAACCAAATCATTTTTTTGTTCTGCCCTCAGGACATTTTTGTGTAAGTAAAACTCTCGTGAGTGTGCATGTATATTTCTCCTCTGTCTAAACAATAGCACTGCTAGCTCCCTTTGAAGGACCAATTTTTACTGCCGGACTCTGAGTCTGTATTTGGATGTGCATTTTTTTTAATATCCACTCACAGCCATTCAATTATGCAATATTCCCCATGATAAGATTGACTTTGAATTTCTTGCAGAAACAGTGAAGAATTTTGTTGAATAGCACATTCTGTGGTATTATTTATTGGATAAAGTTTATAATATAATTCCACTAGAACTTTTTCAATAAATGTGTGTCTGGAAATGAGAAAAGTGCATAGCAAATGTCTCTGTGTTACTAAAGTTTATAGCAACAGAAAAAAAAAACTATTTCGCAGAATTGATTTACTGCTATAAAAACAGTGGTGATGGTTGTTGTAGGAATAATTATAGATTATGTATTGTTATGGACCTGCAGAGATCCATTTCAAATTGCAAAAATGTTTAGACAAGAAGAAAAAAATCTCATTGTCATCCCAGTAATAGTCTTTGTTGTCTGGGTTTGTTTTGGTATAACTTCTGTCTGCACGTTTGGGGATCAGATTTGTCAATGTACAGTATGCGCAGCCTAGACAATTTGTCGCGCTATAACCTGGAGATATTTTTTCCACTTGATATTGACAGATGGCGTTTCACGTCTGCTGGCGTCCGTCTTCCCGGAGCAGGGGGTGGATGTGGCTGCATGTGCTCACGTACCACGGTGTGCTAATGGAAACATGCGCCTGTCTGTCTTTGAACATAAGCAGATCGAGACAGATTCTGGCTGTTGGTATTGTGGGGCTGATCGAGCAGATAGCTAAGAATGCTAACTTCCGCCCGTGGATATCTAACGCTGTCAATATCCCGATTGGACTCGTTCATAGAAGCTGCCAAGTTCATAATCCATGGCTGCCCTCTCTGCGGTGCCCTTTCTGTGGTTCATAGGCACAGTCGTCAGCATGTTGACAACCCCCCGTCATGCTGATAGATTTATTCATAGGACCACGAGAATGGGCTTGAGAGTAACACTCAAACCTTCGCCTCCACCTCACTTTATCCGTCATTCTCATTATTATTTCTTCAACTATTTTTTTTTATTCTCTGTAAATGGCACTACACTCTCCACAGCCTTGTTCAAGATATTCATTTTTATTGAAATATGCAAGGAGGGAAAAACCTTTGTTTTCTCAAGCAGCCATTATTGATGTACTGAAAGAGTCATGGAGCCCTGACAAGCTTTTCATCCGTCCCGGCGGTAGAGCGCCGGTCCGCAGATGCTTCATAGCGGCACCTCCTATTGACGGGCAGTATTTCGTCCAATTAGAAGTCATTTGATAATTGACTCTTAAGTTAGGGATTTTTTTTTCCCGCACCAGTGATGCATTGCCTTCTCATACCCATAAACTTTGCGACAGAATGGGTCTATGTAAACACTAGACTTGACCCAGTTTTTATTTTATAATATATAAGTTACTGTGAGTTACTGTGACTCAGTCTGACACATTTGGAATAATTTGCGCCCAAGACGTGGTCTTATTCCTCTAAGTGCTCCTTTTTTCCAGCTCTGGATGCATAACTTTGTCTCATCAACTTTTCTCTTCTGAGGTCTTTATATTTTCTGATTTTTATTTGGAACATCTCCCAAAACTTCAAAGTTTAGGTAGTCTGTTAAAATTTAAAAAAAGGCCTGCACTTAAAATTAAGGGCCCTTATCTCCGCGCAGCCTGTTTGTGTCTGTGGTGTCACTGTAGCAGGGCTTCCCGTATGCCCAGCCTGTAGTCTGCCAGATGCTCAGAAAACCTCTACTTGTGCCACCTGTGAGATAAGCAGCCATAAATAAGAAGAGATGATGACAGACAGATTGTGATGCATCAGAGATGAACAAGTTCCAGACAGCCCGGTCAGGCATCCACTCTTAAGCTCTTGATGGCGTTGGTTCATTCTTGGGAGTTTTACTTACAAAAAAAAAAATGTTTGAGGGCAGAAGGAAAAATTATTGGTTGATAGAGAATACCAATCAGATTGTTGAGGAGGTGGGCCCAAGCTACTAGAGGAGGTAGGACCAAGACATCTGATTGGTTGGTTCCACTTCCTTTAGTTGCTTGGATCAACCTCCTCTACAATCTGATTGGTTATCTCTGTTAACTAATCATTTTTCCTTCTGCCCTCAGAATATTTTTGCATAACTGAAACTCCTATGAGCCGCTGGTTCTTCTGCATACGTCATCTTGCATTTCTAGAGGTGATAGCCTGCTGTCAGATCACAAGGGTTAAAGGTCATGCTAAGGAGAGTGTCATGATTCATGCCTTCAAGTGCCATGAATGATCCTGATGCAAACAAACTAGAAAACAAATTAGAGGAGGCACTCATTTCATATGCCTAATGCACTGTTCCGTTTCAGGTCATATATTTTGTTTGATTGTTAGTAACCCGATTAGTCTAATTAGTTGTGTATCCAGTGTAAATATGAAATTGTTATAGTTACTCACATAGATGAGTGTTATGGGCTTAAGTTAATTTGGTTGCGTACTTTGGGAAGCTGGAGAAGATGTCTTTTGTTTCGCTACATGCTCGTAAACGTTTAGACTTGAATCATGCGTGTAAATAATATGTCCATCACCCGTGTGTTAAATTACACGAAGAACCAGAGTGTATGCTGTCTGTGTCACTGTGAAAGAAGCGCTACAAGCTAAGTGCATTTTGATTGGGGTGCAAGTTTTGTTATATAATAAATAATGAATGACGAAATAGAAAGCAAGGCCAATTAAAGTGAGATGTATCTATCCCACTGCCTGCTGTGAAGCAACCTTTTATTAAGTAAGGAACGTTAGGAGACTAGACTGTTGTGTTCATTCTTATTCAGCGTTATAGGCTCTGGGTTTCGCTGGAGTCCTGTTGAGGTTCTTCTTCATGTGTGGGTGCTCATGTCTTTGTGTTCATATTCATCTGTCATTGCGTGCGTCTGTGTCTCTGTGCTTGGTGATGCTTTTGTCCATCTCTGTCTTTGTGGACGTGTGTCTTTGTAGGTGCCCTTGGATGATTGTGTGTGTAAGGTGTATTTATTGTCATCCCACATCAGATCCTTGCTCTCTCTCTCTTTTTTTAACGCTGGCTACAGAGATAAGTCGCAGACGGTCCTCAATGGTTCGCTGGGCGCGTGAAACATTTGCTGTGTTCGCCACCTAGTGACAGGCGGTCGTGGAAACGGAGCTGAAGGGTGTTGGTGTGCTGTCCAGGTGATGTGCTTAAGGGAATTGGCCCCCAATGGGCCAGCATTGTTGGTGTCCTGTGAGAGTGGAATCATTTCTGCCCGTCCGTCTCCTCCCCTGATGTCACACTGCAACCTGCCGCAGCACATGCCACGTCTCTATAAACCTTCCCATAATACGCAATAATCATAACGATAATGTGCATTTTAATTTTTGGCATTACTTATGAGGTATTTGTGATATATTTCATATTAAATTTACAGTCTTTCATTATGTGCTGAATTATCAAAAAGATAATTATTATTAGAGCATTGTAATAATAATGGACTAGAATTTTTCTCAAGCAAGATTTTTTATCTTGACATGGAGCAGTGTTGACTATGGCGTAGAATGCTTAGTGTGAACTAGTTATAAAAGAAAACCAAACTCAAGCATTAGATAAACTGTAAAGTCTGTGTGTTGTGCTAAGGTTTTGTCATGGGATAATCGATTGAAATTTTGAGGTCAGGCCTCGCCCCTCTGGTGTTCTGATGTGTGTCGACCTTCTGTCCAGGTGAGAAGGTTAGCTTCAGCTACTGCAAGGTCTTAATCAGAGAAGACAGGCATATATACTTGATAACATTTGTGTGTGACTACAGAGTTTTAAATTATGTAAACTGCATTAATATGTAAGAAGAAACACCTCTTTGACTCCATATTATAGAGTTATCTGTCTTTACATAGAGCCGCAATAGAAGTATGGATACCCTGGCAGGTTCTGGGGGCCCAGCACTGTACAGCGACCTAAAAATGCGTAAAATTATACATAAAATTGGGTCAAGGCTACATTTTGTCAAGAGGTCAAAGATTTCTGGCTACGGCTCTGTTTTTAAGTAGGAACCTTTGGAGGGTGGGACCGCCATCTGTTTTGGGGGGGGGGGGGGGGGGGGGGGAGAGGCGTGGTG
>JAODKE010000015.1:11654963-11668653 GCA_026779605.1 Mormyrus hasselquistii
GAATCTGCCGGCACAAGACAAAAGGGCCCCCGCGGCCCCCCCGGGGCCGGGCCCCCCGACCCCGCAAAAAAAGGGGGGTTTCCGTTCTGCAAAACCCACCCCCCCCCCCCCCCCCCCGGCCCAAAAGCAGGGGTGTGAGTATCTGTGAGTGTTCTGAGTTCACCTGGAATGCATTGTCATTCACCTCACCTCCCATTCATTACCTAGCCTCATATCCGCCTGAGATGTGCTCTCGTCCCCAGAGAGTTTGAGCCCTGAGCTCACATGCTGCTCTAAGTCTTTCCATGACTGGGGGCTTGTTTCTCTCTCACCCTTCCCTCCACGCTGACGGCAAATCCACTGTCTTCCTTTTTGGTTCCTCCTCACAGTTTCTGTTAAACTCGTCTCCGTTCCCGTCCCCAAATAAAGTCCCCTTCTTCCCCCAATCAAGTGTCTCTGCCTGTCTCTGCCCTCCCGGAGGAGGCCTTCCAAGGACCTTTTTATAGAATGAGCGAGTTTCGCAGGAATTGGATGTGTCACCGCAATCACAAACGCCGACGTCTGGTAATGGACGCCTTCTGAGGAGTACCTTCTATTAAGGAGAGTGACAAGTGCTTGGCTGACCATTGCAAATATTTTGTAGTTAATATTGCAAAGTTGGCCGTATGCTACTGTAGATATAAAATGTGCTATGTATATAAGATGCAGTATGAATGCGATTTATAATAGTCCTTCAGCTGGAAGATTTAGATTTTTTTTTTTTAATATCCAGAAACTTCATCACCACAGTATCTAAATCAGACTGTTGCCATAGCAACATGAGAATCGATGAAACCACAGTAATTTTCCAGCATGGAAAGTCATAAGTTGCGATTGGTTCATTGTATCGATGCTCTGCTCTGGCTTCATTACTGTGGGCAGGGGTGCCGCTAGAGATTCTGGGCCCCATAAAGCATATCATATTGGGCCCCGAACCCAGAATAATCCAATTATGCTCCAAATTTGTTACGGCCCCTTGTGACTTAAGGGTCCCTTGTAATTGTGCTATCCTGCCCTCCTTATGCCTTCCCTGACCACGGGCCGCAGAGCATTCAGGCTTTTGTGCTAGCCATCTTTGAGGAGTAAATCTCGCATCTCAGAGCAACTAACGGATAACTGGAAGTCTGAAGAATCGCAACCACTGCGCTTAGTCAAAGCTGTCCGCCTCTTTGTTTAACATCTGCAGCATTCCCAGCATTGCATGATAATGGCTGCTTGGGTCGGGGTATGATTGAGGCTGAAGTTTGTACGTGGTGGTGAGCCTGCTGTAGCAGCAGAGATCGCAGCGTGTTTGCCAGATGACATCACGATGCAGGGGCTGCTTAGGTTTTTGTAGACGCCTATGCGCAGGTGAGCTCGTGGATCATCCCAGAGAGTTTATGGAATATGGCATCTAGCTGGTGTTTAGGTGTGGTCGACGGCAGGCAACTTAAGATGTGGGGGGCCTCAGTAGCTGTGTCAGATCTTCAGGTCCCATTTTGCCAGGTTCCGAGTTTAATAATTTGCCTGGTATTTGCTGTGTAAATCAGGATAGCGTGGTAATGTTCACCACCTACCTCACCTAACCCCAATGACAGTAATTTAGCAGAATGAACAGAATGCAGAAATGAAATTTAGTTAATCTCTGAAGAAGGGCAGACTTACATTTATGGACCCTTCTGTTTGACTACCTAGAAAAAAACTATAGCTGAAAAATATTTTTATCTGGCGAAACATCCTGCCCAGAACACTATGCAGATTAAACGCTAACCAGCCTCAAAAGAAACGTGCCGTTGGTTTTGTTTTCACATCCAGGCTAGGTTTAATTAAAATTACTTCTGAAATAAGGCTACTCTGGTCTGTCCCTGTGAAAACCTTGGCGTGTCAATATTATATACTTTGTTTTAATAGTAGAACAGCCAATTATTTTACCACATAGAATTCAAAGAATGAGCAACCTTCCAAGCTGTTTTCTAGAACCCAACTTTTAATTATTTTTAAACTTTTTTAATGTAATATGGTTACCTGATATATAAATGTAAAGACCAAGAAATACTTAATAAATAGGAGCAAACCGGAGGCCTGCTGAATGAATCACAGGAACAGCAGGGCTTTTAGGGTGAGAAGTCAGCACCATTGGCCCTTTGTCTTTGAGCTGTCCGGCAGTTTGTTGCAATACCGATTACAGCTTCTGATTCTGTCCCCGTCAAATCACTGTGTCGTTTTCTTACTTTCCTACTCTTCTCATTCAACGACCATGTTCATTTCCGGTGGCAAAAAATTTGAGAAAGTAATTGGTGATTGTACTGTTGACTCTGGGGGCTGCCATAACTATTGGTACAGTGTAAATCCTCTGGTGGGTTGGTTGTTGTGTATGACTTTGACTCCTCATCTGTCCTCAGCTCATGCTGTGCCCAGCAGCTAAGTAACAATGAGACATTATTTGCTGGAGAGGCTTTACGTTGACCTTGCCTTTGGCTGACAGCAATTCTGGCATCTGGGACTTGCCAATGGCTTGCATTGAAAGAGACAGCACTCCTACGGAACTGAATGTTAACTAGACAAGCTGGCTCTTTTACTTCCTCGCAACAGTGTGAGCGCGTATACAAAACACACAGGATCACACTCATGCAGCCCTCGCACAAGCATCTGTCTGATGTGCCTCTTTGGATGACACTGAACGTGACAGGTGGAGAATCATAGTTTCATGGTCTCATTACAGCTTCCTGCAGTGCAAAAGGATGCATACTGTATAGCATAGCCATTAGACCAGGCTGGTTCCAGATTCCAAAACAATGTAGGAAGGAAGCAAAAACACAAACTATCTGGTAGAGAGCTTGGAGGAAGCAAAAATGTGTACTGTCTGGCGGGGAATTTGGAGGAAGCAAAAACGTGAATTGTCTGGTTTGGACCGGGAGGAAGCAAAGACATGAACTGGCTGGCAGGGAGCTGGGGGGGTGGAGTGAAAATTTGGACTGTCTGGCAGGGAACTGGGAGGGAGCAAAAACATGGACTATCTGGGGGTCCCCAAGGATTGGGTTGAGAAACACTGATGTACTGTAAAGGACTCTACTCTTCACTCCTCCTTTTCTTCCCTTTTTCTCCTCTTATCCCCTTGCTCCTTTATACTCTCTCCTGGTCTTGGAAGGATTTATTGATTTATAGAGACACACCAGTAAACCCTTGAGGAAGCCATGCTATTACATATGTGGTGGATTTTTTTTTTCACTGTGGAAATCCTGTGTACGTAACTAATTGGAATAATGTGGGAGGCAGCCAAAGTAATTAAACACATGCTGCTTCTTAATGCAGAGCAATGCTAATTATGCAAAGGAAAGAAATCCCTTCTGTGGCTCTTGAGGTTCACAAACCACAGATGGATTCTGGTTCTGGACCGGCTAGCCGTTGACCCATTGTCCTGAAGCCAAGCGGCCCCGATAATGAAATTCTTGGAATGGTTTTTACCATTTGCCAAGTGAAGGCCTTTGGTGCGTCTCAAGGCTGTGTAAACAAATTATATCTTGAATATGTATCCCTGACATTTGTTTGATCACAAAAGAAGTTACTGGATTCTTCAGTCTGAGAAAAGGAATTAATTACCACATTCTTGGTTTGCATATATCCATTTCATTACAGAATGACAAATAGAAAATGTTCAAACACAGTTAATCAGCAGTGGGTACTCTCCAAACATTTTTCCCAGCCTGCTATATTTGCTTATAGCTACTGCAATAACCCTAGAAGCGAGTGAGACTGACAGAGTGATGGCTTGCATTGGCTGGGTTCTGGTCCCTAATAAATAGCTTTCATTAAGCTTGCTGGAAAGAATTCTAATCATCGTCTGGGAGAATCTTCAGAATGAGCCTCAATGGGGTGTCGTGTTTGCAGAGAATGCCCACAACTGTGCTACGCTCCCTAATTATGTGTTGGAAGGTGTCTATTTATGCTGGGCAGCCCTAATTAAAGGTCTTTGACACTGTCGCCTTCAGCTGGTTGGAAATGAGACTCTAAACGCAGGCATTCCTAATTGACAATTACACCCAGATATCTGTTGTGTTCTAAGGTCGTGTGTATCCATCGCGGCTATTGCTAATGTGTGCGAGCATCGCCGATAGTCGGTTCTGGTTTATTAAAGCTGTGTCATGCGTAGAGCTTTCGATGAATGAAAGGGAGCAGCAGCCATATGTGACGTTTGCAGAGGGATTTGAGGAGGAAAACGTCCTTAATACCTTATTTGTGGCATGGACACAGAGCATGCAGAATGGTTGATCTTCTCAGAATGCAGGCTGGGCGGCTAACACTTTGCTTCAGAAATTAGCAGTCCTTAGTAAATCATTCTCGTCAAAATAAATGATATTATATTGTTTTAGGTTTTAAAAAAATGTAGCAGTTTCAGGAAACGACTTTGCATGTTCTTAGTTATTTTTTGATGTATTTAGTGAGTTTGAGGGATTATTTTTGCATTTCTGATGTACCCCCCTCAACCCCACTTCCCCCCAGAGGCTGCAGAACACTACAGATACCCTTCAGAACTTGACCGGCATGAACATGACTGACTTCCTGCTGAAGACCTATGAGAAATCTGGCAAAATAAGGTACTTTGATGTAGCAAATGAAAGGGCTGCTTCTGTGTGCGGCATAATTTCGAAGGTAATCGCTGTATTTTATATTTTATTTTATTGTATTATCTGCTTCACTCGCACATCACTTTTGAGAAACACATATACTAAATAAATGTATATATCCACATGCATAGTTTTATCCTCAATCATTTATAGCTTGGTATTTTATTATAATTTTAATGTATTACCTTTCTGAAAGAATTAGATTGACAGTTTATTCAGGAGTTGAACTCCAGCTTCTCTCTACATTGCATGCGAGTATTAAATTGTATTGTGAGCATTATTTACTTGAGTATTATAGTTACTTAATTTGTCATTTGTACCTTTCTAGGTATGGGGGAATTTCAGTCGGAGGCGTCAACTCGCAGGTCCAGATGAATGAAACAGAGATTGGCACTGCTCTAAGACAGCTGGGCAAAGTTTTTAATTCCCAGTCTCTGGTAAGGATCTGGGCTTTAAGGGGTGGCATGTGCGTGCCATTTTATGCACACATGGGTGAAGAGTGAGATTTGATAACAAAGAACCGTTTCTTTTGGTCATCTCACAGAAAAGCATAATTGTTTCTGACTGTGTTTTTTGTGTGTTGCTGTGTGCTTCTGTTGGTTTGAGATGACATAATACTCACTGCAGGACAGACATGCTACCTATATATTTTAACGTATTTGAGACGTGGGCTTCAGATCATATGGTACATAAATAGCTCCACCTCACATGTACTTTGGATGCATTGTCTCAAAGGATGAGCCCAGATGTACTTTAGTCATCACGAGGCTGCTGATGTATTACTAAAAGCCAAGAGTTTCAGTGTTTCACTCCAGCTTGCTCATTATTGGGTGCTTTCAAAGAGACCCATCTTCTTCAGGATCACCTTGGAAGACATCCGGTGCATGTGACCTTGGCAGAGGAGCATGCATTCAACTTCTGATTGGGTGCTTTTTTTCATCCACTTAAGAGCCATGTTTTAGCTCATAAGAATGAACGGGACAGAGAAATGTGTGCAGCCCTGCTCATGACATAACAATAAAAATTGTATATGTCTTGGCCACATTTTATTTATTCCTTCCCCCATTTTAGTTAAATTGTGGCCACGTTTTACTAATTTGTTGCCACAATATTTTACAACGTGGCCACAATATATATAATTTTTATTGTTATGTCATGAACGGAGCTGCGTAGGAATGCCTTCACACATGGAAAGATCCAAAGCTGTTGAGATCATCTCCACCTGCCACAGTTCAAAACCTGATCGATATTTTTAGAGACACTTAGGTCTGTGTGTCAAATCTTCACTTGGCAAAAAAAGGTATTTAGTTAACTTATGTCAATATGAATTCAGCCTTGTAAATCAACATTCTCAGTCTTATTTTTATCTGTACTAAAATTTTATTTTTATTCCATCTGTTCCTAGCACATAAGCTTCCGTTAAATAGTATCAAATTGACCCACTACTTCGTACAGACTACTCTACACAAGAGAATACCTTCCACAATCAGGTTGATAGATGGTCGAAATAAATTAGGGAAGAAAGTGCACTTTTCCCCGAACATAGCAAGAGCCGGTTCCCTCCGGGGCCTTTAAGAAAAACTGAGAAGCCATTGTAGACAGTTTAAGTTGTCTGAAGTCACTCAGCCTAACATTAAAGATTACACAAGGAAAAAAAAGCAAAAAAAAAAAAAAAAAAATAGCATGTCTTTTTGGACAAAATAACCCTTGCTTAAAGTGTTCTGTCAAGAGGCAGCAGGTCCCAGGCGCTTATCGATTTTCAGTGCGTTTCTCCTACTTCCTTGTTCGCAGGTCATTTGGCCTTGTCCTTGAGGAGGGAGAATACTTCAGGGAATGGATTAGGTTCTGTAAATGCCCTCCGTATTTTTTTTTCCCTTAAAAGCATGTTGAGCGTATAAATAAATGTGAGGTAACAGATAATTCCGGTGCAGAGATGGCGGCTTCACCAAGCCTTATGTGTGGAAAGCACAAGCTGAATGCACAGAAAGGGCTTATTATTGACCTGAGATGGACAATGATGGTACTAGACTGCTTGCTTTTACATGGCACATTCGACTGATATCACGCATGGTGAATTTCAGGAAGGGAACCGGCATCTACACTGGCTAAATGTCTATGTGTACAGGACAGGAAAGTACATTGTTAACCACAATAATTCAATCTGATTCCAATACATGAAAAAACAAACTAATAAAATTACATTTTTCTAGTGGCTGTAGTTAAAAGTGATTGATTGTCATTGCTGATACGCTGCAGCACGCAACACTGAAATTCTCCTCTGCACTGTTTGCGTGCTAAAGACTGCTGAAGTGTCTTTACATTCAGACATACCGCAGACCTTAAATCAAACCAAAACTCCTTATTTGAGCTGCTAAAAATATGTTGCTACAAAATAAAGTTGGTTTAATGTACTGCATCCAAAAATACCCTCTGCATCTGGCTTATTCCTAAAGGTTAGGCCTATCTACAGACTACCTACAGACCCTTGTCCCATGGCCCTGCCCACACCTCTGCCTACCCATTATTTTATGGTCCACAGCTGATTGTGGCTAACAGTCACATCCACGAATAATATTCATAAATGACTATCAATATGATAGATCCACCCTCATGATATACATCTATCCTTGGATCTAAATGACTGGGGTGTATGACTTGTTTACACGGTCCTAGTATAATGACTGGTTTTCTCAGTAACCTGATAGATAACTAGTAGACAGCAAAGAGATCAATTGGCCTGGCAAGGGCTGTCTCACTTTTTGTGCAAAGCTATGCTCATTTGGATGGCGAGTGTCGTTTGTCCACAAAGTCTTAGCTAAACAGACCACTACTAAATTCTTTGGTTATATATTTTTTTGTATTTATTGTTTTTCTCCTGTGTTCATACCTAAAGCTAGTCCACTAGTCTATGTACTCAGTGTCACGGTAGGTAGTGGCGGCTCAAAGATTAACCTCTCACTTCTGCATGCTTTGCATTTCAGGAAAGAGATGTGTTTTTCCAAGTGTGACCAATTAAAAATCTGTTGCTTTTCATCTCTTCTTAGGGAAATGAAATTGATCACATTCTTCAGAAGACAGGAACCTTCTTGAAACAACTTGGGACAAAGGATAATGTCAAGGTATCAACAAAAACCAGGGCTGCATAGGGACTTACATGCATTTCAGTGGTCTTAAAACAGGGGTGGGAAATCTTATCCACAAAGGGCCAGTGTGTTTGCGGGTTTTCACTGCAACTCTCTAATTAAATTACTAATTAGAGGACTGATTGGCGGAAGAGTCCTCACACCTGGGTTTGAACAGCTGACCTAAAACCCAAAAACCTGCATACACACCGGCCCTTTGCGGATAAGATTGCCCACCGCTTCCTTAAAATGTTCCAGCTAAGGACTTGCTTTGGCAGGGATGAAACATTCTGCCATCCGTGCATGTTGCATTCCTCATTATCTAATGCTTGTTAGCACATGCTTCAAATAGCGGTTTCCTCTGTTAGTGTGCTGAAATTGTTTTTTCTTTCCAAGCATACACAATATGAGATGAGGATATTGGTGTGAGGAAGGCCCACATTCGTCACTTTACATGTGATTTGAGCATGCCAGCCGCATCATAAGGGCGTGTACAATGAGGCTTTGCTTCTGTGACTGGGCTGTGAGGGTCTTATGAGGGTCATTTCTTGTTGAGGTTCTCCTACACCGCATTTTTTCATACTACAGCGCTCGGAGTGGTGGTGTCCCAGCTAACAGGGAACATCCCCAAAATTTTAGCCGGCGGTATTTCAAGATCTTCTCAAAGTTGTCGGAGAACATCGCTACTATAATAACATCAATAATAATAGATAGTATATTAATCCTTGTGGGGAAATTCTCTTTGCTCCTCCCCCAACTTGCTCTCTGTAGGTGAGCGCAAGCTGGCCTTGAAGGGCAACTACAGTACTGGTTGTGGCACCAGGGAGCTGGGAGTTAAGGGCCTTACTCACAGACCCTGAAGCATGCTAAAGCTGGGCTTGAACCGGCAGCCTTCACATGACTGTCGTAGAGGCTGAGCCCACAAGCTGCCCCAAGCATTAAGGGGACGTTTTTACAAATGTTACATTTTAACAAAGGTTTTCTCAATGTCAGCACGATAACATTACCTGAACATCCTTTTAACAGCAGTTGTAGTAGTGGGATAATGTTCTGGGAACATCCTGAAAGCTGAACACTTCGAAAGATTCCATACCTTAATCGTACGACAACAATAAGGGGCTTTAACTACTTTTTAGAAACACTGGGAGCAATAAGCCAGTTGTCTTTGTTGAGACTGAAGTGTCTTTTTTGTTCCATTTCTAAGGTTGTATGAGTTCCTGTCCTAGGAGGGAACTTTTGAACGAAGAAAAATAACAAAAATATTCCTATACCAGCCTTTTGAGACCCTGTTAGCGAAACAAGATCACCGACATGCACTTTGTTTGTCTTCCAGGTGTGGTTCTACAATCAGGGCTGGCATTCCATGGTGTCTTTCATCAATGTGGCCAACAATGGCATCCTGCGGGGCAACCTAGATCAGAAGCGGCAGAACCCCAGAGAGTTTGGGATCTCTGTCTTCAACCACCCCCTCAACTTGACCAAGGAGCAGCTCTCGTTTGTCGCTATGTGAGTGGACATGGAGAGAGGGAATGAGAGGAGCGAGACGGAGAGAGGGAATGAGAGGAGAGAGACGGAGAGATGGAAATCGGATTGGGATGCATGGGGGGGGAAGGAGGGAGGGAGTGTCAATGGGGTAGAGTTAATGAGAGAGCCTTACTGTCAAGGGAATGAGGGGAGAATGGAGTACAAAATATCAGATTTATTTTTGATTAAATATTTACATTTGTATTGACTTGTTTAGAAATAGTTTTTTAGGGTTTTCCCGATATTTTGATTTTCAGTTTTCTTAGTGTTCCTTGGTAAAGCTACATTATTGTTAATTTATGACTGACTATATGTTTAAATTCAGCTGTACTGCCAAGGTTTCACATGTTTTGCAAGTGCACTGTGGGTGTGTACTTGTGTTGCCGGTGCCTGTGTGCGAGACGTGCTGATCCACTCGGAACCGGCTGACTTTGACGTGTTGTGTCCTGTGCCACCCATGGATTAGCGCCGGGGGCCGGTCCTGAGCCTTGGTGCTGTGAGGGCGCCCCCTTTGCAAGCTGGCACGTCGCAGGGCGGCCCGCGCCAGGGAGGATTAGTGTCCGGGGTGGGAGATGTGTTTCTGCCGTGTTCGAGGGAGATTGACAGCGATGACTCAGACACGGCGGAGGACTTGTGGATAATTAATGCTGCCAGACAGCAGCCCCCCCATCCTCATTTGAGCCTGCAGGCTCATCGCAATTTATTACTCATGATCTGTGGATTAATGTAGAGCTCCCCGGCCTGGGGAGATGAGCACCGGGGAGGGGGCTAGAGACCCCACAGGAGAGGAGACCTGGTCCTTCATCTCACACTCCGGCTACCTCTGCTCTGTTTCTCCCAGGAGAGTTTGCTTTCCACCCGATCCGTGGTCTTGCTCCTGGCGCTAATAAGCAGAGGCTTAGAGAGATGTGTCTTCTTTGTGTTGCCGGGCCCCAGATGGACACTGCAGACACAAGAGTGGCCTTCTAGGCTTATGGAAATCACATTCCTGCTTTACAACATTCCCAAATACAGATCAACGTGCGCTCAGACACTTCTTCATTTCTTCTGGTGTCCAGGGCACGTTTCGGCACACCAGTGAGATTTGAAAGCCTTATCACCTTTACCTGTGATAAACCTGTTTCCAGGCCAGAGAAGCCATGGGTGTTTTTTTTAGTGTGTATTTACAGATCCTTCCGTCACATTAAAATTGGAACGAATTGGCACGTTAAGCACTTTGCTGTTATTCTGAATTCATCAGAAGTATTATTACATTGACGATTGGACGGGAGGGGGGGGGGCACTGTCATTAAGTTCTTCACAGTCATTTTCTGATCCCCTACCTTCAAGGTTATCGTGCCAGTTGTTTAGTTGCGCAGGCATGCCTTCGTCATGGTGAGCCTGTTTAAACAAACCTGCTGGAATCTGGTCCTGCATGCCGCGGTACTGATTTCATATTGATACGGCCTAATTGCATCCAGACTGAGCGGGTGAACACAGTGCCAGGTCCATGTTGGTGACTTATTTAATATGTTAATTACCTCAGCAGCCGTCTGGAGAGGGGGCGCCTGGTGTCTTGGATCGCAGGGGTAGGATGTTGAGGCCTCATTTCTCAGTTGATGCCGAGCGCTTCAGTGAGCACTTCCTCGAACTACAATAGCTATCGTTGTGTTACACTATTTGACTGTCACTTTTAGTTCATGGTGAATGTGGACCGTTGCAGACACCACTGTAGTACAAGCAAGGGCATAACTTTAGGCTGAGCATTGTGGGGGTTGAGGTCTCCACTCATTTAAGGAGGTCTAGGGGATTACAGTATATTGGCTGGTGTTGATTATTGAGAGAGTTACAACCCCCCCATCCTCCCATAATTTACACCCATGGGTTCAAGGACCTGTTAAGGTTGAGAAATGGTTGTTGATTAGTAATGGGATTCAACTGTGATAATCATTATAGAAGAAGGGATGGTGACTCAGTGAGTTGCAGTGCAACCTCACTGCAAGGTTGGAGATTTGATTTGTACCCCCAGCATCATTTGTGTTTGCACAAATTTCAATCTGCATTTTCAATCTGCACGTTCCCCTTGTGTCTGCACTACATTTCTTCAGGTACTGTAGTTTGCTCTTATCCTGAGACATGAGGTTGGGTGAAACGGTATTTGCCTGTGTGTCTTAGTGATGGACTGGCTTCCTGTCCAGGGTGACCCTGTTCCAGATAAGTATTTAAGGAAAATTGATGTCTAGTCCTTGAAAAATTGTACGCTTGTCTCTCTGACATTTTTTGCTATAATTTTAATTATTGTTAGATGTAATCAATTAATCAATGTGTCAAGTTGTTCGAGAAGACACACATGATGAAGAAAATGCAGATTGAAATGGAGGTTTAAAGACACTGATGTGGTTAGGTATTTACTTCAAGACTGCCAGTGGTCATCTTGTGGAAGTACTGTGCCGTGGAAGTTGTGGGAAACCGATGAATTTTAATTATATACAGCTGAACCTCATCCTCCACATCAGAACTCATTATTCACTGTCTAATGGCTTGTAGCCGCTCGCAAACTCAACCACATCAAGCCTCAGTGCGGGAGAAAGTGATTTTTAGCGGAACAGACCACTTCCTACTATATTCTGACCAAATGCTGAAGCTGGTTTGCCAACACACACATATGTGCTCCAAGTGCATGAGATGCTTTGCGGGGCTTGTACTGAATCGGCACCGAGGAAGCCTTCTGCTGGCTTTTTGCATGTGTGTTTCTTCTATAGTTTTTAGGCTGAGTTAGTGCTGATTCTTTAAAAGAGCTCCATGGCCGTTTTTCTTGCAGCTTTGTGATGTGGATCAGAGGGTCTTCGTCTTCCCTACCCACACGGCTTCTGCTGATCACTATTCTGTTCAATGCAAGACTGAGTGTACAGTGTACAGTAACTGGCTGATTGCCCGTTGTTACGAGTTCAATGCAATCCTGTACATAAAGAGTTTAATTATGGGCGATTCTGTGACTGTATGGGTTAGTCCTCTGTACTTGTGATCTTTTGGGTGCTAATTTGAGTCCTGTGTGTGTAAGAATAGTGGCATCGCCATTAAGGTCCTTAAATCCCCCAAAATGCTCCTGGAGCTCTGGATAAATGGCTGACCCACTCAGATCCCAGACTGCTCTCTCACCTCTATACGTTCGTCTCAAAGGAGAGCAAAATGGGACTTGAGAACACTAAAGAATTCCAATTTCCTTATATTTGTACAAAATGTTGAATGAAGTATTGTTTCATTTCTTTCGTCTCTTCCTCAATGAGGCCCATTTTTTCTCCTGAGTGTGTAGGAGTCCCATGCCATGTTAGAAACAACCGCAACACAACAGATTGAGATCAACCTAGAGACCTTGTCACCCCCTGCAGAGCCACTACCTCCACGGACGTGGTGGTGTCTATCTGCGTCATCTTCGCCATGTCCTTCATCCCGGCCAGTTTTGTGCTCTTCCTCATCCAGGAGCGTGTTACCAAGGCAAAGCACCTTCAGTTCGTCAGTGGAATCAACCCGGTGGTCTACTGGGTGGCCAGCTTCGCCTGGGACATGGTAGGACTCCCAATTTCACTCCCTCCTGAGGCAGCATCATCAGCAGGATGGGTCAGACCAGACTGGCTTTTTTTGTTGTTAATGAACTGTTTATTATGCATAACATCATGGATTGCCCTGCTAAAATATTAGTTCTGGTTGTACAAATATTCCCACTGTAAAAGAAAATAAACTTGTCCAAGTTCAGGGCCAGGAAGGTCATGAGGCTTTGCTAAACCAACAATGTCTCACAAGGTTCTCATTTCATCATGCTCAACGAGCTGAGCTGAATCGAGTGGTGCTGAAAAGAACCATTATTCTGGGAGCTTGTTCTTCTGTATAACCGCAGTAAACAGTCACCGGGAGAGACATGTACAGCAGCCACATTTCATCTCGCAGGAAATGGGAGACAACTGCAGGCAAACTGGCCAAACTGCTGTTGTGCAGTCTGTCAAATGGCTGGAGTCTGGTGTTCCCGGCCATTTACCTAGTCATCCTGTTTATTGCAATCTTCAATCTTCTTGATCTTCTGCCATGCAGTCTTAGTTCTCCATTAGCTACGAGACTCCCAAGTGTCTGCCAGCATTTTCTGCTGCATTTGCAGTGAGTTTCTCCAGTTTTATTGGGCTGAGTGTGATAGATCTCTTGTGTTCATTTATTTAGCTGAGTGAGGCAGCTCTTCCTGAATGTTCTGAATGCATGGCCCTGATGCCATTGCATAGTGTCGCATTGGAGGCCTCATTCAGTTATTTACTGTGGACACTTTCTAGATTCTCCATGCTGTTTCTCAAGCATCCAGAATGAAAAAAAATAAATTGTGTATATATATATATATATATATATATATATATATATATATAGAGAGAGAGAGAGAGAGAGAGAGAGAGAGAGAGAGAG
>JAODKE010000015.1:11669034-11682181 GCA_026779605.1 Mormyrus hasselquistii
ATATATATATATAGAGAGAGAGAGAGAGAGAGAGAGAGAGAGAGAGAGAGAGAGATTGTGCTTTAAATATAATTTAAATGATGAGTAAATTGATGTATATTGTAAATTATTTTTTATTTGTTATATTTTTCACATTTTCTTTTTCTGAGCACAAATGATTGTACATACAATCAAGAGTTTAGAGGGAGGAATTGGCAGTGATATCTAATTAACGTCCCATTAATATATCCTCCAATCCTGTTCAAGAAGCGAATCTTTGATATTGAAACATGCCCCCCCCCTTTGCCCTGAGAGTTTTCTTTTGAAGTCTTTTGGAGAAGCTGAATGAATAGCCTGTGATTACTATCTCCCAGAAAGTCTGTGGAAGGTGGTGTTCGCTAGTTCTGTAGATGCTCCTTCTGCAGGATCACACGGACTTGGCCTGTTCTGACCTCTGGCTTTATGACATTGTCTTCCAGTGTAACTACATAGTCCCATGTCTGATAGTGATCATCATCTTCTTGAGCTTCCAACAAAAAGCCTACGTCTCGCCAGCCAACCTGCCCGCCCTCATCCTCCTGCTAGCCCTCTATGGGTAGGTGGCCGACCAGACATTGCTACTTTAATGCTGAGCATTATGGGAACTTGGAGCCTGTCACTGGTCAATCTGAATTTGAGCCCAGTCGTGTGACATATGAACTTATTGGGGGCAGCACTGAAAAAACGGCACGACTCTCCTCCAAGTGCAGTGGTATGCAGTGAAATCTACTGTGCGTAGAGAAATGAAGACAGTGCTCAGGTACAGGATCTCTAAGTAGAATCTTATTTATTCAGCATGTTTCCCTTTCAGGCGTCTACCGCCTGTCACGTGTGTAAGTTATTGAATTGATTTGCATCCATGTTTGCCACATGTTATTATTCACTGTCCTGGAAATGCCCAGTGCTGCTTCTAAAATTAATTTGGCTTAAGAGCGGATGAGCAGGAATCCAGCACGATGAAATCTGTGCTGGGCTCATTCAAAACACCTCTCATAATATGAATATAAGCAGGGCATTTAAAGCGGCCTTCATTTTTATAATGGGGGAACTCGCTTTACGTCTTTGAGACTAATCCTCAGCTCCTCTGTGTGCAGCCAACACGCTCCTGGACGTTTTCCATGAGCTCCTGATGAGGAGAATGAAATGCACTCCGCTGGTCACAATTCAGTAACTCAATAACTCAACAGCCACGGCCTCAACAGTTACATAACACGTGAATGTGAATATCTGTCATTCCCTATCAGGAAAATGGGCCTTTACCAGATTTTTCTGTGTTGTCGCCCTTTTCTGTAAGTCTGGTTTGTTTAGGTGTAATAGTAGACAGCCGCACTATCACTCTTACAAATATTTTAAGAATTTTGTTACTAATTAACTGGCCCAGTAAAAAATGTTGGGTAGCACATTAGTTTAAGGTCTACAGCTTAACTATTAATATAATATAATATGAAATGTAGCTGTGCACTCTTACTTATTGTGTTAATTAACCAGAAACTAAGTGTTAGTTGTATTCTGATCCCATGTTCGTCCGTCATTAATCATTATATGTTATTATATGTATGCTCATGTATTTCATGCAATTACTGTATTTCTTTATGATTTGTATTTGAGTAGTAACTTCTACTCAACTAAGTTACTCGTGCCTACTCAAGCTGGTTACCATGAAGTTTATAATGTATCAACATATAAAAAAATCATTCACAAACAGATTTAGGAATGTGATATCTTCCTCCCGGTATTTACTAAAGAGCTTGTAAATCACTTGTAAATATAAAACAACGGGTTGGTCAGATTCGGAAATCAGTAATAACTGAGCAGTTAGAAGCGCTTTAGTAAATACTTTGTGAGCTAGTAGTAAGACATTTTTACTCGATTGTAAGTGAATTGTTTTATTTAGTAATATATTATTAAAAAACTATATTATTATACAGTACAAGGGCATAATCTTGGGTTGAACATTGGGGGAAATTGAGGTTTCCACCCATTTAAGGGCATCCAAAACTTTGTTTTTTCTCACCGTATATTGGATGGTTTTGATTGTACATTGACCCCCACAATTACGTCCATGATGCAGTTTATTCATAGTTAAGCATCAGACCTACAGTGTTACCAAATGTAGTTCGACATGCAGTTGTTTCCATTAGCCAGCAGGTTGGTATTGTTTTTTGAAGTCGCCCTTCACCTAAATTTCTCACCACAGGCGAGAGGGTGCGCTTAATTTCCAGCCAGGTGTGTCCGTCTAGTCATGCACGACTGGAAGTCATCTTATTAAAGAGTGACCTGTACGTCTGACCTTAACGCTGACCCTTCTGCTCTTTGATTAAATCGCCTTCTGCCGCTCCTAGCTGGTCCATCACTCCCATGATGTACCCAGCGTCGTTTGTCTTCAGCGTGCCCAGCACAGCTTACGTGGTCCTCACCTGCATCAACCTCTTCATCGGCATTAACGGCAGCGTGGCTACCTTTGTCATGGAGATGTTTGACGATGAGGTGAGCTGTCAGTTTTGCTTGTTAATTGGGGTTTTTTTTTTCCCTGCTGTGTTCCAAGAAAAATATTCATGACTTATTTAATGTAAAGCATAAGTTAAACATTTTTAACAGCAAAAAGGCAAATGGTTAAATTTACCTAAACAAAAGCAGAGCATGTAACTACAGATTCCGCTTTTCTAAGCCATTTAATGTCATATATTAAATAATTGTGCATATACTATTTTTACTGATCCTTTACTTTGCAATAATTTTTTGTGACAGGTGCGGTACATGGTTTAAAATTTATTTTTTCCGTCCTATACTGTTCTTCCTTTGGCTCTCAGGAGCTGTTTAGATACCTGAAGTTTGTTTCTGTTTTTAGAACTTGTTGGTTTCATTACACCTTGTACCAAGGTGTGTCACCATGTGTTTTTAAAGGTGAAACTGCACCGAGCTTCTTCTGTTAACTTGTTAGCATCTCCCTCTCCTCTGGGAATCAGGAACATCCTGTCTTGGAGTTTTCTACTTCCTTCCAAATTCAGCATCCTGGTTCCCCTTCACACTCAAAACAGAACCCCCGCCTCACCTTCCTGCACTAAGCTTTATCATCTCTGTGTCATGTATGAACCTTTTACCGGAAAAAAATCGACATAATAGGCATGTAGCCATGTAGTAAAATTATGGGTTTGAATCTCCGCCCCCTCACATCACGAAATTTGTTTGCTAATGATCAGGCAAGTAGCCAGATTCTAAAATTACATGTGTGAACCCCCTTTTAATATGCTTCCACAGCTTGTTTGGCACAGTCTACTAAAGACGACGCCCTCCGAACTTTAAGTTATAGTTGCAGTCCTGCAACTATAGGTTAAACTGTGTTAGCTAATTGTGTAGAAAGTGCAGTTTTTGTTGACTTTTTGAAGCTAACTTTAATGCGTGACGGTCAAAACCCTTCGGCTGTTCCCCATTGCAGTAAATAGGTCTTCTCATCGAGGCATACGTAGTTTATCAGGTAGTGAACTTACTACCCGGTGAAACCATCATCCATGTATGGGCAGGACACTTGTGCTTGACTGCCGTCTTTTCATGAGAGAGCTCCACTGCTTATTAGTTGTCAAGGGCATTGTTTACCGTGCAGAGAATCCCGTCGTGATGCTGTCAGGCTGGATGAGAAGGCTGGCCGCCCGGCTGTGTCAAGTCACCGATTCCCCCTCCAGACGGTAGCACGGGTGTCACCCCGGCCAGCAGTAGGATCCCAGCGCTGCTTTCCAGTATACGGCTAACGTCAGCTGCACAGTGTTCAGCAGGCAAAGTCACTGCTCCCAGAGAGCTACTCTGCAGATTTAATGCTGACAGATTTCCCCGTGTTAAGCTTTGGGGTCTGTTGTTTGCCTGCCTCACAGCTGAACCGAATTATCAGGGCTGAAAATGTCAGAGGCAAGTGTCCTCACAGCGAACTGTAGTCTCATGTCACTCATTTGGTCTGGCACAACATGAATTCCCGAACCGGGGCCTAAGGTTGTTACAGCCAGTCCGCTTCAATAAATCACGGCCCGTAAGATGCTGACCGGCTGGTCGAGGCAGGGAAAGGAGACACAAAACATGGACGGGAGGAGCAGCCAAGCTGCCCTTCCACCCCCTATTTCACTTGGGAGGTACGTTTCTCTGTTTCTCCGCTTCCCTCTGCTTGTATCAAATGGAGCTGGTCTCGTCCGTGAGACTGTGTCAGGAGTAGTGTCACCCCGGTGAGTCGCGTGCCACCTGCGACGGGCAGCAGACGGGCAAAGACAGGCACAGCTGCCACGGATCTGCAGTTTGAAGATCATAATAATGGTGGGGTGGGTGGGGGCAGAAACACAAGAATGTCATGTACTGTACACCCAGCTGATGAGGTCGTCATTATAAAGTAAACCCTTGTCAAATGCCACGCAGACAGAATTACCAGTGACATATTTGTTCATTTTTTTGTTAGTAAATAACCAATTTTTATGAAATTTTTTTAACCATGCATTTTATGAAGTGTGGAGTATTTCTGGAACTTATAAGGTACAACCCCATGCGCGTACCTACGAAAGTCTTAGACTGTTCTCTCCTCTTCACTGACTTTGTTCTGGTCCAGGAAACAGACTAATAATCGAATCTTATTATTATGCTTATTATGATGACGTTTTAATTTTTAATCTTAAATAGATTTTGTAAAGGTAATGATATGGGTATGTATGATCATCTTCCTCGTGGGTAACCTTGAAAAATATCATACTTGAGATGGAGAATGAGGTACATTTGTCTTTCTACATATTTATTTTAGTTTATATTTTGTCGCTTAGGTGAAAGTTTCCATCCACAGCTGGCTATTTTTAACTGAGCATTTCAGGTGGAGTATTAGTACATATCACAACAGCAGGATAATATGCTACGCACTGTCCTCGTTTTAACATAGTTTTTATGTCTAGGTATAGAAATAAGGTATACATCCTCCTATAATGTGCTGTGATGTCATGTTGTTTGAGTCAGGTGTTCACTATGGAAACCGGTGCTAGATAAGAACATTTACTTCTGTGTTCCCTCCCAGCACCAAGGTTAACGTGAATGTTCGCTGAAAATAAACACCCTTCAAAGAATGTATGTTAGTGTTTGATTATTATAGTATAAGTTGTAGATGAGATAGGGAGAAACACAACTAGAAGCCTTTTACTATTATATTTTTCATAATTTTTAAATTGGAGGCTGGTGTTCAGTGTCACCTCTTCAACAGCAAAGTCAGCATTGATTTTTTTCTCTTTTCTGCTTTGCTCCTACATTCATCTTCTCACCAGCCGCTTTTCCTGGGCAGGGTGACGTGACCTTTTTGCTTTGTTTTCGCTGTAAGTAAAACAAAAAATGCCCGTGAAACAGATGCACCACATTCAGCTGTGATTCTGCGACATGGAACAACTCCGCAGAATCAGCCCTGCTGTTTAACCGTTTTTCCCTTTTTCTTTGTAGCGATCGTGCAGCGATTGATGTTTATTAGAAAGATCAGCGAGGGAATGAGTCTCATATTATTACCATTGAATTAACACACTGTAATCTGCTTTCCCATTGTATCAGCCCAGCCATTACTGGATACTCTGTTTTTGGGACTGATAAGTAGATAGAGCCTCTAGATAGGATAGAGCCTTGTTCCTTCCTTCAGAGAGGATCCCTCTTCTTCTCTTTCTTCACACCACAGCTGTGTGGATCACTGCAGACTATGAGCAATGCAACTAAGGTTTAGTGACGTAACCTGGAATTCCCAACTGTTATTAATTATCTTGATCCAAATGCACCCTATTCATCATGAGCAGATTGGACTCTGTTGCTGGTTAACAAATTATCTTGAAGGTTATATGTTCACCCATGATTTTATTCAACTGATGATCATGCAGTATTGGATTTAATGATAAACAGATGTTTATAAACCAAAGACTTTCCATCTTTTCATAACTCGGTGCCTATATTATGTTTTATCTCAATAGATGAGATGGACACATGTGACTTTTCATTTCTGTTTTATTCAGTCCAGTGGATTTTTGTGGGCCATACCGTCAGTTGTCGGTTCATAGCTAAGGACAGGAGCACTGTGCCGTATTCAGGATATGGGGACTGATAGCATCCATGCTAGCTCTGTTATCAGGCACATGTAGAGTGTGAAATGGTGTTTGCCTGAGTGTGGCTGCCATGAGTCCGCAGGCAGAGGAAGAAGCGCTATCCTTGAGTGACGTTCCTAGTAATGAAAGGAATATTCATGCAGAGACTGTTTAATCTCACTCTACCTCCAGTTGCATTTGTGCCACCATGACTCTTGTCATAATTGCAGAAGCTTTATTTCAGAATTTCGCTCAGGCCTTCAGCTTCCCTCTGTGTGCACCAGATCACCTCAGATTCCCTTTTCTATGCTTCAGATGACCTCAGCTTCCCTCCATGTGATCCAGATGAACTCAGAGTTCCTCTCTGTGCTCCTGGTCAGCCCAGCTTCCCTCTGAGTGTGTCAGCTATACCAATTGTAACTTGGCATTCCCCAGCTTTGCAAAGCATTGGATGCTCTATGTCTTCTTTTTCTCCTGCTTTGTCTGCTTCTGTATTTCTCTCCCATGTGCTTCCCTCACCTTCCCCCAGGTTCTGTCAGCTTCACTGAGCTTTTTTATCAGCATCTATCTTCTTCCAGCTCCCCATTACGTAAGATGCCTCCCCATTTCTCCTCAACAGAACATTTCCCGTATCAACGACATCGTGAAGCAGGTCCTTTTGATCTTCCCACACTTTTGCCTTGGAAGGGGGCTCATCGATATGGCCAAGAACCAGGCAATGGCAACACTATTTATCAGTTTTGGTGAGTGTCCTGCAAATTCTTGGTTCTTTAGCTCTGAATCAATGAGAGTGCAGAGGCCAAAAATACTGCAAGTAACATTCATGACATAAAAAGATAGTGAAAATATCATATTCTTCAATGAGAGCCATGCTTATTTTGGAATTATAGGTTAGACTTTTGTTATCGAGGCCTCTGTAACCTGCTGTTGCCGAATACTTGACATAACTGGCATTCACTAGAAGGGTGATGTACAGAAGTGAACATGACAGGGGAGCAAATGTGTTTCCATTGTGGAAGTATAGCAAAGAATTGCCATTTGAGGAATCATTTGCAGTATGGAGCACAAGAGGAAGGCAATCACCACGTAAAAGGCTCGTCTAGAAAGGGCCTATTTAGCACAGAATGAGACCGAAAGTGGCTTCAGCTTATCTAAGCATAGGAAAAGAAATCCTTTATTTTCACCAGTTACAGTGCCTTTCATAAGGCTTGCTTTTTTGGCTGATCTACCAGCATGGCCGTCAGGGATACCAATGCTGTAGACAACAAAAAAACATAAATAAATAATGACCCACAGAATACATATTGTGTTTTTTTTTTGTATTTTGCTGCTGAGAAAAATTACATTTGAAGTGTAACATTGTGGAATGGAAATTCATTAAAGCATCACAAAGTGCCTTTGAAAGTTTGATTTAAATATTGATTGTTCTTTATTCAGTGAATGTTATGATTATTACTTCACTGTGAGTATTCTGGAGGGGAGCAGCAGGAAGGTCATCAGAGGTTTGATAACCCGTTCTCTGTCCAACTCCAGGAGAGGATCGCTTCCAGAATCCTCTCAGCTGGGCCATGGTGGGCAAGAACCTGTGTGCTATGGCCATCCAGGGCCTCCTGATGTTCACTCTCACACTCCTCATCCAGTACAAGTTCTTCTTCAAACCCAGGCAAGGAGCTCAATGTCATTTCAAGATCAAGCACCCAATTAAATTCCAAACTAGATTGCAGCATCAGACTAATGATAATACCTTGATGGTTAGCTGTTCTTTGATCAAGCAAAGCAATATTTCATTAGCTCGTGGTTTCTGGGATTAGTAGACCTTTACATCCAGATACAGAGAACATACAGGGAAAGGAGCAGATAAGCTTTTTTAGAAAAATGATCTCAGTCTTAGAACAAGGAGGAATGTAAAGGGAATCGCAGAATAGACTGTAACATATAGAGGACAGGAATTCCTGAAACAGACGGCTGAGGTACAAAGGACGCTGTCCAATTATCATTTTATTTGCAAAGGCTGTCCATCTGAACTTTGAGACAAAAGGTAAATACGTTTTAATAAAAAGCATCAGACAGATCTGTATTCCTCAGACTCTGAACATTGGCTTCCGTTGTGCTTTTTTATGATTGGTCCATTCTTCTGTCCGTCAGGCTGGTGGAGGTGGGGCAGCAGAGGGCAGAGCAAGACGACATGGATGTGGCAGCAGAGCGTCTGCGTGTGCGCCAGGGCGGAGCCCAGACTGACCTTCTGAGAGTGTGTGATCTAACAAAGGTAATAGCTATCCTTTACCACGGGACATTCTGCTGCTGTTACCACTGTATCACACAGCACTATCATGAAAATAGCTGGCAGGATGGTTTCTCAAGGTACTTTTTGGTTAGATAACAAACATCAGTCCCCTGTTGTGCTGTGTGAGCTACCAAATGAATAACAGGGTTCAGCAGATCTCTTGCTTTTGTTTTGAGTGAACATAGTTATTCTGTGGAGCTGATAACGGTGTTCAATAAATCTTTCCATTTTTATTTAATGCGGGGCATTTTATACACAACCTGTCACAAAGAACTCTGTGGCGATTTACGGTAATTTTTCCCAGAGGGAATCAAAAAGCCCCAAATGCAGATATAATAATAGGAATAACCGAAAAGAAGTTCTTGCTCGCTTCAAAAGATGCAATCAAGTTGTACTCCTGAAGAATAGTGCCTGTTTTGAATAACAGATGGCTTGATCGTGTTGTGATCATCCTTCGTCCTTCATAGTGTTTATCTCAGCATCACCGGAAAAATCTCCATCTTTGTGGTGCCCCTTTCCCGATTGGCTCAGCCCTATCTTTGGATCCTATGAGGTTGCAGTATCTGGCTAGCAGCCTCGGATGCTGTATCTTTGACCAGCTGGTCGCCAGTTCAAATCCTGGGGCTGGGCTCTTCAGTAAGGCCCCGACCCTCAATTACTCTCAGGGCTAGCTGACCCTCCCCTCCCTAAATGTAAACCACTTTGGATGGATAAAACAGTCTGGTAACTGAATTAATGTAAAGCAAATGTAACAGCCCACAGACACCCTGTCACCCAATCCAGAACTGATGTAAAACAGTCACTAAACTCTGTCAACACCTGTACAATTAATCTGAGCCTGTTAGATGCGGCAGTCTTACGAAGGTCTTTTTTATTAAGAACCATAAACCATGTTGTGAACCACAGCTTACTTAACATCTAATACCTGAATCCTCACAGTGTTAACTCCAGTTGTGCAAGTTCCATTTGACCTTCACAATACCCCCCTTAATCAGCCCATGCCCTGCATGGAACATAAACCACTAAGAAATATTTGGCTCTCCCATCAACCTAGGAATGTTCAGAGCTGGGAAGAACGACCCACGATTGAGAATGGCCATCCTACCACAGAAGCCGTAGTGATGGTCTTGCAGAGTGATGTACAGTATGGTGACCACCAAATCCTTGTCAGGAGCTACTTCAGGTTTTACAAACTGCTTTAAAACTGATAGGCTCCTGTGCTTTGACTGTTTTGTTTCCTTGATTGAAAGACTCATCCAGCTGTTTCACATTAGTGACATAATTGAAATGGTAGTTTGCAAATCCTGTCCAAGCTCGAAGTATTCTCCCTGACATGGATGTTCTGATCACCCTGGCTTCGTTTGTGCCTGCAAATGCTTTACTTGCTTCTACACTCGAAGAGAGCGACAGCTGAGGAATAAACATCGACTGCATAGCCGGGTGGGGTGGTGAATCCTTCATTAATCGCAGACCAGTGCAGACATACCTAACATTCATTATTTTTCTTTTTTCAGAATTTTTTCTTTATTCAGTCTAGTTTATTTATGAATGTGCCATTCATTACACAGTTTCTAAGCTTTACCAAAAATATTTGGCCTAAAAACATTACTAAATAATGAAATAGTGTGTGGAAGTGGAAAAATGTGCGAAAACGATAGACTTGGGGGGGCAGCCCCACCTCCAGAGATGCTGATAATGCAGAAATGTGTGTACGTTTTTATAAACAAAGTTTTCGCACAGAAGTAAAACCCTCCGCTCAGTTCAGTTCTAATGTAACCTTCCATTCCAGGGAATTGACATGCAGCCACAGGAACCCAATATCTGTTTTAATTTGAGGCTGTCATCCTAAAACAAGGCAGATATGTGATGGTAATCTTTTTTTTGTAATGAAAAGAAAGTAATTTTGGGGGGGAAAATCGGTTGCTCGCTGCTGTAAAGTAACCTCATTTATACGTCTTCCAGAGGATATGGATATTTCTAAACATCTGAAGTATGTCAGAAATTGCATGAATAATTTTAAATCAAGATAATTGATTTGATAGAGAATAATTGTCTAACTTCAACTTGGAAAATGGGAAAGCAGTTAATCCTGCATTAAGATCATGGATTTTTTTTTTCCTGCTGCTCTTTGCCTCTGAGCTGCTGATCCGGTTCCTGATTTAACAGCTATTTCTGGAACTGCGTGTCCCAGGTTTCGCTGGCGAAGATTCTGCTCGACGGCGAAGCCCATTTGTTTGCGGCTGATGTTTGCGGAGGCCGTTTCAATGGCATCGTTTTGTTTTTGCTGCATTGCGATGCAAACTGCGTCTACGGTTTCCCGGAAAGGCCCTTCCTCAATGGGATCGCCGGTTTGAAATTCAGGCTCGGCCCCGACTCCGAGAACGAGTTCGCCCAGAATACGGATGAAAAGCGATCACACATTAAACAGCAGGAAGATGGCAACGCAGAACGCCGAGCCTCTCTAGTTCTTCCTTCGCTCATTGCGAGACCCTCCGCGCTTGTACACCCCCGACAGACGCAAGATATGAACGCAGACTGAGCGGCTGCTCGGCGCGCCCCCCATGCATGATGGTCTTCCCGCAGTCTTTTTATCATGTAAATATAAGCACGCTATCTCCAGGACACAGCTGTGATCCAGCGTTATGACCAAGCTCAGTAGTAAGCTACCCCATAGCATCATCCTTGGTGCCTTTTTGGAAAGCATCCGACAGCAGAGGCGCAGGGAATCGGGTAACGTGTCACGCAAATCTGTCTCTGAGGGACAGAGGAAAGCCAGCTTCTTCTTCTGGTTCTTGAATAGTCATTATTAGGTTCCTGCTTAGTTAGAAGTTGTTACCTTCCGGATTGGATGGGCTTATGTCTTTTTGCCTCTTGTCACTCGCACACACCCTTCCAAACACACACAACAGTTTTGTATGTTTCTATAGCAGTGTTACTTTCTTTATTTTTTACTTTTGCTTGTGTTCATGAATTTATCAATTTTTGCACTTCTTTCAGATGCTGTTGATCTTTTGCCTTTTCCTTTTCTTCCCTCTCCTTTACAGGTGCAGCAATTGTAGATTGTGTATTGTGTTTTCTACTTTATTCATATCGGTTTTTTTTTGTTTGTTTTTTTTTCTCTTTTTTTTGGTTCTTTTCATTTCTTTCTTTCTTCCACCTCCTAATCTGTCCCTCCTCTTTGGGCAGCTCAGCCACTGCAATATTTTACATGTGCTAAAAATAAAATAAATACAATAAAAAGAAATCGATCAACATGATACAGAGTTTATAGACATGTTTGTCACAGCAGTGCATTCAGATCATGATTCTGCTTGCTAAAGCTGCCGGACAGGACAAAAGTTAAAAAAAACGTTGTTGTGTTGCTCCAGTTTTGCTTACACTAGAAGCTGGGCGTTCACTGGAAGCTCAGCCCAGCTGCGCTTGTGCCCGGTCGACTCCTTCACAGCGTGGATGTTTGTCATGCACTGTTAGCCTCACTTGTATGCCACTTTGGACAAAAGCGTCGGCTAAAAAAAGTGAAAAAATATATGTAGGAACTCCAAAAGTGTGATTACTAACATTAGAACAGACTTGGGAAAAGCTGTCCTTATTGTGTTATATGCCGGCAATAATATAAAGGGACATATTTACTGTATGAACATAAGAAAGCATATTTAAGAACATAAGACATTTACAAACAAGAGGAGGCCATTCAGCCCATCAAGCTCGTTTGGGGAGAACTTAACTAATAGCTCAGAGTTGTTAAAGTCTTATCTAGCTCTGATTGTGCTGTGATCACCTGATTGGAGTTTAGTATGTTTGACATCACTACTCTCAAATATTTAACTCATACAAGTACTACCACCAAAATATCTGTGACTTATTATCCATTAACCCTTCATTTATAGATATAAGTTAATTAAATCTATACATGAAGGGTTAATGCATAATAAGTTTGATGTTTACAGCATTTAAAACATGCATATTTTTTAAAAAATACACAAGCAAAATTATTAACTTTACATTTGTATAACAGCTGTGTGTTTTGGATTTGCCCGTACCCCGCCCCCACATATTAATATTAATTTTCAATAGCACAGATATATCTAACATAGCTAATCATTAAAATATTCATAGTGCATTTAAATTTTAATGTAGAAACTAAAATGCTTTTATTAGCAAATAGCTACATGTAGGTTGCTATCCTAGCAGGCCTACCGAATAATTGTCCTGCACTGTAATGAGAAACAACTTTCCTGAAACAAACACACAAAAATTACTCCAGAAAACATCCAGTGAATGAGGCGAATAAATTTCAAAGGAAGGTCAAAAATTATAGCAACAGAGTATCATTGGCAAACAGCAATACCAGAAGGTTCTTGCTGACTTGCAGTCATCACATATGTAAAATATCGTCCCTAGATATGTCTCTCCTCCATCTCCTCTACGTCCTCTGCTCTCCCGCCAGCTATGATTGTTTAATTACCAGATGTAACTTGCAGCTGCAGTTGCAAAAGATTCCAACCTGGCATACAAGTAGCCTTCCTTCCAAAGTGTGGATTTCTAAAGGTTTTTAACGACGATAGCTGATCTGAAAGAAGCCATGTTAAAACACAAAGCTACTTTGCGTTCTTAAAAACTTTTTTTTTTTTTTGGTAAAATGTTATACTTTGGCTACAGCTGAAAACATTAACGCTTAAACAGGGAAAAGGAAGCAACCCTGTAATTATGTGAGCCTTATATACAGTAACCATGTACTTTATCCTCTTAGCATGGGAAAACAAGCAATCTGTCT
>JAODKE010000015.1:11745615-11767972 GCA_026779605.1 Mormyrus hasselquistii
CGGCCGCACCTGCCCGTGGGGAAGACAGGCGCGGCTACTGCTGGGGAGTGGGGGGGGGCGGGGGGGGGCGGGCTGTCTTCTGGGGTGGGGGGGGGGGGGGGGGGGGGGTCACCACTCAGCCCCGGCGGACAAACACCTCAGGAAACTACTTGGCTCTTATTAGCTCCAGCTTTTTAGTTATTTTGTATTAAGATATATTAAGATTTTTTCACTAACATTAAGCTTCGCTGGTTCGTCAGCAAAACTGCCACTTACTTATGTATTAATTAACCAAGAACTCAGCCTTAGTTACATACTGATCTCATGTTAATTCATCATAAATCAATCATGACATGTTTTATCTCGAGCAGTTACTGTATTTGTCACTATATCTGTTAATCCTGTAAACATTTGTGAGCTTTTGAAGGAACCAGTCATGAGTCACACAAGTGAAACACTGATCTCATGTTTGTTCATCATTCGTGAATCGTGATGCATCTTTTATCTCAAATAGACTATATTTGTTCATGATTTATACTTCAGTTATTACTAAGTATTTGTGCCCTGTCAAGTGAAATGCGACTGAATTACTTATTTCCATCTGTGACGTGTTCTTTGGTCAAGTACATTTCCTGAAAGTTCTGGAGAACCTTAAATTGCTTGTTCAGAGCAAAATCAGCACAGTAACATATTATAGTACAAGCGACAGGTGCTTTACAGTGCAGCGTTACTAACTGAAGAGAGACATTTGTGTCCCTCCAAAGAGTCTTGGAACACTGCGGAACGGAAATTTCCCATTACAGAACCAACATGGACATTTTGTGCTGGCTCAGTAGGTATCTCTGCCACCCCACAGCACCAAGGATGGGGTTATGATCCTGGCCCTTATCTGTTTGTGTGTGTGTGTGTGTGTGTGTGTGTACGTGTCTGCATGTGCATGTGGACTGTTTTATTACATTGCGGGGACCAAACGTACTCCACAGTGTAATAAAAACCTGCTATTTTGACTTTATGGGGACCATTTTTTATATCCGCACAAAGATCTGTGAACGCAATCAAAAAACAAACATTACCACAAGTCTCATATTTTCTTTGGTTACTTATGGTTAAGATTAGGGCTGGGTAGGGGTTAAGTTCGTCATGTTGGGATTATAGTTTTCCCCATATAAATGAATGGAGAGTCCCCACAAAGATACAATTACAAACCTGCATGTGTGTGTGTGTGTGTGTGTGTGTGGGGGGGGGGGGAGTTTGCATGTCCTCCAGTGTCTGAGTTTCTTCCTACAGACCAAAACCGTGCAGCGCGGCATCTCTAAATTAACCACAGATGACGTAAGTATCTGTTGCATATGGATGGATCTGTTCCCCTGCTTAAGAAAATAGCATCCAAGGAGAAACTTTTAAATGAATGAAAGAAGACTCCAAACTCTTTGCGCTACTGTCCTGCGCGAACCAGCTCTGGCTCGGAATAATGACACAAGTTGCTGAACGGGCAGTAAATTCACTTTCTTTATCTGACTGCAAAACATCTCCCTTCCGTGTAGGAGTGACACAGACATAACAAGATCATATCCAGCAGCAAGAGAGCAGATGTTGCTCAGCACGGCATGATCGTGATGGATGTGACAAAATGCAAGAATCATTTGCCACATGGTGTCAGCATAACAACTCGCATTACTGGTAGACAGCTGTTGCCACCGTATCCCGGTAATTGGGCTCTGAGTTTTCCCCTGCTTATGTCATACAGAGAAGGAACAACCAATTAGAGTGACTTACAGTGTGTGCAGCACCTTGAAGTGTCACCCCCCTGCAGCCACATCATGCAGAATTCAATGTTCCAACCTGCCCCCTGCCGCCACATTTAGATGTGTCCCATTTGTCTGTTATGTCGCTATACGGCTTTAGTCAATTTTTAAAACAAACCTACACGTGTGTATAAGATTGTTATTGTAAGCTGCTTACCTTCAGGAGTTTTGCATTTCTGTTTCTTTGTTTCTTTACTAGTAGATGTTGTGGACGACTTTGAAGTAGAATTTGGGAGAGTATACGGTCTTCACTAGTGGTTTGGATTAGAATTTTATGATGTACGTTGCCGGTAGTATTGCAAACTAGTTCAGCACCCAAAATCCAATGTGAAACGAGGTCTGCTGGCTTCAGAAGGAATTTACATTAGAGCAATGATTATGAGTATAGTTAGTATACCTCTTATTTTTAAAACGCTTACGGATTGTGTGATTTATTTATCTCTGTCTCGTGCTTTATTTACACTTATATTTGCTGGTCCGTAAAAAGCTTTTAATAATACCGTAAGCAAATACAAAACTTCGGCCGGTATAACACAAATCATACAGCAGGCGGCAGCAAAACCGCGTTTTTCTGCGCTCCAAATTTTCAGACTCACGTAATCAAAAATCGCCACTTCGTTCAAGGCCTGTGTTTGGCTTATTAATCGATTGCCGATGATAGGATTCACTGAAGATGGCGGACACAAATGCAAAACAAATGGCACAAAAAAGGTATTGCGATAATGAAGCATGTTATTTTTATTCTTGTACATGTTAAAACGTTCTTCAGATAAATGATTGTTTTGTTATGATGATGTGCTTGATTATATCTTTATGGTTTAATGATAGGAAATCACCAGCCAACACCCCAAAAATGCTCAACATAATTGACAGGCCGGTCGTGTTATCATTACAGTGAATGAATTATTTTAGTAATTTAGTTATATATTGTCTCAACGATTTGACATGGCGGCGTAATTTATGGTCTTGTTGATTTTGAAGTTCGATTCTTTTTTGTCTTGGTTAAGTGCGAAAATTGCAGCAGGAGCCGTAGTGTGTGTTGAAAGCGAGATAAAAGGAGATGTCACCATAGGTAAGACGTCTTACGATTCTCTCAGCCTGGCTGCGAAGCTCATCATTATTGTTTAATTATTTGTTTGATTGCCCTCTGAATGGTGTTGTTTGTTCTCTCCGTGTTGCGTGGGTTTCCCCCGTAATCCAAACACATGCATTTAGGTGAATTATTGTCCCTACATTGTCAGTAGTGTGCGCTTGTGCTTGTATGTGTGTGTGCGTGCATGCCGTGCGTTAGCAGACATCCTATCAGCGATATTGATTTTAGGGATGCAGATGAGGAGCATCCGGTAGGGCGGGGGTGCTGGCCATTACGTGGCTGGTACTACGGTAATACCGCATATATATTATGCGAAAGTATGCTTACCGGTTCTAGAGAGCGGTGGTAAAATATGGGGCGGGGTTGCAGCGGTAAAACCTTTTGGCTAATTTTACCACCGCCGATAGTGGACCGTCAGATTTCCGGGACATTGAGCATCACTTGCGGGTGTCAGGGAGCTGCCGTCACTTTGCGGGAGATTTGGGATGTCTGCATTGGATTAGCGTATAGCATCCTGTCCACACTACTTAAAGAGTAAAGCTCTGTCGTTGCTGTGGATAAGCACTCGAGAAATGGATGGATGAATGGACTCAGTTGTGTAATAATTTATGTTTGGGGAGTGTTTATCAGCTACTTCTTACTACAAAAACATGAAGCTATTATCTTGTGGTTGAATCCTTCAGGTCCCAGAACAGTGGTTCACCCCAAAGCTCGCATTATCGCAGAAGCAGGACCGATCGTCATCGGTGAAGGGAACCTCATAGAAGAACAGGCCCTCATCATCAACTGGTGAGTCTGTTTCAGCCGCCTTCCAATGTCTAATCCGCAGGGCCGGCCCGACTGATACAGGTCTCTCGTGTTTTCCCAGCTATCCTGAAAATATCATGCCCGACACAGAAGGTGTGGAGCCCAAGACGATGACCATCGGAACAAATAATGTGTTTGAGGTCGGCTGCGGTATCCTTGCATGGCCAGAGATGGCACTATAGTCATGCAGTTGGAAAGAGTGAGAGGGAAACACAGTGTAACTTTGGTAGAAGACTATAGATTCTCTACCAGCGGAGTTTAGCATAATAGTAAAAACGTGGCTCAGTGGGCGGAGCCTGTGTGCCTGTAATCAGAAGGTTGTTGGTTCAAACCCCACCTCAGCATGTCTGTTGGCCCTTAACCCCCAGCTCCCTGGGTGCCACTATAGCTGGCAGCCCTTCTCTGCCAAACTTGCTGTCACCTATGGAGAGCAAGACGGTGGAGGAGAAAAGAGAATTTCCACATAGGGGTCAATAAAGTATTACCATGTCATTTCAAAAGCTTCTGGAAAGTTTCATCTTTAACTGACATTGCCAGTGTCTCAAGCTTTGAAGATCGGGGACAACAATGTAATTGAGTCCAAAGGTAAGATGACCGTTTACTGCATTGCTTCAGGTTTATAGAGACTGTTGCTTTTTATGGGAGAGGTTTGTGTGTGAAAAGCATTTTAACAGTGATCACAGTGACTCCTGTGGATGATCGCTGCTGAATGGCCCATGTATGGTGGTATGCAGTTCAGGTCGCTTTCGTGCAGTATACCTGAAAGATGAGTCACTCACCTCATTTCCCTTTCTGTTTGAACAGCTAAGCCACCTGGTCACCTTTGAAGACAGTCATAGGGAAATGGCAGCTCAGCAGTATATGACTGGCTGACTGACTCACTGGCTGACTGACTCGCTGGCTGACTGACTTGCTGGCTGACTGACTGGGGGGCTGACTGGTGGACTGGCTGATTGACTGGTTGGCTGGCAGACTGGCTGATTGACTGGCTGGCTGGCTGACTGACTGGCGGGCTGACTGACTCACTGGCTGGCTGACTGACTGGCGGGCTGACTGACTCACTGGCTGGCTGACTGACTGGCGGGCGGACTGGCTGATTGACTCGCAGGCTGATTGACTCGCAGGCTGACTGACTCGCAGGCTGACTGACTCACTGGCTGACTGACTCACTGGCTGACTGACTGGCGGACTGGCTGATTGACTGGTTGGCTGGCGGACTGGCTGATTGACTGACTGGGCAGAAGAACTTGTGCTTATGGAGCTGAATTGTGACGTTGAATAGGTTTTTCTGTCACCATTCATATACATTTATTTATCTAGCAAACACTTTTGTTCAAGGCGACGTATAGAGACAGGCAAAGCATCACAAACATAGAGCAGTCAGAGTCAATTTTGTTACAAACGTTTTGAGGTGAAGCTGCCGTTCAGTGACCAGTAAGAGGTGCGTGATTGTTGTGGGATCAGGCTGTACACTAATGGAAGCACTGTCAGTTTTCACTGCATGTAAATGTAATCACTTGGATGGATAAAAGTGAGATTTAGCAAACAGAGACGCTCGGTTTCAGAGAGTTTCTTGTTCCGAAATTCCCTGTCTTCCCCTTGATAGCGGAGGTGGGCCGGAACGTCATCCTGACCAGCGGCTGCATCATCGGTGCTTGCTGCCAGCTGAACACGTGTGAGCTCATCCCAGAGAACACGGTCATCTATGGCTCGGGCTGCATGCGGCGTGTGCAGACGGAGAGGCCGCAGGTGGGTCCTGATCATTGGAGCTGCATTATGCGGGCTGCAAGGGGGGTCGGGGTCACTCATGAGGCCCCTGTTCTGGAGGGTGCTATTTGCCGGAGACGGCAAGCTTCACACCAGTCACAATATTCATATCAGATTAGACTGACTCTCCTTGTGTCGCCTTTCAGCCACAGACCCTCCAGCTGGACTTTCTAATGAAGATCCTGCCCAATTATCACCACCTGAAGAAGACCATCAAAGGAAACGCAACCCCAGGCAAAATCTAGCGTGGAGGACCATCCTGTGTGTCAGCGCAGTAACAGCTGGAATGTAAACACGAGAAGAAACACAGTGTCCCACACGGCCCGGAATTCTCCGAGACCAGTTGTATAAAATTCCTTATAGCTACCCTCGTATGTTTTTCTTTGAAGTCTAATATCTGATCAAGATAAGATTTATGCCTTCTAGTCGTTTGTCTGTTAATTTCATATGCTAATTTATATGGCTTGCTTTATGCTTTGCCAAAACAAATAAAATGTTAAAAACAATTTTGTTTTTTTTGCACGTAATATTAGCTGGGAAAGTCAACTTTTCTCTAAAAGGATAAACATCCCATGTTCTTTTCTTAAATTCAGAAGCTCTTTCCAAAACAGGCCAGTGTTTTTTTTTAATATTATTTTTATAACAAGAGGGCTCCTACTGGATTTGGAAATGCAGCTTCTGCTGTAGATGAGCTGCTCAGGAAGTCTTGCTGAGATTAAAATCTTCCAGGAAAATACGCCATTACCGGTGGAGCAGGAAATGACTTCACGTGTAGCTGAGCTAGATGAAGCTGTGATTGGGGAGTTCCGGCCCTAATTTACATGAACTGGATTTTTCCGGTCTGTGTATAATGTCTGTGACAGTATGAGGTTTGGTACAGAAGTCAGATCTGCCACATAACTAGGTAAAACAACACTGGGTTCTGTTTTCTGTTTTGCTTCTTCAATAGAGATGAAATCTGGGTCTACTATAAAGATGGTGGTAAAATGACAAGCTTTGGTGCAGAAGTTAAATTCATCTCACAACTTGGATGAAATAATGAGGCAGTGCTGTCAGTGCCTGCTTCCTGTCAAGTCCTGGGGGGTCAGTGTTTCGTCCCCTGTCTATTAAATGACAGCCAGCTGGAGCGAGGGCCGGCTACAGGCCATCAGAGTGTCGTTGCTCTGCGGGGATTATTTAGGCGAGGGACTAATTATCGCTGTGAGGAAATCAGGCGTTCTTCTCACCCCCGCAAGCTGTGGGATCTGGCTGGGCGATGTGGCGGTGGATGGTCCTCCAAACCACACCTGCGGCTCTAGATGCACCACTGCGGCCGTCTGTTCATGGAAGAGTCTCTCTCCGGCCGTGTAAACTCAGTAGGCACAGCTTAGTGCAGAGACTGTGCAGAGTAGCGGACATTCAGCCAGAGACGCCTCCCCTGCCATATATTATTTATATCTATTTTTGTAGTCATTTCATACATACGTTATGTCACAGGCTCCCAAAAACAGCAGCACCAGAAGCTCCCCATCTGCGTTTTACCTTTTCTGTTTGGTTTTGCTACAGTACAGTAGGTGCAGCTTGGTGAGCTGAGCCTCTGCGCCTGTGATTGGAGAGTTTTACAGATTTTTGAATTATAATAAACATACCCTGGAGGTTCTGCCACCCCTACTTTGGGAACCCCTGCACTAGGGACAGACCTCCACCCCACTCCATTTAATTTAGTGTCATTGGTGAAAACGGCTGACTGGGGGAGATCTCAGTCAGTGCAGAATTTCAAAAGGGACGTACTTTCAATCATTTGGGCACAATAGGCAAGTGCAGAGGGACCCCCCCCCCCCATCATCATTTTATACGGGGGGGGGTGGCATCCCCTATTTCTTTACATTGGAAGTGGCAACCCTACTTTGAGCTTTTTGCTTTCTTTCTTTTTTGTTTTGCATCGCTATTGTGTCAGGGAAGATCAAAGCCACCTGTCCAAACTTCAGGGAGTTCAGTCGTTTTTTTGACATAAAGGATTCTCCTTTGATGGTAGCTTTTTCCTTTTGGACATTTTATCGCTTGTCCGTGGGCGCGATCCTTCCGCTTTGTACGCTTGTGCCTTTCGAGGCGAGACCGGCGGCCATCTTCCCCCGCGGGGCGCCATGTCATAGAAAGCCCCCTCTGTGAGGAGATGACAGCACGGTGACAGCTGGCCACGGCCCCCCGTGTGCCCTCCCCCCCCCCCCCATTGATACAGTCACCACGTGCCATGGAACCAAGGACCCCGTCAAATGGCATTTGCGAGCTTGGACGCAGCGCCCCAGATGCGCTGATGGATCTGTTAAGCCCTCAGCCGTGCATCAGACACGCCAGCCAGGATCTCAGGCCGTTAGTGGTGAACCGGACGAGCCGACAAAACACACCAGCCAGCGCCGAACGTATCAGCTGGTTCTGCAACCCGTTAGAGACGCACCAAACTTGCCAGCAATTTGCTGCTCTGTTGATACATGCAGAAAAGCAAATCTTGAAGATCTATTAGGACCAAATGGACCAAAGTGAAAAAGGACATAATAAGAAATAATGCTTTATACAATATAGTACAGTGATTAACCTTCCTATGGTGTTGGGTTCTGCACCGACCCCTTTTTAAGTTTAAAATGCATAAAAGCTACACATAAATTTGTGTACTGCATCAGGAAAATCTATTTTAAAAAATGCATTAAAAAAATTCACGAGGCAAGGCATGCCCAGACATGTAAGGCAAGATAACACCAATTCAGTTTATTTATTTAATTAATTTCAGGCTTATTTTACCATTATTTTTTATTGAAAATGAGAGGCATGCTGTTAAAAGAGAGGTCCAGAAAGCCACATCAAAAATATTAAAACCAATCTCTTCATGAATAAGGAAGCCTAACAAGGTAACCAAGAGGTAAGAAACAAATTGGATGATAAATAATTGTTTTGAGGGTATTTCATGGCTGATTTCAGACATGGGTCGGCACCCCTCTAACGTAAGAGATGTACAGAAAGCTAACGCAGGAAGAAGGTTAAGCTACCATTGGTTCTTTCCTTCACAGTCACCACTGATTAGGGAATATAGCTTAATATATCTTATTTAAATTACGTAAATAAGTTATCAAACTCTTGCATCATTCAAAATAGAAAGTAGACCACTCATTACATTTCATACAAAAGATATTATATACAGCCCTGAAAATAAAAATTGAGTGATCACAGAAAAAAAACTGGTTTTACTCATTTTTCAATTTCTCATTAATGGAGGGCTTCTTCCTTGCTTTATGGGACTTCAGTCCTGCTTCTAGGAGCCTAGCTGTACACTTCACACCTGTATTTAATGTTTCCCATTCCTTTTGAAGGTCATTTGATATTGTCCTCCAATTTACGAGGCCCTGCCGGATAAGTCGACAGTCCATCTCTTGCATTAGAAAGTCGCTTCCCCCTTTACCTGGCTGGTTTTTGGTTCTTCTCAGTGTCTCCAGCTTCACCTTATTCTTGGTTACTGCTGTCTTAGAAACTTTGAGCCTGGAAGCAGCCTGCAGCTCAGCGTAGCCTCTGCCAGCAGAACCAGAATTAAACCATGATTTTAAAATGCATAATTTTTATGTTTAATCTCTTAATTTTTTTGCATGTGTACATTCTGCATGTAAAACTCAGGGTATTTTTGAAAAGGGATTGTGAATTATTTTCACCATTGATCGTGAGAGTAGATTATGGAGGTCACGTTTATTTTGATAGCGTACCACCTGCATAAATGCCTTTTCTTTGATGTGCTTCTCCACTCCTGAAGTAGTGGGCCTCTGAGGTGAGGAGAACCTGCCCATTGAATGCAGACGTGCCCCTTCAATGAATAACTGTTCAACAAATAAGTGACGTGCCGGTTTCACCATGGAGATTAACTCAACGAGCGTCAGGATCAGCCTGCAGTGTACGGAGTAAAGCGTGAGGCTGACTGGCAGCCTAGTGTGCTCTCTGTCTGTCATTTTCAGGGCAAGTCTCTTTCTCTGAGAGTATAGTGCGTGGCTATGTGGTGTAAGACGTGCAGCCTGGGCGCAGTGAACTGTGGTTTAAGGCAAAAATAAAGGCGATTTAAACTTTTGCCAAAAAATATGCAGCAGCTTTGAGCAGTTGTAGAATAGGCTCTTTAACATATTTGTCTGTGACGTGTCCTTCCTAGCTCAATCTGTGATATTCAGGGGTCAATACATTTATTATAAGATTGAATTATAGTTCACTGTGAGAATGTGTCAACAGCCTGGAACTCAAGGTTAAATGAATTCGGTGGGGGAACTCTCAGTCCTCAGTCTTAACCATTTATCTGCTATGTCCTGAAGTTCAGGCAGCCAGGGACTGGCAGCTGTTTACCCTTGATCAGATTTGACAGTCATGAGTCAGTGGTTTGCAACTGCTCAGAAAATCCCCCCCCCCCCCCATGCTTTCCCGGCCTCAATCGCCATCGCAGACAATCTTCAGTCTGACAGGCCCATCACATCTTGAATATTTTCACGTTTGTTAATCAAATTCACGTGTGTGGGGGGCGCTGACCAGGTGGACCAGGACGGAGGCTATAGTCTTGTGTCAGTGGTCAGCAGGCCTGTGTTTTCTCTGTATTGTGGGGCGATAAGCTTGGCTAATTTGCTGGAGTATGTGGGAGTGTGGATGTCTGCAAATAATAGGCACAGAGTGGCTTGCAGTGGCTCCATCGTGGAGCCTTAGCTACGGGCTCCAGCACCATCCATATGTGCATCGGGCTTCAAACATACATTTGCATGTACTAGGAATTTGTTTTGCCAGTGTTGGTGCTTATATTTACAGACAACGTATAAGAACAAAGAGCATAAGTTATGCAATACAGATAAGTAGAAATAAAACAAAAGTATAAATGAATAAAATAAATAGTGGACAGTGCAAGCTGTAGAATATATTAACGATAATTATAAAGATGATAAGGGAACTGAAGTATTGAATATAGAGCATAAAAATATGAAAATATATTATTACCCCATAGTTAGAAAAAAAGATGTATAAAGATGGGTGGGGGAGTGGCAGAGGCAGGAACAGTGTCAGCAGGGGTCATGGGGCTCAACCGCTGAAAGGAAGAATCTGTTTTTGTGGTACATAGTTCTGCTCTTGCCAGAGGGGTAGTTTTTTGAATAGTTCATGTCCTGGATGGGAGGGGTCAGCCATGATCCCGTCAGCATGAACACATCAGGGTTCTGGAAGTGTATAGGTCCTACAGGGATGGCAGGTTGCAGCCAATCACCTTCTCTGCAGAGCGGATGATACGCTGCAGTCTGCCCATATCCTTGGAGGTGGCAGCCGTGTAGCAGACGGTGATGGAGCCGGTGAGGATGGACTCAGTGATGGCTGTGTAAAAGTGCACCATCATTGACCTTGACAAACTGAACTTGTTCTGCTTCTGTAGAAAGTACATGCTTTGTTGGGCTTTGTTGATGAGGGAGCTGATGTTTCCTGGGAGATGATGATGCCCAGGAAATGGAAGGATTCCACTGTGATGACAGAAGATTCATGAAGGGTTATGAGGGGTGGAACTGGGTTGAGCTAGAAGTCCATTACCATCTCCACTGTCATTAGAGCATTGAGTTCCAGATTATTCTGGCTGCATCAGGTAACCAGAAGTTGTAGATGGATTCATCCCCACCAGAGATGTATCCAATGAAGGTGTTGTTGTAGCTTGACAGACTCATGACTGGAGGTGCAGCTGATCAAATATAGGGAGAACAACAGGGGTGACAGGACGCATCTTTGAGGAGAACCAGTACTTATGATCAGGGGGTCAGAGATGTGCTTCCCCACCTTAACATACTGCTTCCTGGCAGACAGGAAGTTGGTGATTCACCTGCATACCCAGCTGGGAGAGCTTGGCCTGGAGCTGAGCTGGGATGATTGTATTGAATGCTGAAGTCCACAAAAAGGATTCTGGCATAGGATCCAGGAGAATCCAAGTGCTGGAGGATGAACTGAAGAGCTATGTTGACAGCATCGTCTGCAGACCTATTGGCTCTGTAGGCAAACTGCACTGGGTCCGGGAGAGAGTCATTGAAAGATCTGAGAAGAAACAGTACAAGATTCTCAAATGACTCCATTACTACTGAGGTCAGGGCGATGGGTCTGAGGTCGTTCAGTCCTGTGATCCTGGGCCTTTTGGGGATGGGAATGATGGTGGAGGTTTTGAAGTAGTACGTCACATGGCATGTCTCCAGGGAGGTGTTCAGGGTGTCAGTGAGACAGTAGGTCAGCACCATGCTTCAGTGTGGCAGGGCGGACAGAGTCTGGGCCGGCCCCTTTGGGCAGGTCCTGACACTTGAGCATCGTGCTAACATCCAGCTCAGAAAGAATGAGGGTCATTGTGGTGGAGGAAGGGGATGGGGGGCGTTCGGAGCGAGTGGATGTGTAGTGGCCCCAGCCTTCTTTGGAGTGATGGGTGGTAGAGTGGTGGTGCTGGGGGGCTTCAGCTGATGGCTGTGCACACTGGGGGTGGGGTCAGGAATGTCCCATTGTTTTTCAGCAGAATTTGTTCAGTTTGTTGACAAGGCTCTGGTTATTGATGGACTGTGGGGGGGGAGGTCAGTTTGTAACTGATGATTTGCTAAAGTTTTTACCAAACAGAAGTCTAGTTAGTGGTTGGTTGCAAATTGTTGCTCAGTCTCTAAGAATTCAGGTGTTTGGTCTCCAGCACCACCTTGCTGAACATGTGTTTTGCTTAAAAGGCATAACATATTGTAGCCATGTCTATTAGGCATTATGAACGCTCTATAAATACCTTCATAATGCAATACAAATCATCCTTAATTCTTACGCCGACTATCATAATGCATTATTAAGGTATCTATACTGCATTACAAATGAGAGCTTCATAGAGCATTCACAATTCATAATAAACATGGTGTCAGGTCCGGACCACGCCCCCGCTGGACAGGCCACCCCTCCTAATCTACAACATCGGTCTCACATGTGCTGGCAGCAATATAAGGCAGCGCCTCACTCACCTCGGTGCTAGGTATTGTTGTTTCCATGCGACTTACTGAGCGTTATTTTTCTTGTCCTGCCTGCAGCCCTAGTCCCGTCCCGTCATGTCAACTCCGGCAACCTCTACTCCTGCCCGTGTCCGCCCTTCCTGAGTCCTATGCTCCCCATCGGCTTGACTTCCCCGGCTTCTTCGACCTCCTGCACCGTGCCCTGTCTACGTCCCTTGATCGCCCCTTCAAGTCGTGGTTTGCCAATAAAACCCGTCCATGGATGCCCCGGTCTGGCGAGTGTTCTGTACTGCGTAACAGAATACCTCACCGTGATCAGTATGGATCCAGGGGACATCCTGCAGCGGCTGCAGGACGCGATGGATCAGGTGGATCGCCTGACCACGCTGGTGGGACAACTCCAACAGAACACGGCTGTGACCGCTCCACTATCGGTTACGCCCCCCTGAGCCTCTGGCGGGATCCCTGTCGGTATGACGGAAACCCCGACCAATGTCGCACGTTCCTTATGCAATGTGGTCTGTACATCGACCATCACCCGGACATGTTCCCGGATGACAAAGACCGGGTCCACTTTGTTGTGTCGCTCCTGACCGGTAAGGCACGGGATTGGGAAGAAAAGAGTCTGGTCCTGGATTCCACCACAACCTTCCAGCAGGCGTTCAGCGCTGTTTTTGATCACCCCGCTGTCGGAAGGAATCTGGGGGACTGACTCCTTGACCTCCACCAGGGAAATAAGTCCGCGGCGGATTTTGCACTGGAGTTCAGGACGCTTGCGGTCGGTCTTGACTGGACGGCGTCCTCTCTCCAGGTGCTATACCGACGAGCCCTCAACCCAGAGTTGCAGGCGGAGCTTGCCTGCCAGGGTGAGGCTCGGGATTTTGACGACTATGTCCAGCTGTCCATCGCATTGGACAACGTCATACGGGAACAACACCGAGCCCAGTCGCGTGTGGAGGCTCCCCGCACTCCGCACACCACCAGCGTCGTGGAGGCCGAACCCATGCAGTTGGGTCGCGCCCCGCTCACGCCGGCCGAGAGACAACGCCGGCTGCAGTAGCAGCTTTGCCTCTACTGCGGTGAGGTGGCCCACCTGATCCGGTTCTACTTAACTCGTCCGGCTCTCCGTCCCTCTCCGCCGAACCAGGTAGGAGTCTTACAAGTCGTCAGTTGGTCCGCAGCTCAGATGGTTGTCCCGGTCTTTCTCTCCTGGCCAGGCAGTCAGCTACTCCACCACGCCTTGATTGACTCCGGAGCTGCGGGTAATTTCTTAGATCAAGCCTTGGCTACGCGTCACGCGATTCCCCTGGAGCTCCTCACCTAACCGCTTCGGGCCCGTGGCGTGGACGGCTCCCCACTAACCTCGGGCTGCGTGCTTCAGCAGATGCTTCCGACCACCATGCAGGTGGGAGCCCTCCACACCGAAGAGCTTCGGTTTCTGGTACTTCCTGCAGCGAAAGATGGTATTATTCTGGGTCACCCTTGGCTGCAGCAGCATAATCCTCACATTGACTGGGTGCAGGGAGACATCGACGCTTGGTCATCTCCCTGCTTTACCCAGTGCCTCTCTTTCCCATGTCGTGTCTCCTCGGTCGAGAGTCCCCTTCTGGAGGACTTTACCCACATTCCGTGTGAGTATATGGATTTCGCGGACGTGTTCAGTAAGTCTCAAGCCTTCCGTCTGCCACCCTGGGACAACCCTGGCCAAAGGGGCGTGTACGCCCTTTCGCGACCGGAAGGAGACACCCTGCAAGTTTACATACAGGAAGCACTCGCTCAAGGTATCATTCGCCCGTCCACCTCCCCTATCACCACCGGGTTTTTCTTTATTAAAAAAAAGGACGGGGGTCTCCGACCCTGCGTCGATTACCGGAGGCTGAATGCCATCACCCATAAACGACGAGAGCCTCTGCCCCTAATCCCCTCCGCTCTAGAACAGCTGCGCTCCGCTAAGGTGTTCACTAAACTAGATCTGTGACTCAATTCCCGGCAAATGAGGTAAGCTCTATTCTTTACTCTTTTCACGGTGTCGTACATTCCGGGGTCCCGGAACGTGAAAGCAGACGCTCCCTGAAAACCCTGTTCCCGGAGGGAATTGGAGGGAGGAGGTGGAGGAATACGTACTCTCCTGTCCCACGTGTGCGCAGCACAAGGCGGATCGACAACCCCCCACCGGACTACTGCAACCCCTGCCAACTCCCCTGCGCCCATGGTCCCATGTCTCCCTGGATTTTATGACGGACCTGCCCCGCATCCTACGGTAATCCTGACTGCGGTCGACCGTTTTTCACGCATGTGCATTCCCCTCATTCCCCTGCCAAAGTTACCCTCAGCTACGGAGCTCGTGGAACTCCTGTTCACGTGGATCTTCCGTTACTACAGGATCCCGGAAGGCATCGTATCCGATAGGGGTCCGCAGTTCACCTCTTGCGTCTTCCGCGCATTCTGTAAACTGCTAGATATCTCCCTGAGTCTATCTTCCAGCCACCTGGCAGAATGCACCCAGCAGGAGATTACCAAAATCCTCCGAAGTCTCTGCTCCGACTCCCTGACATAGTGGGTCTCGCTACCTCCCGTGGGCGGAGTACGCCCATAACTCCCATTCTCTGGGGAACACGGAACTATCCCCCTTTCAGTGTGTTTCTAGGGTACCAACCTCCCCTTTTCCCCTGGGACCCTCTACAAAGTGAAATCCCTGCTCTTGACGACTGGTTCCAGTGGAGCCGAAGGATCTGGCGCCGCACTTGTCAGCTTCTTGAAGCCGGAGCGCAGGGACGCAAATGGCAGGCAGACTAACACAGATGCCCTGGACCACTACTGCGCCCGGTTCAGAGAGTCTGGCTCGCTACCCGCAATTTGCACTTACCTGGTTGCCGTAAGATAGCTCCACACTATGTCAGCCCATATTGCGTCGTCCAGTGGATGGGTCCCATCTCCTATTAGCTCCAGCTCCCCCGGTTCTATCAAATCCCCCCTGTCTTCTACAGGTCCCTGCTCAAGCCGGTCCGATACAGCCTTAGTCATCTACCGGACACGAGGACCAACCCACCAGGTCCCACGCCCATGGGAGACGACGCGTATGCCGTCAGCACCGTACTGGATTCCAGTCCGAACCACACCCCCGCCGGACGGACCATCCCGCCTAATCTACGACATCGGTCTCACATGTGCTGGCAGCAATATAAGGCCTCACTCACCTTGGCACAAGGTATTGTTTCCATGCGACTTACTGAGCGTTATTTTTCTTGTCCTGTCTGCAGCCCTAGTCCCGTCCCGTCGTGTCAACTCCGTGAACCTCCGCAATCTCTACTCCTGCCCGTGTTCGCCCTTCCTGCGTCCTGTGCTCCCTATTGGCTTGACTTCCCCGGCTTCTTCGACCTCCTGCACCGTGCCTTGACTACGCCCCTTGATCGCCCCTTCAAGTACTGGTTGCCAATAAGACCCGTCCACGGATGCCCCAGTCTCCCGAGTGTTCTGTGCTGCGTAACACATGGCTATAATGTGTTATGCCTTTTTGTAGTTGTAGCCATGTTTATAATACTTTATGAATGCATTATAATGCATTATGAAGGTATCTATAATTCATTATGATAACTGTTTCAAATAAAGTTACCAAAACACTAAGACATTCCCACTGTGCAGATACAGCAAAACAAACTAATGAAAAGACATTTTAATAGTCATTCCAAGCTCCAACCAGAAAATTCCCATTAAATTATCTTTTTACATTTATCGAGTTTTCCTAAATTAAACTTTATGTAATGAATGCTGAATACTGATCCTCTGAACACGGCCCTGAGCAATTCTGACCCCGCACAGGGTCTTATGACAAAATCTCTGTGGCTGCCAGTTACCATAACAACAAATGTAGCGACTAAGCCGGCTGACAGCATCTGTCTTTTATTCCCCCCCACCTGGCCCGAGAGAGGCGGCCACGAGGGGCCTGCCTCTTCCGGCTTCTTCGGACCTTCCGGGGGCCCACACAGACCATGTCTGTTTTTATTCCCATGTCAGCCCCTACTGCGAGCAGACTCCCAGATTAACCCAGGAGAAGGGACAGAAAAACACTTGGAAGAGATTGGAATGTGAATGTAAATCCTTCTCGTTGACTGGCTACGTGTCTGTAGCGGAGTGGAAACTATTAAACCTGTAGCACTGATGGAGTTTGCAGGAAGACTGGTGCTCTCAGCCTTAGGGAACTGACCATCAGCTCACCCTAGCAACAGGAATCTGATGTAAAATTAATGTCATGTGACCTGTAAAGATTATCTCCTCAATCAGCCCGTTAGTCGCCGCCCACACTTTGCCCCCCCATCTTAATTCACTTTGCATTGACTCTGGATCACATCTCTCAGTGGACGGGTGGTGATGTCAGGCCCTTCGGCGAAACGGCAGCTGAACCCGCAGGCTTCTCTGGCGGCAGGTGAGATCAACCAAGCCTGGCGAGAAACTGACATGGCATACAGTGAATCCCGCTATATATAGAAACGCGGGCACTTCGCTCAGCTGCCAACTGATCGGTCAGCTGGGAGCACAAATGGGTGCGGAAAATCAGAAATAAGGCCTTTACTCACCTGCCAGGACCCTAGGCTTCCTGCAAAGGTGACTGCAAACTGATAGTTTTATTGGACACTTGCTTAATTGCTTAATTAGGCCATAAAACCCTAACTTCAGAATATCAGTATGAAGACATCACACTAAGTACCAATTTGTTGTGTTTTTGAAGCCATGCCGATTCTATAATCCCATCCGTTAAGCCATCTTAGAGGTACAAACTCAATACCCATGTTCTGAGTTAAAAAGAAAGTTCCGTTTTTACATGTAAAAATAAGGTCATAGCTTCTGCCATCTCATATTGTCCTACTTTGTTACTTTCTAGAATGTCTCACTTTTTATTTTTAAACATTTAGTAATTATTTTACCACACAGTTGAACATTATACCCTGAGCCCTTCAAAGAGGGTCACTGTGCAGTGAACAGAGTGCCAAAGAATAAAAACAAGGATTATTGTGATAAATATGTTTAAATGGCGGCCGTAAATGATGGCAAAATGGGGTCCGTGATTGTGGTCCAGCGATCCAGGCCTTGGGGAAGGGGACCGACTGCGGATTGCAGACAGCTGTGTCGATACACCCCGTCACACCAAACACACTGACCCACAACCCAGACACCGCCCCAAGCCACATGTCTGGGTCCAGCACATGACAATCTTTTAGCTGTCCATCATACTGCAGAAATTATGGCCAAGTGTCATCCTGATAAATAAGCTGGTCATGTAAATTGAGCTCAGTGAACTTAGGTATGGAAGCATGACGAAAAGATGAGATAAAGTATATATGCAGTATTTCGGGACCCCCAGGACAGCAACAAATCAGAGCAGGGAATGCATAAGTAAGTAAGAATACATGACATCACATTCCCACATTTCTGCCTGTTCCAGTACTCAGTCCAGTTCAGTATGGACAGAAACGGTTCAGTCCGTTAGTCACAGTTAAGCACATGAGTGTAATAAAGAGGGAACTGGTGCTCTACTGAGCAAACACTGGGTTATCTTTCGCCTCTGGCCTTGCATGCCAAGGATGTTGGAGTGGTGGTCCGATTGTTTTGGTTACTGTGCAATCCCCTGCCAACGATTGACAAAAGCGCCCCCTGGTTGAACAGTACCCAGGAGGATGGTTTAAACTGGCAGAGGAGAGATGTGGCTGACAAGAAGTATACGTATTTTTCAGTCATTGTCTTCTGGCAAGAATATGGTGTGCTTGTGATTGGAAGGTTGCAGATTCGAATCCCCAACCATCAAGGCACGCTTGAGGTACCCTGAACAAGGTATCGCCCTCAAGCACTGCTCCCCGGGCGCTGAATTAGCTGCCCCCTGCTATGTCACCATGCCACATATGGGTTAAATGCAGAGGATGCACTTCCTTGTTGGGCACTGTGGTATGTTAACGATGACAATAAATCACTTCATTTCACTTAAAGGTATCATAGATACAGATTGGATTTGCAGAAACCCTTTAAAATGCTATAAATGTCGAGTGTTTATATGTAATATGTTAAAAGACTCCATTCAGACCAAGACTATGCCAGAATTAAAATTATAGACCTGTCAATACATGTTTTAAATTGCCAGTTATCTATATTTTTGCTGCTTTGTCTTTATAATAAATGTCAGACCGCAAATACGCGGGATTAAATCAAACTCTCAGCAGCAAGACAAGGCAGACCCCCACGAAGAAAATCGTGAAAGTGTCCCTGGTAACGGGGTGTGGTCTTCACTTCCTTGCTATTGTTCCAAAGGTGAGTTCCCAAAAACGCTTTGAAAAACAGCGCCACCGCCCCGCATTCAGCCTCCCAGTGAGAGAGACGCCGAAGGCCCCCTTCACGCACAGCCTGACGCTGGTGTAGCGATCGGGAAATGATAACATAGCTGGCTGTGTCGGGCAGTCAGCGTGGGGCAGGCAGTCCGAGGACCGCGGCGCTGGGGAGCGGCGACAACTTCACTACTACGGGAATAACGCTGTGCGGAGGGGGCTGGCTGCCGCTGCATGCCCGACATCGCTCTCAACTGCCTCTTGGGTTTCTTTTTCCGCTCGGAGTTTGCCATTTTCATTAATTATTACGACCTAAGAAAAGTCACGCTGTTATTAGGGTATTGATTCGTAACAGATTTTTTTTTAAAGAACCGAAGAAGTAACATTTGCAAGAATCCATCCTGTACAAAGGGACTCGCAACATAATGGATAAAGAGGCTGGATCTAATGAATTCAGCAACCAAGAAGAGGAGGTAATGCGATTATGTTTGCTTTTCTTTTGACTGCTGTCGTTTCTGGTTCACCTTTCATAAGCAGATTAGTTGGAAAGTCATAAGCGATTGAACTGATTGATTTCAAATAGTAGGACTCGTTTCTCTGATTTAACTTCTTACATCCCTGCCTGAATAAATTAAAATGATCGCACTTTTTACACACATAGCGCAGACTATATACACCTGCGTTATTATTGTCCATCATCATCATTAGTATTGTTTTAATTATTTATTATGTTGTTGTTGTTGTTTGAATATAAATGTAGGTTACAACAGTATATGACTGATTTCTTTTTTTTTCCTACAAATTATTGTCGCCACGTGGAATGTTAAGAGTTAATGCTACCAGTTGGTAGTATCCGTTCGTACCAGGAGAGAATGGACTACAAGATTTAATTTAAAATGTAAGATTACTCGTCAGACACATGGCTGGCAGCGGCAGGGAGGGCAGCATCTGTACTTAAGTGTTACTTTTGAAAATCGTCCAGGTCCTGCGCTGGTGAACAGCAGCATCGGTTTCATGGCAATTGGAGATGTCACTGTCACTATTGTTCCCGCACTGCATCGATACGATTTAAAATGCGGTTTCCGCAGCGTCTAACGCAGAATGAAGCCACCAGGCTGAAAAGGTAGAACGAGGAAAGTAGTGCTGCTTTTCGGGCCAGTTTCTGAGTGTTAGGTTGCGTAATGGGGTGTCTGATTTCCTAGACTCCTTTACGTGAATAGGTTTTGTGCTAATTCGTTTCCTTGGAGCAGGATGATAGATTAACTCTTTCCAGATTTCCTGTTGATACGAAGTGGAAATACTGCGAGTTTGTTTGGATCACTTTACTTGTATATGTGAAATTATTCAGTAATCAAGGACTGACGTGTTTTTTTTTTACAAAGATTAAAATGACGAGGTTACGCCTTTGAGTAGAAGTCAAAGCGCATCAATAGAAAACTTAGACTGACCGCCTCCGATTACGGTCTATGTTAAGCCTGTCCAGCGGTAGGTCACCTGCTCCGCCCTGAACGTATCGATTGTTTCCTACCTTCATGGGAGCGCAGGTGCGGTTAATTAGTAATACTCCAGCATTCCTCACTGAGCTGAGATCAGTCCAGCTGTGACCTTTCATCTCCTCTACAGTGTACTAGGGGGCAGGGAAGAGAGCCAGGCCTCTCCAGTTAGGGGCTGTGCAGGCTGCTCAGAGTCATCTGCCCTGAGTCCATGAACAAGACCGATTGCTCATTTTCATGTTTAAATAGGTCCATCCAAGCCTTTCAAAGGTTTATCATCAGCTCTGCCGGGATATATGAGGAAAATGAAGTCACATTCCTCAGATCTATTTGTGAAACAAAGAAAAAGAAACTATCATTCAGAATACATCAATCACAATATTCCTAAATCCCGTTTTCTCCCCTTTTTGATTCAGCTGCCAAAAGGTTCAGATTTCAGAAAGGTTTAGGGCTTTAGGTCATACCACACTGTATCATTTACCACAGTTTCTGATAGACTTGTAATACACTTTTGCAGTGTTGCAGTGCTGAACTGGGCCTGTTAGTATAGTCAGTGTCTTATCTCATCCACATAAATGACACCAGATAAGTGCAGACTCATCTACCCTACAGATGGTTTCATCAAAGTTCCCACATAATGCCCAGAACCTCGGGTCCTGCATTCACTCTCATATGGGCAGCATTCTAAGCAGAAAAATACTTGCCAGCAAGAGCTTCTCCAGTTCATACCTTGGATATTCAGCATAAGACCGCATGAAGATCCACCCATCTTCCGATCCCATCTGTGCCTACGGTCAATTCTTTTCTGTAAATAATCCCTAAACAACCAAGCAAACTTAACTGAACCAGGTCCTCAGGGGAATTAATGGGCTTTCTTTAGCTACTGGTTAGATTCTTTCTCCAGTTTCGCAGTTTTATCATGTCTGAATGAGGGATTAACAGTCTAGCTGTGCTAGTCAGTCGTTTCTCACATTCTCTAGCCAAAGACAGCAATGCTTACTGAAGACTGCCTGAAAACATGGGTTAGAAGTGAAGTGGCATCAGCTCACACACACTACGTTGGGTTTATTTATAAAACAGCCAGGGGGATTGTCACCATATCTCGGCCACTGGCTGACCACGCCATGTAAAGTATTTTAAAAGTCAACAGGGCTTGGAATGGGAGTCTGTCAGGCTGAGTGCAGTGGAAAAACGAATAGTTTACAGTGACGGAAAGGTGGATCAGACGAGTCTAATTACAAAACAGTGCCGTATAATATGCCTTCTCAGCGTACCGTACTTCAGCAGCCGCTCCATTCCATCTTAATTTAGTTTTAGTTTAGATTCTGGCATTTCATTATTCTGAAAGTTGCTACTGTTTTGAATTCCATGGTTGCTAGGTTACAGTGACTTCCGCAGGACAGGATTATGTTCCCGTGAACGCTGAGACATACGCGACCCTGTCGCATGCCAGGACGTTGCCCGCTCATCCGGATGTGCCACGCTTCATGTTAGGCGCTATGTCGGTTGACTCGCATATCTGCCTTAACAAATATGTCAAGAGCGCCAACACGCACTGTCGCGGAATCTGAACGTGCCTGTGGTCAGTATACTGCGAGGGAACCCAGGTAGACGTCACTAGGTCGTGTATATCTTCACTGAGAAGGTCTGCCAGTAGGAGCCTCCTGTTGGTCAGGTTAAGACTTCACCAAAGGCAAACTCAACTGAGTATATAAAGGCTAACTGAAAAGTCCCATAACACAAAGAAACACAAAACGCACATGCTTTCGACACACATAGGGGAGTCTAACTCTCACCTTCTCTCATGTCTTGTTCTCTGCCCTTTTTCTTCTGTCCAGCTGAGCCTACTTAGGAATTCTGTGCAGTCTGGGTTACACCGTTAACCTGTGGCTGTGGTTGACTTACCGTAGGTTTGCAGACCCAGTTACATGCCATGCAAAAGATCACCAAAAACCAGATACGGACAGTTCAGGTCCATAAAGTGAAAATGCAGACCAGGATTTTTTTCAACCAACGAGTCAAGATAGATTGTCGAGTATTCTATCTGAAACGTAGGGTGACTTAACTTAAATGACACTTAGTTCAGGTGAAGTGGAAACGCTGCGGGCAGTCGGTCAGGACT
>JAODKE010000015.1:11768072-11781396 GCA_026779605.1 Mormyrus hasselquistii
GCCTGCATCCTCCCTTTGCCCTCTTCCGGTCATATGGCTTACGAACGCACGTTACCAGTCCTCGGACGTGGCAACGTAAAGAAATTATAATAATTACCGGGTCTTTTGTACACTATCACTATGACTCTTTATACTCAACTGGTTGATTGAAACAAAATTGTGGTGGAGATTTAATCATCTATCCATCCATCCATCCATCCATCCTTCCATCCTCTAACCGTTTCTCCTGGTCAGGGTCTTGGGGGGTCTGGTGCCCATCCCAGGCTGCATAGTATATGTGTCTGGTCACTGTCAGCTCATGTTGTGGCTGACTTTACGTCGTACCTTTCTGTCATTTCTGAGTAATCCTAAGTATTCAAAACATTATGGTTGTGGTAACTGGTTACTTTTGGTTCTTTGAAAAGTACACGCATTGCGCAATTCTAGGGTTGAATGTCTCCTCTTGTGCTGAGTTTGACTCCTGACCAGGAAGTGATGCATCCTGACCGGTTTCCCAGTGTGTATCGAGGAGGTGTAGTGGCTGTGCAGAACTTCCAGTGAGCTATATAAACTGTGTCAATGACCTGTACTGGGTCCGCCTCCCTCAGGTGATGTTTGTGTTCAAAGCAGGTCAGAGAGGTTGGTTTACCAGTAGTCAGTAAGGCTGTTGTGTTGAGCCTTGAATCAAAAGTTTTATGCTGCGTGTTAAAGTATGTTTTATTAATGTTCTGTTAAAGTTTAACACAACCATTGGATGGAGTCACAGCGCCACCTGGTAAATATATAACCTGATCTTGAAAATCAGACAGAAGGTAAAGTTTCTGGTGAGTAACTAGACTAACCGATAGTCTGGGATTGCCAGTGATTTTATATACATATATGTGTGTGTGTGTGTGTGTGTGTGTGCAGAAAGACTATATAGATATAGATATAGATAGATTATATAAACTGTATTACATGAACACATTAAAGTTATTAAGAAATTGTATTACCAAAAACTGATTTTAGCAGTCAGGTCCCTCCATCCATAACTACTCATCTATTGAGGCTTATTGTGAGCCTACAGTCACTAAGGAAACTCAGTCACAAGGCCAGGAACCCTGGGTGGGACGCTTGTCCATCACAAGACACACACACGCATACACACCCTGAAAAAATCACCCCCTCAAAGTCAAAATAACAGGTTTTGTCCCCACAATGTAATGTATATCTGATCACACACACGCACACAATGAGCAATTTACAGATGTCACCTGACCTCTACTCACCTTCCAAGAAGTCTAACAGTAGCTCTGAAATTGGCTAAGAGCTGTTTATAACTCGCATGTTATCCAGGGTGTGTTGGTCTGGTCCTTGCTCCAGTCCTCCACCCCCACAGCTGACACGGGATGAGGAGCTAGAAGGTGGACAGATGTGGACGGTTCTGTTTATAGAAGAAAACACTACAGTGTTATACAGTTGTATCGTATCGTGACAGATTTCAGGATAGTTAAGGTTGTGGCCAGCACCAGAAAAAAGGTGAATGTTATTGTGAGACCGTGACTGCATATGTTACCACCTGCTGTCCAGTATTGTCTGGGTCTATAAGAGCAGAACGGACGTTATAGCTGAGCTTGGCCGGTACAAAGTGAATAATGGCTGTAATGGCCAGTGCCCATTCCTCATTGCTGCAGACCTCTGCAGAACAAATAGGACACAATCTTATGTAGGCTTATTGCTAAATTAGATGTAGAGTGAAGGTTTTATGGTCATGGCTCTGTTTGTAATAGGACTCGGCTGAAGGGATAGCCGAGCCGTAATCTCTCCGATTTAAGCCGGTAATTAGGCCATGTTCTGGTCCACCTGGTCTGCGCTGTTTTTTCTGGTACAAACCGCATATCGTCATGGCTGCTTGCCCCTTTTTAAGGCATTAAATGTGTATGCATCACTCCTCTGTTTAAACGGTGAGTTAATTTTTGCCCCCGGATGACGAATAGCCTGTCAGAGCGAAATTCTGACCCTGCGATCACCCCTCAAGCTCGCGTTCGCCCGGCTCGGATGACGTCACGGGCGACAGAGACGGAGGAGAAGTCACAGTCGCGGCAGCCGATGGCCGCTGACAGCCGTAGCATCACGCTACGTCGATGTAAAACGACGGCAGCCAGACTTCCGAATCGGTCTCTGTAATGGGATGTGACGTCCACGGGTCGGGGCGCGGCGAGTTCAGCGAAGCGTTGCCTGGTTACCACCGCGCGGTTCCTCGTGCGCCGGTGCTGCCCGGTGAGCGTGTGCGTGTGGGATCTCCATAAATGGTAAATGATTCATTCACCCCCGTTGCGCCCCGGAGGGCTGGGGAATCAACTCAAGTGAAGAGGAGTTAAAAGTTAAACTCAGCGTTAACGTTTTATTTATGCAGCCCCCTTGGGAGCCTCTCTGTTAACTCTGACATGCTTGTTTTAAGATCCCCCCCCCAGATTTTATACATTTGTCTGACCTGTAAAATATGAGCTTGTTGAGTCACGCAAAAGTGGAACAGCCATATTGTTTTGCAGATGTGTCCTACCTTTCTTAATACACTGACTATTATGGAATTTTTATTCAAACACACTATTTTGCAGAAGTGGACAGTTATTCTTCTTAGTCAAATGTCTTTGGAAATACAAATTTATCCACCAATCTTAATCCTTTAATCTGTGTTTACCCAGTGTAGCATTGCAAGGGGCCTGGAACCTATCCCAGAGGCGTGGGAACATCCTGGGCACACACATGTAACACACTGCAGGTTGATTTTACATTTATTTAGCAGATATGCAAAGAGTCATGCATTTGTAAAAACCAGGATAAGCCAGTCCCTTAAGGGCCCAAAGCCAAAAATCACTCTGCTTACCATGGGATTTGAACTAGCAACCTGCTGATCATGGGAAGAGCCACACATGGACCCAAATGCCAGTTCCCTTAACCCCATGTATTTGGACTGCCAGGGGACGGAAGAAAATTGGAGGAAATGCCCAGAGCAAAAATCATGCGAGTCTCAGTGGGCTAAGCCTCTCTACCTGTGATCAGGAGGTTTTTGGTTCAAGCCTGGCCTGAGTAGAATAGCTGCATGTCTGTGGGCCCTTGAGCAAGACCCTTAACCCCCAGCTTCAGGGGGGCTGACCATTAGGCATGAATAAAGTATGATTAAGCACCCTGGAGGTGTGAGGCAGCAGTGCTGTACCATCCACTATATCTCTACAAAGACAAATCAGACATGGTTTTCCCCATAGATTTGTCTTACCATTAAGTTAGCAATATCCCCCAGGGTGGCTTTGAAATGCAAGCTTAAGTTCCTTACCACATATATGTTTGTCACGTCCCTCCATTTTGGGGACTGACGGCAGTGTTGCTAGGATCTTAAGACATCCTTGGATCATAAACTGTGAACATGATTGTTGAAACATGTAAACTGATGATTTGGGGCGTGTTCGGGTTCATTAGGGGCCTTGTGATGCCTCTGGTGATTGATGGTTGCTTTGTTTGAGCTGATAAGAGAAGTGGGGTGGGGGGGGGGGGAGAGATAAACATTCCCAGGACATGGTTTTTTTGAGGGGAGTGAGTGGTCTTCAGCGGGGAGGAGGTTGTGGTCCTTGTTTAACATCCCCTTCTATTAAAGGAGCCTTGTGCACATTGCCGTCCTTGTAAAGGGAAAATGTTTGTCCTGAAATGATAAGATCTGTGCAGCCCTGGTCCTCACTGCCTCTCTCCGCCTCTCTCCGCCTTTCACTGCCTCTCTCCGCCTCTCACTGCCTCTCTCCTCCTCTCTCCACCTCTCTCCATCTCTCACTGCCTCTCTCTGCCTCTCTCTGCCTCTCTCCACCTCTCTCCGTCTCTCTCCGCCCCTCTCTGCCTCTCTCCGTCTCTCTCCGCCTCTCTCCGCCTCTCTCCGCCTCTCTCTGCCTCTCTCTGCCTCTCTCCGCCTCTCTCTGCCTCTCTCTGCCTCTCTCCGCCCGTAGGTGCGGACGCTGTTCGTCAGCGGCCTGCCTCTGGACATCAAGCCCCGGGAGCTGTACCTGTTATTCAGGCCATTTAAGGTAAATTTTGTTCCCAGGATTGTGCTATTTTCTGTGCTTTTGTATAAGTTTTTTTTTTTTGAGCAGATGCTGTTTTTCATGCTGAACATCTGCTCCTCCGTCTTCCTCCCCTCATTCTCAAGCTGCATGCTTGGATTAGGGGCTACAAATATCAGAATGTAGATGTAACCCCATTCGACTTCGGTGTCAGAAATTGACCCTGAGTGAGAGAGAGCACGCACACACACACACACACACACACACACACACACACACACACACACACACACAAAAATATAACTGGATTTAGATTTGAGTTTCTGATTATCTGCGCATACTGTATAGCATATAGGTCTCAATTAGGTACCTTAGGTTAGCTCTGTGTGTGTGTGTGTGCCCACCTGGGCTTCACCTCCAAACCTCACATCTGCGCGCCACACTTCAAGTAAAGCACCGTCCACTGATAGCAAGAGGCGCTCACCCTCTCGGTGCCTTAGTCTGAGAGCCGCCCCAAGCGCCTCGGTCGATCACCGCAAGCTGACCCCCCTGATCGTGTCCCGCTTCCCCAGCAGAGATGGGGGTCACCCGGGGCTGATGCTGCTGTGTCTGCTCTTTTTAAATAGCCATTCAGGTTTTACAGGCTTCACAGTGTACTTCTTCATTTCCTTTCAGGGTTACGAGGGCTCCCTGATAAAGCTCACCTCCAAGCAGGTAAGTGCGGTGTGACTGGGTGGCAGCGAGGTTCAGTACGGCCTCGCGGCTGCCCTTGGCCACTGCTGCAGTGTCATTTATCACAGATACTCTGAGGTTTTTTTTAGTGAGCCTTAAGCAATACATCGGCCCGGGTGCCGAGGCGGGAGGTAAACACAGGCCTATATTTCGGGCTGGGGGGCACAGGAAGGTTGGCGTCATCATTCCGGCGACTCTCTCATCAGGTGTGAGTTCTGTGAGGAGGAGCAGGGCAGCCATTGGACAGAACAGTAAATAGTAAATAAGTCCTGAGATGTGATCGCTGAAGGTTACGCTGAACGATGTGTGGCAGCGTACAGAGTATTCGGAATATAGCATGTATACTTGGAGTTATTTGGTTGTCATGCGTTAATGTATTTTTTGCATTAATTTATTTTTTGCGTCAATGTATATTGCATCATGCATGTTTCTTAAAATACAGGGTTACCATGGTGACCTTAGATATTTTATACCTTGTATAATATTAGGTGGTTTCGTTTTTTTGTGACGTGAATGTAAATTAGGGCTGTCGGGAAGGATCCAGTCCGTCTGATAGGTGTTTAGCTGCTTGGCGGCATTTTCTGGAGTAAGCCGCCGGGAATGGAGGGGGGGGTTGGGGTTGTTTTTCAAGAGGGGTCACTGAGGGGCCGAGGTTCTGGTTCATCCGTGTGTGTCCGTTTCATCAGAAGAGTTCTCTGGGCTGGAATTCCAGCGGAATGCGCAGGAGATGTAACACAAGAAATTAAAAATAAACAAGACGCAGAACTGAGCAGAAGAGGAGCGCGCGTGAGATGGAAAGTCCCTTTCGGCGACTTCGATACGGAGACCGGAGTCGGGGATGGCTTAAGTGGGAGAATTCGCACGGATGACTTGATATGGACGGCCATGGGGACGTTGCTGGGGTGACGTCACGGGCGTTTCATCGCTGCGTTTTAGCGTCTGTTCATCTGAGGCATTTCTGCTGCCCCCATTCCCACAAAGTAACAGCAAACAGCCCGATTCCCGGGCTCAGCTGCGCACTGCTGCCTTCTCCATATATAGCGGTACATCTCTGCTCTCCTATTTTTACACTCATTGTAAAGTCCGACCCAGCAGTGCAGCCCCCAGCAGGGTGTGATGACAGGCCCTTGTTTTCTTTGGCTACCCCCCCCTCCCCCCTTCCTCCACTGCTGGTTCTGGATCGCCGGGGTAGGGGGGAGGCCGTAGACTGAGGTTCCGAATACGTCCAGGATCCCATTCTTCCAGTCCTCCTCCATCCACCTGAAACTGAAAGCTGGGTGTTTGTAACCGCAGAGCTGCGCTGCTGTTGTCAGGTTCAAGCTTCATAAACCCTCCCGGGCCCCCTGTGGTGTCAGCTGAGGAGCAAATTTCCAAAACTCACGCAGACCTTTTTTATGTTGTTTTGGAGATGTTACAGTACTGGGATCCATAACTCACTCAGCGCCCATGTAATCCAACGAAGCTCTACTGTTAAATTCCCAAGTCCACGGTTTTCTCAAAGATGTAGCCTGACGACTCCGTTTTGGAAACTTGCTGTTCAATTTCGTTTGCTCTGTCAAACCTTATGGTCTTTTCTTTCTCGTTCCGTTTTCAGCCTGTGGGATTTGTCAGTTTTGACAGTCGATCGGAGGCAGAAGCAGCAAAGAACGCACTAAACGTAAGGCCTTTGCGTGTGTGTGTGTGTGTGTGTGTGTGCGTGTGTGTGTGTGTGTGTGCGTGTCACCTGACCACCGAGACAACGAGCGATGCCCATGAAGTGTGTCAAATAATGCGGGAAGAACCCTTATCTCTGAGAACCTCCCAGAAAGACAGAATGTGGGTTCTTCTTAGCAAAGGATGGTCACAAAGAATGGTCACTTAAACCCTTAGGTGTTGCAGTACTGCATGAGTGTGATACGGCGTAGTGTCAGGCGCGGAGGCAACACTTACACCTTTGTGGGAGCAGGGAAAACATGGCTGGTGTCAGCAAAGAAAACGATTCTGGCAGTCAGTCTCCTATGGTTATGGACCAAGTGGATTATTATTATTTGATTCCAGCAGAGCTACTCTCAGCTCTCATCAGCTGTTAAGATCCCACTTAGCTGATCGGATGTATGTAGTTGCGTGGCAGGAATTCATAAATAAATTGTACTGCATGTCTTGATTTACTTTAGACTGCAGTACTTTGCAAAAGTCTTAGGCAAAGAAAATTATGCTTGAATGATCTTCGAAATGGTGCAAAACCGTGATATTACATTGGCCAGAGAGCCAAAGTGTGTCAGCTAAGTAATAAAATGCATTTTTTGATTCGACCACTAGCAAATCATGTTTAGATAAGCTGATTTGATGAATTACTTTGTCAGTGAATCACATATTATATTGTATATGTGTTTGTGTGTCTCATGGACAGAAGGATAGGACATGCAAAAAGACAATGATCTCAAATCAGATCTATCACCATCCTATTTCTTCCATTCACTATTAAGCTGTTCATGAAATTTAACAAACACATGGAATGGCTGAGGTGTCCCTGAGGAGAGGTTTAGGAACTGAAGCGGTGTTCATCTAGCCGTCTAACAAGATATTAGTGTCTGTTTGGAGAACAGAAGAAATTCTTGATAGTTTTTATTGCATTACTTTCAATTTGCATTTGTTTTAATGTTACATTGCTCTTTCATTCTGAGCACATATGCATTTATGTACCCAGATAAATAGCTTAAAACATTTTCTTTGACTGCCTAAGACTTTTGTGCAGTGCTGCATGTATACAGACACATTTTGACTGAAGTGAATCTTGTATGTATCTTTCAAGGTTGCAACACGAGGCACAGATTTCATCAGACTGTGCTGTGTGCAGACTTCATTTACACCATCAATCTATCCATTCACCCTGAACGGGAAGCCAGGTCCATATTCCACCCATTTATCCTGGTCAGGGGTGCAGGGGGGGCTGCGGGCTATTGCAGGCAGTGTAGGGCGTAAGGCAGATGGACACTCCATTTTGAGGCACTCTCACACTATACAAGTTGAAGGACGATTTGTTAACTCGAGTGTTTTTAGTCTGGGGTTTTAGGTTCCAGAAAACATGAGAACATGCAAATTCTGCCATGTTGCGGTACGTCCAGAAGACTGAAGTACAGCTGATGCAGTCTTTCACATGCTATGATGTCATTGCAGCGATATATGAAGGACTATGATGAGTTACGATTGTTGCTGGTGATGTCATCACGCAACTCGGTGTGTACGTAAAGGAAATGTCCAGTCAGTGCTAAAGACATTTGCATGCTGTGTGTTTAGATCAGGCCACGGTTTTCTTAGCGGAGTCAGTTAAAAGATTTTTACCAGAGCGATTTGTGTTTAAAGATACTTCCAGAGAATTCTCAGCAGAAAGTCTACTGTACCTGCAAAGCAGCTGTTTGCAGTCGCTAGGCAAAAACAGGGGAGCAGCTCATTTCCAAAATATCATTCTGATCATTATTTACAGTATGCGCTAAATTTAATAGCCTGCTAAGGTCTGCATGTTGTTAGTTTACCTTGAGGGACGAAGAAAGGTTTGGACTGTGACAGTAACCAAACGGCTGGCACACTGAGCTCACAACGGTCTGCGTGTTTAAGCATGATATCCCCCTTTGAGCGGGGTGGTCTATTCTAGAATAATCACTCTTTATGGGCGACATGAGTGTTCAGCTCACATGCAGACCTCCATGCTTGTAAACGCCACAATGGATCTTGCATCACCAGGCATTTTCAGGACATTACCAAGTTAATCAGGCAATGAAAAGCAGATGGATTTTGTTTCTAATTGTACATGTTGGTAGTTTGACTCAAAACCTCGCAGTTTGAGACACCCAGCATATTAGTGCATTCGTCGGTCTGTGACTTTATGAGCGTGGGTCTTTGTGTGGAAACAGTGGGGCCTTCATTAATGCCGGCGAATGGGAAAGACCCTCGATCCAGACCTCCCATCTTCATTTTTACTGTCAAACTTGTGCTTCTTTCAGGGAATCCGCTTCGATCCCGAGATCCCGCAGACCTTGCGCCTGGAGTTCGCGAAAGCCAACACCAAGATGGCCAAGAGTAAGCTAGTGGGCACTCCTAACCCCCCCGCCTCCCGGCAGAGCCCCGGCCCTCAGTTCATCAGCAGGGACCCCTGTGAGTAGCCTTATCATTGCCGGTGTGGGAACCCCCTTTGCTGCTAAAAGCCCCCCCTGCCCACAATAACAATGGTGCAGACCACATGAGTATCACTGTATATGTGTGTGTTTATAGAGTATAATGTTGTTCTTTGGCTGATACAGATATACATATCCATTGACTGTATAGTATAATTTTATACAAGGGGACTATGTTTATTACTGAGTGTCTGTTGTTTTTAAGTTTCTCTTCGTCTTCTAGACCTAAAACATGATATTGTCATTTTCTGTGTTTTGGTTCCAATGGATATTTATGCAAGAAGTTTTACAACTGATACCTCTTCACCAAATGTTGGTTTTATGGGTTTATTTATAGGTTTACACTTTTATTTATTTAAAGTCAGTTTTAAGATAATGTATGAATATTCAGTGAAAGAGTTGATTTGCATGTTTTTCGATACAGAATTTGTCATATAACACTGCTTATTTGTATCCAGGGATGCGTATATCTGGTATGTGAGTACGCATTTACTACGCTGTTACTGATACGATACGTGAGACAGCGCAAATGCGCATGCAAAAACTAAAAATGCAAAACTCTTGTATTTTGTTTGGTTACTAATGGTTATGGTTAGGGCTGGGTGGCGGTTAGGGTTGTCAGAGTTAGCATTAGCATCTTTCCCATAGAAGTGAATGAGCGGTCCCCATAAGGATAGGTATACCCGACATGTGTGTGTGTGTGTGTGTGTGTGTGTGTGTGTGTGTGTGTGTGTGTGTGTGTGTGCGCACTGTGACATACTGGCCTCCTGTTCAGAGTGCCCCCTGCCCCAGGCTTCCTGAGGTAGGCTCCAGGCTCTCCAGGACTCTGTACTGGATAAATGATCTTGGAAAATGCATGGATGAATTTCACAGGTCGTGATGTGACACTCATTACTCCTGGAGTTTGTCTGTCAGTAAACTTTCCAGACTTTAACAATGTACTAGGGCTGCAGCTGGTCTTCCAGTTACTGAGTCCCAGGATGGCAAGACAGTTTGTTAATGTTTAACTTAAATAGCTCCAGCGCACTTAATAACATAACTGGCTAATTGCTATTAGCTGTGTTGCTAAGACACTTTGAATTTACCATACAAACAAATGTTAAGCAAGTGTCTGTATTTTTGAAGGACCAAAGCATCCGCGCTGTCATACCAAATCGTCCTGCACTTTAGCAGCCTCCAAATAAATATTTAGGCATTTCGTAAACAGCCTGTAGCTGGCATCCACAGCTGCGTTCAGGCATCCTCTTGAGCGCACTGCATTTTTGCCAAATGATCATGCCTTGAGCGCCAATCTCACATTAAGTCTGCAACCACCGTCCTTGGTTCCTCCAAGAGTTGCACAGAAAGGAAACGATTATCCGCGACTATGACACAATTGCCTAGCTTGCAGGTGAGATGGATGTCGTGTTACGATTGTGCGCCCTTTTTTACGGAAGTGTCTGGAGTGAGTCCCAGCGAACATTTGGCCTGCGTTGGCGTGCAGTGTGCAGTGTTGCTTTCCTTTGGGAAAACACGGAATGTGTGCGTGCGTGGCATCGAGCGTGATTGTGTGTTCTGGGGCTGACACACCACACACTTGCCCAACCCTGCAGGAGTGTTTCAGCCCTCCCCCGAAACCCCCCCTACTCAAATATCAGCCCTCACTTACTGAGCTGAGCGGATCCAGTGGAAAATCCCAAACTATGGAGACGCAAGACAGCTCTGTGGTGTGTTTGAGGAAAACGGCAAAATATAATCCTGTGGGATAATGTGTTTACATAGCAGGCCTGAAAACAAGAGACTTTATTGGAGGAGTCAACACCGCAGTCCTCTCTGATTGGATGAATGAAGGGGTCTACACCAGTCTCTGGTCGCTTGTCCCCATGCTCAGTGCTCAACCCCCACTCACACACGCCATGTTCCTTCTTGTTTTCAAGATGAGCTGACGGTGCCCGCTCTCTACCCTGGCGGCGTAGACGTGTGGGCTCCCTATCCCCTGTACCCTGCGGAGCTGTCGCCCGGCCTTCCCGCCGCTCTCACGTACCCCCCCGGTCTGCACGCTCAGGTGAGCGCATCAGCCCCCGGCCTCGCTCCCCACCCAAACCCTCCCCTCCGTAATGCAGTAACCGCCTGATGACCTTTTACTCCAAAACGTACAACGTCTGCCTGCAGATTCCCTGGCTCCCTCCTGCGGATGGAATCCCTCAGGGATGGAAGTCCAGGCAGTTCTGCTGATATCTAGGTGAGTAGCAGGACCCTCCATCCACACCACTCAGCTTTAGTTTCTATCTGCGGTCCCGCCACGCAAAACAAGGCTCACCAAGACCTGACCTCACACGTTTCTCACGACGCTATCTGGGCCCAGAATAGACACAGAGTCAGCCTGGTAAAGACGTCAGTGGCAGTGTGTGGCTCAGTGAGTTATCACGCTGTACCTGTCATAAGAAAGTCATTGGTTCAAATCCCAGGGTCAGTGGAGTGATTTTGTTGTTGGGTCCTTAAGAAAGGCCCTTAATCTCCATTGCTCTAGGGCAGATGTGGGTAATCTTATCCAGAAAGGGCTGTTGTATGCAGGTTTTTGCTTCAACTACGTAATTAGATTACTAATTGGCTGAGGAGTCCTCACAACTGGGTTTGGACAGCTGACCTACAGGTTATCCCAAAAGCCACCGCTGATCTAGGGACTGACTCACCCTTCTATCTCAATTTTATCTCTCTTTGAAGAAAATTGTCAGCTAAATTGACGTAAATTAATCTCACGATATAGCATACAAATCTATCTGATTAAAAACCATAAACGATGCAGCGGACTGGTTTTAAATGTGACTTGGTTCGTAGGGCGTCAGACTGGTGAGCAGAGTTGCTGGTTTGAACCCAGGTCCTCTTCCACATCCACATTCTTTTTTAAGTTTTCTTTTTGTACACCCATTAAGTAGCTGACATCTCTCCATCTTGATTCGAGCTACCTAATAAAACTGAATAAAACTGCGCGAATCGGTGACTTGCAAAATTAAGTACCTGGTAAACTACGTATTTAAAGTAGGTTTGAATGTCAAGGTAATAATTAAATATATGCTAACAGTCCTCTCCACTTCCCTGTAACCTAACCCGTATTACGTACTGCCAGGTTCAATGTTAGGGCAGTTATTGAATAAAATAGTTCACAATGACATTGTCGATACTACTGATCTGTCAGATCTCAAGACCCCTCCGGGCTGGTGGAGTGTCTGCAAGAGAAGACATGCTTCTTGGATTCCCAGGGGGTGATGGGGAAAAGCAAGGGTGCCTGGGAAGGAAGGGGTGCTAATTGGTGTGAGCTCTGTGGTCTGATGGCTCATATGCTGTCCATCCTTGGTGGGGCAGAAGAGACAGGGATGAAAACTGAAGGCAGCTTAGGAAGTGATGTCATCACTCCTTGTGAATATCTTTGCCCCTCAGAGAACGATGGGACATTTCGGTCATTTCTCAAATGACCCATTACTCTATTTGCACACCTCGTCTTTCCTGTTCTGAACACTTGCAAGTAGCAAAAGCTGGTTTCCATGAGGCGTGTGAGTGTTGCCAAAACAGATGTTCACACCACAGTTTATCCAGCCCAAGGACCTGCACCAGGTTGAGGTTTTGTAGTCTGTTGGCATGTGATTAACTATAAAGGATTGCCAGAACATTATGGGCTACTAAACATGTTGCCATGAATCAAAAAAAGGTTTTGTTATGCTGTCCACCATTCTTTTAGATGGTTTTATAAAATATTATCACCAAATCCATGTAACCAGAATCCTTCAGTTTCCTATGATTCTGCCCCCAGTATTCACAGACAAGTGTTCTTCTGCCCTTAGGGTACCAGGAAGGACAGAACACTTTGCACAGAATTTCTAAGTGTTTATTTTGCTTGCACTGTTCCCGCTGAGTGTTGAACTGCATTTCACTCATGTATGTTATGTTTCTGCTGTGATATGGAGATAATCTAAAGGAGTCACTTCTTTCAGGTTTCTGGTGTGTGATGGCGTCCACAGTTGGTCTTGATGGTGTTGATCTGATGTCCGACCGGGTGGATACCTGACCCAGTAAACAATAGCGTGGACTTATTGGTGAGTTTCAGTCTTCTATATCAGTAATGTCCATTTTAAAAGTCTGAGCTCCTGTAGCTCAAGAAGTAGTGTTGTGTTGTGTTAATGTCAAGCTTGTGGGTTTGAATCCCAGGAAGTAAACCTATAGATTGTAAGATAAGTTAGACATATCCACTGTCTTCCTACTCTATTTGTTGGTAGGAAAATCAGTTTATAAATGGAGGGTTTGACCAATGCTTGAAGAAGGGAAAACAGGTGCCGGTGCTTCCCATGTTACTGAGCACCAGGTGCCGGCGCTCCCCTTGTTACTCAGCACCAGGTGCCGGCGCTCCCCTTGTTCCTCAGCATCAGGTGCCGGCGCTCCCCTTGTTACTCAAGACCAGAAGCC
>JAODKE010000015.1:11781496-11808660 GCA_026779605.1 Mormyrus hasselquistii
TGTTACTCAGCACCAGGTGCCGGCGCTCCCCTTGTTACTCAGCACCAGGTGCCGGCGCTCCCCTTGTTACTCAGCACCTGGTGCCGGCGCTCCCCATGTTACTGAGCACCAGGTGCCGGCGCTCCCCTTGTTACTCAGCACCAGGTGCCGGCGCTCCCCTTGTTACTCAGCACCAGGTGCCGGCGCTCCCCTTGTTACTCAGCACTAGGTGCCGGCGCTCCCCATGTTACTCAGTACCAGATACTAAGAGAAGCAGGTACACTTTGAAGAGAAAAACAAATAAGTGCTAATACCACATACTGGTGAGTACCAGCCCACTTCAAGCACTGGTTTTGACCATACAGCAGATTAGTTTATCAGTGCTTGCACTCCTGTTCAATATGTTTTTTAGCAGATATTAGTTCATGCCTCCTGTGAATATATGATCGTTCATGCGCTCCAGCTCCCTCCCAGTATATTGATATGGACATAGTAAGGGGGGGTCGATGGTGATATGTCTATCCATGACTCTTGCAGGCCACTGCCCCTCCCTGGGCCTCAAGACCTTCAAGACCCCTGTCCCATCACACATCAACCCCATGTGCTCTTATAGCTGTTACTCCCCAAAGAACTGTACTAGTAATCCTTCTTAATGTAATAATAATTATTATTATTGCCATCCTTATTACATATGACATATTGGAGTACAACTTTGCCAAAGCAATGTTGTACAGTTTTAGATGCGCTAAGAAGAATCACAGGTATTTTTATATTAAGTAATTGTTCTGAATGTTTTATTTTGTTGTGTGGTGCTTAATATTTGCGAGGTTCTTTATTAAAATCACTCTTCTCTGACATGGTACTGCAGTGAATGAGGTGTACACAAACCATAGAGTCTGTTTGCTATGTCCATCGGGGCAAAAGGCATTGTACCATGGAATGGAATTCGGTGTAATTTGAGTACTTTGAAATCTGTGGATTTAACAGCCCCGTTTTTTGAAAGGACTCGGGCTATTGCAGAAATGTGTGCAATTACTGTGAAACAAAAAAGCCAAGTAAGACATTAACAGCCTTGGTGCCATGAACACTGTTCAGTGAAGATGTCTTGCCTGTTTGCCTTACTGATGTAGCCATATCTTCAAGGACTATAGCATTCTTAGCCTTGTGAGATAGGACCTATTTGTGGACCAAAGCAAGAGATCCTCCCTCAGAAATAAGAACTACGCCTTTCATTCAAGATTTCGGACCGGCCTTACTCTTCTTTTGAACATGCAGTGCAACATAAAGTCAGCCGCGGTCATTCTGAGCATTCTGCAGAACATGACTCTGGTCATGCCAAGTGTCTAAGGAGAACGTGAGGCAGAGAAACTCATCATCTCAACGTGATGGTGTTCCGCAAAAATCCGAGTGAAGTAATGAGTCTTCATCTGAGATCTGAGACACAAAGGAAGGATCAGAGTGTCAGGCTTATGCATCAGAAAGAAATTCCCTCCCACACAAACGCTCTCGCTTTACAAGAGTGGGAGCAAGTAATTTACAGCCCGAAGGTTTCATCATCCACTTTGTGCTGGTGAGTATTATGTTGACAAAGGAAATGGGCCAACGTACTTTGTAAGTTCTCGACTTATGTCTGCACTACATATTTTCCTGTTGCTTTCATGGTGAGTGCCTTTGTTTTCTGATTTCCTTTTCAAGTGGCCTCTCGAATCCGCTTCGGAGTACCTAAAAATAGCACCCTGGAGGAAAAAGGCTTTAAGTTTCCATAATGGGACTGAGCCCCGTCTGAAGCTTGAATGCTAATTGAGCACTAAACAGAAAAATGACTCCAGAAACACCTCACCCCGCCCCACACGACCTGCAGAAACACGCAACCCTCTTCCGTGTCTGTCTCATGTATTGTCAGACCACGGATGGATCGAGGGAAACGGCAGGTCGTACCTTGGCGCTGCCGAACAGCCGGCCTACATGCGGATGCACCAGTGATGATGTGCTGAGTGCGATTTCAGCAGTACGGTGTATGAATACGTTAGGTGGCCCTACAGGTCAGAATCGTCTAAACGGTTGATGACAGGGTGACCTGTTCAACTGTGTCGGCACCATGGAACATCAAACGGCCACAAGGAATAATAAGATGCCACATCAGGTTTTTTTTTCCCCAGCTGCAGCAATAATTTGTATTTTTCAGGAAAAAAATTAGGGTCCGTGTGTAAGGTAGTCCGGCCGATAGTTTTAATCCGACAAAAAATGACCACTAGTAAGATGGCAGTGATTTAAGAACAGCCTGTATGAGTCTGTATGGATCTAACTTTGTGTCTTTCTGTATTCAACGCATGCTTATGATATAGATGTGTATGTATATAGCCACTGTAAGGAGAAACTGCATTTCCGTGAATTATAGTGGTCTTATTCACATAATGTTTTTATAAAAAAAAAAAATTAAAAAGGTTTTTGTATAAAAAAAATAAAAAAATTGGATCAACCATGGGCAGTTTCTGTGTGGTGTTAACCTGCTGGTTTATAGGTGAAAGGCTTCCTCATCTAAGAACCTCATAGCGGTACCAGACGTTATGCTAACAATCCGCCATCGACCACGCAGTCTACAGCATAGCATTTACAGAGGAGAGGCTCTGCTGAAGCTGTGAACACGGCTGGTTATCATACTACGGCTATACTGTTGAAGCGCCCAAGTGAAAGGCGAAACAGCCTCATTTCGGCTCCTCATCAGATTCAAACTACTTCCACGCAGACGAGAAGTTCACGCCCGTAATGCTCTTGGGCCAGCTTCAGTGTGCTAGGGAGGGAAGCTGTAACCAGAACTACAGAAGCACCTGATTCCACTCCAGTAGGTCTGAGGCACCCCAGAGATGGCCCGCCGACTCGTCACTTAGCAACCACTACTGAGGAATTCCTACCGTTGCTGTTACCGTAAAGTTTTTACTGCTGCTCCGGCCACTGCTGTTTTGTTCCACTTAATAATTTACTAATTGCTATAAGCTCATAATTATTCCATTTAAATGAAAAATGATTGCTAATTACGGAATTATCGAAAGTAATTTACAGTAAGCAAACGCAATTATACCGCAAGTTTTTCCTCTCCGGTTTTTTTTTTTTGAACATCTTTGCAGTCAGCCTGAAGCTAAAGCCACCAGCTGCAAGCAGCCAGCTGGGAGAGAGTAAGTGCTGATAGCGGCAGCGGACGACCAAGATCTCTGGAGTCATATTTCGTTTTGCACCATTTAATTAAAAAAAAAAAAAAAAAAAAACATGAGTTCAAATAAAATGTCCAGTGTACTTTTGTCTGACAAGTAAATCCAAAGAGTAGTGTGGAGTATAAAGACTGCCTTTTCAAGGCATACTCCTTTAGTGATTTATTTATGCAGGATTCCAGAGAGCGTAGGCCACTGGACAGGGGAGTTTTCGTTTTCATTGTGTTTCAAAGTACAGTTCTGACGCGCTACTCCCCCTCCTGGCGGGAAGACACACTGCAGTGTCACTTCCTAGCAGACATCCCTTGGGAGTAGTCTTCCAGGACGTCGGCCAGGTGGTCATTGTGCGTCTTGAAGCGCCGCTTCTTCTGAGATGCAGGTTTTTTCTTCTTCTGTATGGGAGCCTGTGGGAGATTCGGGTTGAACAACAACGATTTGAAAAGCGGAGCTCTGGAACGGTATGTGGGGGTGCAAATGCAACCAGGCACAATGGCTGGGATCTCTGGACGTACCGGTTTCTTAGGTCCTGTGTCCTGCATGGAGGAGATGCCCTGCCTCTTCAGGTACTCCTCAATCTTCTCTTCATCCATGGAGTCCACAGGCACGCTACGCCACAGCTTCTGGAACTCTACACCCCCCCCCCCCCCGCACCTGGCCCTTATAGTTACTACTAAACGATTAAATATGTTGATGTTTGATTGAAGGATTCACTCTAGTTTCACTGCTAAATCTGAATCTGAATTTTAATCTGAAAATATACTACTAAGAACAAAGCTCTGAGTGTGGGATGAGTTTGTACTTGGAATTCAGTCTTTTTATAGATTTAAACCTATTATCCTTATAGACTTAAAACCCAGGGCAGTGAAACCTGTGCTCTCTTATTCTCCTCACCTTCATCCACTGTAAACTGGCAGTGTTTGTCATTATAAAAAAGGATCTTCTTCTTGTCCGGCCGGGTCACAAAGATGATCTGATCCCCTAAGGCCTGCAGGGGGCGACAGAACCAAAAGCGCAGAGAGGCTCAGTCTACATTAGCAAGCAGGTGTCCCTAATAAACTAGCCCCAGAGTGTACATAAATACATACAAATGTTTTATATGAAAATCATTTACATAACTTTGTGCAATCACATGCATACATATGCATTCTACAGCTGGGATATTGATAGCATAGTGCTAATTTAAAATTCAAAACATGCTATTTCTTTGACCAAATTAACGTATGCAGCAGTTTGATGGCCAAATCGGAGAACTGTTCGATAAAGAGAAAACTGGGCGATTCATTCATCGATTTGTTTTGCTTCATAGCCCAAATGCATACATTATTTCATGATGAATGCACACAGACGCAGACACACACGCACGTAGATATAAGCAAACGCAGACGCACATGCGTGCAGACGCACCTTGATGGCCTTGTGCGCGTTGGGCAGCCCCTCCTCCACGTCCTCCAGCAGCACCCCCCCCAGACCCAGCTGGTCGTGCTTGTCCAGCAGACGCAGCAGCGCCTTCTTGTCCTTCAGCGGGTGCTTGGGCTTGAAGGCGTACTTCCCGTCACGCACCTCGATCTTGGGGTTGCTGGCCAGGGCCTGGATGGGTCAGACAGACAAGGGGGGGGGGGGGGGGCATGAACACAGAATAGCAGCGCTTTGGTGAGCAGGGTGCGGCGCTTAATGCTTCCAGGGAGCTCGCATGCTAACGCCGGAGCTGCAGCACGTTATCTAGCCCTGCAGGTAAAACAACCCCGGCAGCTGTTTCCCCTTATTGGACAGACAAAGCAATTAAAGTATCTCAGCTGATCTTTTTAAAATTAACCAATTTTTAATTGAACTGGAGCAAAACGCCAGCAACCTCGTTTTATGTTTTTAAATTTCATTTCAAATAAATAACCACAGTCAGCATAGCGGACTTTGACTTTCTCACAAGACGTGTGGAGCTTCTGAGAGTAATGATTATAAAACCTAAAGAGTTTCTGTTCACGTCGGACGGGCACCGTAACAGTAAAGAAGAGCGAGTGTCACGCTGCAGTCGCCTGATGCCTGGAAGGTCTCCCAGAGGGCGGGAGTTGGCTGCAGATCAGTTACCTCGTTCATCAACCACATCTTCTGCTTCATGCCAATGTCTAGGAGCTTCGTCTCGTCCAGGATCTCATCCAGGGTCAGGTGGAAGGTGTCGCCACGCTGGTGCCGAGTCTTACCCCAACCCGAGGTAAACAAGGAGACGATTATTGACGACGAGACGAGCACACAGTGAGCAGGGGGCCCACGTGATCCTTTTCGGGAGAACTCAAGGTGCACAACACTGTTCTTCCAACCCTGACTTCATTCCCCAAATAAATTCAGCAGATACCCTGGAAAAACTATTACACAGCTCCCCACCAGGTAGAAAATAAGATCCAAACACAGATATGGAGGAATGGCTTCTGATTACAAAGGGGATGGAAGTTACTATTTTGATTGCCTAAAGCATGTGTGCCTTTTATTCCTTCTCTCTGTGCCTGGGGTTCCAATGACGGCGTTTAATTTAACCTTAACTTCTACCTATCGGGTATTTCACTTTACTACAAAAAAAAAAATCCCAAAGTTCTGTCAATACTGAGTGAAATGAGGGATTCTGGGTAATCCAAAAATAATATTTTTTTTTATGCAAACTTCCCAAAACAATGAATTAACTGCTGAAACTGCGACACGGCATAAACTTAGGGTGACACTCACTTTCATGTAGTTCACAATCTTTGCAAGAACACCAAACTTGTACCCCGTACTTCCAGTCAGTGCTTTCAGGTTAAAGGAGCCATTGCTCGAGTCTGAAATTAAAGAACAAAATGAAGTTGTGCTCAGCAGTAGTGGAGAAATGGCTTTTTTTTTTACATTTATTAAGTACAGAGAATGTCCCAGGCAGCAGATAGATCAAGCAGGGAAACAAACATCCTGACAAAAACAAAAAACAAACAAAAATACAAGTCTGAGCTGAGGTGCGTGACGCGGAGAAGGCTTCAGAGTCCCTCTGTATGTCAGCCGGCGTCGTGCCGGAATCTGATTAGCATCACTGCAGAGAAGCAGCTCCGAGACGTCCGCAGCCGCTGAACCGCGGCGAACCTAAACGCCTTCCCCCGTTCAGCTGCAGCATGCGGCGATGCCAGCGCCGTTTCCATGCCGCCTGTAGTCCTTCCAGGCGACTGGCCATAATAAATGCAAGCCAGTGACACCACAGAGACTCAACATGTCACTTTTAATTCACTTGGTATTGGGCGGATTTATCACCCTTCCTTGCACTGGATGCATTAGGCTGCTTTAAGGGTTTTAGGAAATGGGGCATGAAATGATCCCAATGCTGGCTGATACCACATCGATATAATATAAGGTGCATGCGCAACAATCACCAAGGCTTCAGACGATGGCCGAAACAACTGGCCGGACACCAGCTTTTCAGTGCTACGCGGACGTTTATCTACAGCCACAATTAGTTAAGCGGGTTAGTAGTGCAAAATAATAATGAGATGCATTTTGTGATACCAAAAACTTTCTAAGCAATCTGTATAAACTTGGTATATCTTTATGTTTTTTAAATTCCGTTATCAGGGCAAACCACATAATACTGTTTGGGTGTACTATGGTTTGGTGAAATTCAGTGCGATATGCACTGAAGAGGCGGTGAAGAAAGGAACAGCTCAGCAGCCGCTGCATCTTTTAAAAGAGGGGATCTTGTGGATAAACAAGGCAAAAAGACGTTGCAGTTTACAGTGTGACATTTATTTAACATGAGGATATGCCAAATTTATTCCAATTGCTAAGTTTTGGGCATCATAAAATGCCTCATTAAAATTTTTGACGCACTAATTAATCTGCTTAGGAAACTGTGGCCGTGAATAAACATCCGTGTAGTACTGAAGAGCTGGCGTCTGGCCAAATGTTTCACCCATCATCTGGAGCCCTGGTGATTATTGTGCAAGCGTGAAATAATGTCAATGTAACATCACCCAGCCCTACATGATACCCAACCCCTTGTCCAGATGTACAGCTGGGTCCTTTGCAATGCTTCAGGGACAAATGAGCAAGGTGCATCAGAAGAGTAGGAAGGACACCACAACTAGCAGATGCGTTGCTCAGTGTCCTTTGGGAAGTCGTGAGCCTTCCAGTAGCCCAGGGCTGGCCAATCTTATCCAGAGAGGGCCGGTGTGTATCCGGGTTTTCACTGCAATTCTCTAATTTAGATTATTAATTAGAGGACTGATTGGCTGAAGAGTCCTCCCACCTGGGTTTGAGCAGCTGACCTAAAGGTTACCCCAGTAACCTGCGTGCACACTGGCTTACAGAGGATAAGATTGGCCACTGCTGTTCTAGCATCTCAGTAAGCCGACTTCCACCAGGAATCAGTGATTGCTGGTTGATCTTTCTCTGCCTTTTTCCAGCACAGTTATGAGAACCTACACATGCAAAAAAAATAATTTGGCACCAGGACGGGGCCCACACAGGCTGACCTGCTCCATGCTTGGACCCTGTGGATCCCTCCCGGTCCAGCTTGGGCTTCTTCTTCTTCGAGGAGGAAGCGGAAGAGGACTCAGAAGGGGCTGGCCTCTTCTCCACAGCCGGGGTGGAGATAGCTCTTTTCTTGAAGAGCTCCCGCTCACGGAGCAGTGCTGGATCCATCTTTTCTATAGAACAAATACACAGACGAATTAAGCGCCTCACAAACACCCGCGTTAAATGGTTCAATGCCTCACTGTCAATCTTTGGATATCAAGGCCAAGAGTATCTATCTTAAGCAGGTAAACAGTTATTCAGATTTCCAGTCGTATCACCGTCTGCATCACAGCTCACCACCGTGTACTAATTCAGATTGAACTTGCAAGTCACCTCCCGACTTGTCAAGTAGTAAAACCTACGTCCTCTGTGTAATACCATATGCAAACCTCCCTAAGTACCCGAAATGTACAATTGTACAAATGTAATTATGCAGCCGTAAAAGTATCCGGCTGATTAGCTGAATTATAGCATCTGTCAAGCTTTAATTATAGTGTGACTCTTAATGAAAGTGGTAGTTACTACAAATACATATAGGCTACGTGGAGCAGGCTGCTTAGGCTATTTAACAAAACAACAAAGAAACGTGCAATGATGTGATAAACGTAACATACCTTACCTACCTTAAGGCCAATCGTGATTTCTCTTGCTAAACACCAGATTGACTTCAGTGTGTCTGGGCTGTAATCGTAAGACTGCGCTTTTTATGTTTTTTCACCGGTTCATCGCTGCCACTCCTGTACGCCACAGCTCGTCTCCTTCTGTGATGCGACTTCCGCCGCGTGTTCGATTTCTCGACAATCGACTAGTCAGGCTTCCATTTAAAATGTTACAAGTTTCTATTATGCTTTGAAAATGTGGACACTTCAAAGTAATTTTGTTAATGGTACCGTAAAGAGGTGAAAGTGTTTTGCATCCACCACTTTTTGCATTGTTATTTAAAGATCTATGGACGTTATCTTGTTCAGAAATTAGGTCATAAAAATGACCGTAAACGCGTTCGCTTGTCCCCGTTTTTCTTCAGAAATAGTCGCTGTACGTTTTCTTTTCCTTTAGTGATAATGCGACTCCCTATGCACCAAGTTGTTGAATTTTACCATTTGAAAGCCTGCCGACGTGAAATGGTAACAAAATTTACACAATAGCTTTCCAGAAACCTACAGGGGTCTGCGGCCTTGGCAGCACTCTACTGCGTGCAGACATGTGGTGTTGAGTAGGGGACACTGTCTGTGTACAGAATCTACTTCCATAGGCAAACAGTGGTTTCGAACTTGCACTAAATTGCACCGTGGTTTTCTCGGTGGTATACGCCCTCTAGTGGCACGTTTGACAAAATCCGTAAGTAATAAATTGGGTGCGAGTTCAAAATAAAGCATAATTAACATAACTATGTCTTAAAATATTAATTACAGCACTAAAATATACGAGGTACATTTTGGCTTCAGTGTTAATACTATGTATACTCACAATGGCGGTTAAGCTCTAATTGCATCAGGGTGGATTAGCCATAGTATGTTTGCTTTGTGCACAAATGCCATTAACGACAGTGATACATACAAAAGTACAACTTAATGATATTGACTTCCAATAATATGATGGGATGAAGAAGTGCTGTATGTAAGGACTGCTAATCCTATCACACATTCGCTGAAACAGCACCGATGGCAGACAGGAAAGGGAAACGCTGACACCTTTCCTAGGAAGTAGGACTGACTAAGGGCTTTTATTAAAAGACATGCATCCTTTCAATCATTCATTCACTGGATCCTCTGTGTCCAAAAAGCAGATAGTGGTCAAGGAAACAATGCTGTAACCTGAGATTGACCTTTTCAAGCAATGTAAGTGGTTACAGTTACTGTATAGATGATTGTGGATATAAACATACATGGATTACAGCACCAATTTGAACAAAATATAAGCAGTCTAATGCTACACTCTCAGAGAAAGGGGGAAATGGACCTTTGCTTGTCACTGGGCTGTACCCTTGTAATTGTACCTTTTAAGGTACAGAAATGGACTCTGATGAACATCCTGAAGGTACAAGCAGCATTAATATACCATCAATGGTACAGAAATGTTCCTCAGAGTCCATTTCTGTACCTTAAAAGGTACAGTTACCTACAGCTAAGGGTGCAGTTGGCAAACACAAATGAAACAAAAACTATTAATTAAATTAATAAAATACAAAAATGTGAGTGGTAGTACAATTAATAGATGTGACCCCAAATCGGTTCCTCTGAATTGCCCACGGCCTGTCATTGTCTGTGCGGGGTGTACCCTGGCCATGTGCCCTGGGTGCCCCTGTAGATGGATGGATGGATGGATGGATGGATGGGTGATAAAAATATTCTGCCTTGCAGCACTTAATATGGAAAACTGAAACAAGTTAATAAATCTGTATTCACTTCTGCAAATGTATGCATTTCACTTTAAAAACAAACTATTTGTGGACTAATGTCAGAGAATAGCACATCCATTCTGTAGACCCATACAGGAATAAATAGTCATGTGAACTTTTGCACTTTTTTCTTGACTGGATGAAATTGTGGCACATTTTCTCAGGTGAATGTGGAACAGAATTTTGTGAAAGGGAAAGCGTTAATAGCCATTAAAGAAATATTTGAGATTCCATGGGTTTGGAAAGTATCCGAATAGCAGCATTCCTTTTCTGTTTCACACAGCAACAGATATCTGATTTCATTTTGAAATATTTTCCCTGAATTTCTGGAAAATGTTCCTCACAATAGCAAATGTCAGCAAAAATGTTCCTTTCTGATGCATTAATGTAGCTGCTATGTAGGCCAACAGCTACTACCACTCCTGTGTTGGGCTAGAAGGAAAAAACTGATTAATTACGCATTTCACTAAAAGAATTTTTTATTTTATGCAATGTCTAAACAAACACATTTTTTCATGAATTGCATCCTCAGATATTTCGAATAATCAAATGTACCTTAATTGCTAGCTTAGTTTTACAATTGCTGTGAATAATTATCAAATCAATTAATTAATTTTTTTTAAAATAATAAATTGGGCCAAAATACGTTTTTAATTTCGTAAATAATGTGTCTAATGACTTTTAAAACCTCTTGTTGGTTGACACATTTGTCGGGATTCGTCTTATCCTCCAAAACCTTTGTCTGTGGGCGTGACCTGTGAAAGCAACAGAACATGAAAAAGTATAAACTTTGCTCCGAAAACAGCATCTCCATGACGTGCTTGGCGACCAGCTGCAAGTAAAACTTTATTTGTTGACCGAGAGATTATTAACTTTTTAAAGACGCGCACGGAGCCAGCAAATGGTTCCAAGCCCACGTGAACTGGTAGGGCATGATCCACGGAGCGCCGCGACAGCGATCTGACGGACAGCTCCGGGACTGACACCGGCGGTGACGGGACATTTTCGTTTCGCTTTCTTACTAAACTTTAACGTCAAAACTGCCTCGATCTATGCGCATATTCGCCTTTGAGTTTGTCTATAATTCCACTACGTTAGGAGCGGGGTAAAAAGCAAGGTAAAAAACAAATTTCTTTTCAGGTATTCCTAGATTGGCAGCTTTTTTTTTCTTGCTATAATATTTTTTACGATATACATTGATGATGTAGATAGCGCGTGATGCATCAAAGCTGCTTTACCACACCCAGAAGAACAAAAGTTAAACCTCGCAAAGATGACTAGCAGCAAGATCCGCGATTCGGTCCAGCTTGGAAATGGACTTCAGGCCGATTTTCGAGATCTTCGAAATGCGAAAGAATCACAGAATGAAGAACGGGACGAGGTTTCGTTGATCACTGGAAACGGAACCGACTATAGGGAAAGAGGTGAGACCTGACAGTATAAATTTCGTGACAAGATTAGAACTTTTTTTGTTAAGTGAAATATACAGCAAACGTGACTTCTTGCACAAGAGCAAAAACACACATGCACACCTTTATTTATTTATGTCAATCAAGCGAAATTGAATATAGGGAGAATAAATGTGCATAATTCCTAATGCGACTTTAGTAACATTAATAATAAGGCAGTTTAGTCAAAGTCAAGCATGTGAGAGGATCAGAGTGCGTGTTTCTGAGGCTGTGTGCAGATGACGGCAGAATATTCAAGTAAGTGGAAGGATAACATCAAAAATATTCACCTCACGTAGTTTTGGTTACTGTATGTCCTCCGGTGATGGGAATTTTTGTGGGCTTTCCTCTGGGTTTCCTGGTTTCCCCTCACAGTCCAAAGCATGCTGAGGTTAATCGGAGTTGCCAAATCGGCACCCCATCCTGGGTTATTCCCATACAATTCTTTATCAATCCACTATGTCCTAAATCTGGACCTAAGGTGATAAGTATGAATTAATGTGACTATGATGTCCGTCTTAACTATGGTCAATCTGTGTGCATATAGACACAACAACTTGTTTCAAGTAATTTGCCCAAGGGTGTGTTCGACCGGGGCCGAGGTTATTAGTCTGTGAGAATGAATTTTCTCTCATCTGACGTTCATGTGATGAATATACTGATACAAAACATATTCAAAACTTCTCTTATCAAGCTGGCGTTTCATGACTGTCTAACCACAGAGGTGAGCATCAGGCTGGGTTCCACAGTGATGTGTTTCCATTGCAGATTATGATTCAGAGAGAGGAGCCACTGCTTCTGAAGGATCCTTGGTCACCCCAGAAATCCCTTACCCTTCCGGTAATAGATAAGTAATGGTGTTCCCCTCTTTGGAAGTAAATCTGGCCAGTGTTTACCTCCCATTGCTCATACTGATAACGTTGAACTCAGACTGTGACTTTATCCCAATCACTGCTCGCAGACTCTTAGCATTGCTACAGATCACAGCTGGAAGCTGATCCGAGACGATGGTTTAAAGTGTAAGACCTTATGACGGTTTACTTTCATTAGTGAAGAGACGGATAAACAGCAACTGAATTGTGTAGATGGAATGGATGTAACAGTGCAATGACTGTACAACAATGGAGTAGCAGCGAATGAGTAGTTAACCTGTGGCAAATAAAGTAGTGATTGACTGACAACAAAGCAGTGGTAGAAAAACTGTCTGTTGACCAACTTGCAGTGAAAAGAAACCCATTAGCAACTAGTCAGGAGTGATCAGGTACTCAGTAGTTTCTGAGTAGCAAAGAAATAGAAAATGAGCTTCAGCTAAGTAATAACTTTGCAGTGATTGATCATTAACTGATCGGTGATGACTGAGTAGTGGCTGAGTAACTGTCAGTCACAAGCGAGCAGTGAATGAGTACCAGCTGAGCAATGATGTAGACTGACTCACAAACTGAGCTGACCGATCATTTATCCACAGCACTCTCTATACGGCTGTCTGCAGTACGAGGGTCCGACAGGCAGCCTGATGAGGAGCTGCAGAAAGCGCTCCGGGCAAAGCTGTGCGTCCTGGAGGCCGACAGCGGTGGGATCAGAGCCCTCTTCTCGGTGAGGCACACCCACAGCACCTGTGGAGTGGTTCAGCCTTCCTGCTTCAGCCTGTGTCTGGGTCAGGCTTACTGCCTCGCTCACTTTAGCACAGGGTTCCCCAATTCCGGTCACGGAGGCCTAGAATCCAACACACAGTTTGCAGATTTCCCTACTCAAACACATCTTAATCAGCCAATTGCCAGGTTTAGTAGGTGTGTTTGCGCTACAAAAAATACAAATACTACCTTACAGTACTTATGTAACCTTTGTTAACTGTAACCCCTAGTTTTTACGCTTTCGGTACTTAAAATTAGTGGTGTTGAAGTTCTGAAACTACAAAAATACAAACATACATACTACTACTACTACTACAACTACTACTACTACTACTACTACTACTACTAATAATAATAATAATAATAATGAAACAGGTAATCTGCCTAAATTCTAACTTTTGAAAGTGTACTTTCTCAGACTATAGCAGAAGTACATTTCCCTGTTGGATGCAGTTATGTAATCCTGTGAATTAAGTTGTCACGTCACTTTTATTTTGCCTCACATTTCAGGAACTTTCTGCCCAGTTGTTATCCATCAACAGTGAAGAGGACGCCATATTTATAACCTTCAAATCCTTTGAAGAGTTCTGGAGATTCCACACACATTACACAATGGGTAGGTTGGCAGCTTCTGGTAAACAGATTGCAGTCACTGTAAGATCCGCCTGCCCTTGTGGTCACATCAACCCTGACATCTCTCCATACCCATCAGGCTTCCTTGGCCACTGTATGGAAAACCTACTTCTTGACCAAGATTTCTGGCTGAGCTCCTTGGAGCAGGAAAATGCTGGAATAGAGGCTGTAGTCCCAGAAGAAATGCTAAATCTTTTATACAAAGGGATTCTTATACAGGAAGGTAACAGATGAATGACCTATATCACTAAAGTATCGTGGTCCAATAGACTCCAACACTCAATCCACAACAGAGGTGGAAAGTTCAGGTCAAAAAATACAAATCCAGACCAAGATTTTGTTTCAACCAACCAGCTGAGTACTATCTGACTGTGACTCTTTGTACTTAACAGGTTGGTTGGAACAAAATCTTTGTCTGGATTTATACTTGCACTTGAACTTTCAAGCTCTGGCCCATAACCTTTTCTGACACGTCAGTTTTACTCCCATTTCCAAAACCCCATGTCCTTGCTCAACACTGTGTACCCCAAGTTGCTCTTCATCTTGGGCCGACGACGCAGTCAACCGCTTTCCAAATCTTGCTACAACATCCTTAATACCTGGTCTGACACCCTGTACATCAACTTTCCCCAAGATCCCATCTAAACTCATATGTTCCCCAGGGGCATTTTTTGGATGCTGTACTGCCAACCAAATGTTTGACAGCTGCACATCAGGCAGGGACCTGTACCTGGAGCAGGGCGAACCTGCCATCTTCGAGCCACCTTCCATGGCCTCTGACTGGACTGTACAGTCCCTAGTAGATGGATCCAGGGGCACCAAGTGCAGACCAGCTGTGAAACCCATCGTCCCATTTCACCAGTGAGTGGATCTGCCTGTTGCTACAGCACCTTCATATCTATTATTATCTTACCAAATGTTTTTAAATCCAAAATTAATTGCAGTACATAACTATCTCCTCATGCAGCTATTTATAAGCAAATTTCTGAGATGCTTTCTTATGTTATTGAGTGATGGGAAAAACAAGGTTCATCGTGACAGCAAACCGATCCACTGCAGACGGGTACTGGAGGATAGAGCAGGGCGATTTTACAGTGATTTTATAGAGGCCGTATAGAGAATTTGGGCAGGTCACAGTTAAATATAGATAGATCTGAAGCCATCAATTCTCTCAGTCCTTTCCTTTCTAACACAACATTATGCTGTCAATACAGTCAGTTAAAACTGACTAGAGACCTCGGCCCCTGAGCTTATGTCTCCCCCAGAATATCCATACTGTCCCAGTGTTTCACAGCCACCAAGTAAGATCCTGTGGAAACCGGAATCATTTGTGGGTTTTGGAGTATTTGTACAAAAAATACAAGGTATCTTCCTCTTTTAAACAAATATTTTGCATGAGAACTGATGTAATGCTGGAAACGTGTTTTTTCTGCAATCTTTCCAGATGGTTCCTGAAATCGTGCTGTGAACACATCCTGGTCGGCCGTGGAAAATTGACCTGTGACTTCCCCTGTCAGTTTGGTGAGCAGAGATCATTTTGCTGTGGGACAAAATCTTTAGATCCAGTTCGGTTTATGTCACAATTTATTCTTGTCCTGCGGTAAGATCTAATGTTTCGGCCAGGCTGGAAATGTCACAGGGTTATGTCAGTTCAGCAGTGGGAAATGAGGATATAGTGTGAGTTGCTTGAGGCGGTTGGGACCCCTAAACAAGGCCGTCCGTCTTGCCTCAAAGCTGATTACCTGTCTGCTGTTTCTGCTCCGCAGCCACGGGCTCCTGCGTGGCCACGCAGCAATCGGATTCCAGCGGCCCAGACGAGCTGAGCTTTGAGCGTGGAGATATAATCCACGTGGTTGGTCTGCTGGTGTCCTGCCTCCAGTGGTTCCTGGGGAGACACGAGGGGACAGGAAGCCTCGGGCTTGTAAGAACTAGCTTTGTCAAGCCCGCCAGCTCCCTCCGTGAGTGAGTGTTGCCCTCTGTGGCTCTGCTTGCCGGTGTTGTTGATGAATGCTATATAGTAGTGTTTTCCAATCCAGTCCTTGGGGATCCACAGACGGTCCACGTTTTGCCTGGTGCTGGGAGGGAGCAAAAATGTGGATTGGCTGTGGATCCCTGAGGACTGGATTGGGAAACACTTCTATATAGAACAAGAGAACGAGATCTGTTCCAAAGTCTGTCTTTAAGTCAAATTTGTAACTAAGTTGGAACAGACAGATTTGGTTCTTATTTAGCGTCAGTCAAATGTTTGTCTAGTACTGTAAATTGAACTGATGAACCGCAGAAGCAATGCAATGTTTTCATGAGTGGCACAAAGTAGTGTGTGCGTTTGATATTATGAATCATCGGGCCTCATTTGCCAACCGTTCTTACGAACAAATTTGTTCTTAAACCCCACGTACAAACTTTTTTACGAAGATTCTGACCTTCACCATAATCTACGCACACTCAAGACCATTTGTATACACATTTGAGTAACGATAGTTTGTTCAAAATAATTGGTTATAACAGTTTTGTTCATTCTATAGTTCATAAAATGATAGTATTTGAATAATTTATAATAGTAACATAAAAAAATATAATTTTAAAGTGTAAAAATTATTTTCATGGTAGTAACGGTGATCATGCGGATTATAAATAGGTCTGTTTCTGTGCATTGACCTTGCTATCAAAATGGCATTTCTGTTATTTCTTGAAGAGCTTGCCAATCGTGCTCTGAGAAGGAACGCATGTTTGAAGATCATTTCGATTTATTTGGCACACAACGTTCACAGAGAAGGTGATATCTTTCCGTGTATCAGCTTTCTTGGGGACTTTATATCCACTGGTTACGCTACTAAATAACGTGTCAATTTTCAATTAGCTACTGTACAGTAAAATCCAGTTATAACGGATTTCAAGGGACCTGGCAAAACAGTCCGTTATATCCAAAGTCCGCTATATCAAAAGTCTGTTTTATCTATAGTTGCTGTATGCCCAGAACACAATTACAGGACACCATTTACTCATGCCACACCCCAGCAGACACACTTGTGGTATAGATTATTTAATTGTACATGTAGTAATCTGTCACGGTTCGGAGCAGGAGGGCAGGAAAGCAAGCGAGATCAGCCGGACAGACGGGTAACACGGGGTTTATTAAACAAACAGCAACGAACATCCACTGACATTACATTGACAGATCTAGGGAGACTAACCGAGACACAGACTAAATACACATGACAGGCTAAACTGAACAAGCAACAGGTGAGTACAATCAGGAATCAACACGAGGTAACGAGGGGGGCGTGGCACACACGAGGATCATACGAGCCGGGTGTGACAGTAATCCAACTTTACCTGAGCAGATGTGTGACTATTAAATAATCCCGACCAGTGTTGCCAGATCTTAAATGTTGAAGTATCGTACCAGCATCTTAAAATTATCGTATTTTGAGAAAAATTATTGTACACATGCAATTTCCAATCTGACGTTGCTCAGAAAATCTGCTTCAATAACACATATTATCATAGACTGTGCACAGAACGTTTGTAAAAACCACCTATGGGCAGAACAGCGCCTCTACCTGTGTGGAGTGCCGGATGAATAGCCCAGAATATCAGTTAACAGCCCAGAATATCAGTTAAACTTAACCATCTTCCATGTGGCTTCTGTTCATCATGTATCAAGGTCCTGCTTCTGATTATTGAAAAACGTGCCATAAAAGTTCTACAGTTTTATTAAGAAGAACAATCCAATGACATTTTGTGCAGTTCATTTCTGGAAGTCTGATGGCGATGTTGTGTACGCTTACTCTTATGTAAGTCGCTCTGGCTAAGGGTGTCTGCCAAATGCTGTAAATGTTCTCTTAACAAATGTACTCTTTTCGGCTTCCGTAACTGCAAATCCACTCTTTGTTTACTTGTGGTGTGTGTCACCATGTGTTACATCGTGCATTGACTGGCTATAAAGCCACATGAGACGACTGCGCGTAAACAAGCGAAGTATGCCTGCGCAGCTGGATGAAAACAGAGATGTGTACTTTATCGTGCTAATGAAATAACTTAGCAATTAAGGAGTAAAATGATTGTAATTGTGATACATTATGGGATTTTTGGAATTATTGATCGTACAGAGGGTAAAATTGTCGTACAAATAAGATAATTTTAGTACAAATACGATAATTATCATACGTCTGGCAATACTGATCCTGACTACGTATCTGCACTGGATATCACTGGCACGCTACGCACCTTGTAGGTGGAGCTGCATGTCCGTTATAGCCGAACAAAACTAAAGTTAAAAGTGGCCCTGGGGACCAAATTGTTTGTCCATTATAAGCAAAATTCCGTTATATGTGAGTCCGCTATATCCGATGCTTTTTCTGCACGTTCTTAAAGGCGTGCGGCCGGGACCAGCAGACGATATTCCGTTATAAGCAAGTCCATTATAACGGGGATTTTACTGTATTAATCCATTCTACTTCAGCATTACTGAATTTTTTTTCCTCTTAGTGCCAAGCGGCTCACAGCCTGCGCGTCTCTTTGCCATTCCTTGCACACGGCCATACAGTCCCTTTTATGGGAAATTGCAGAGTGTTTCCTTATGCTGATTAGGATAAACTGCGGCGCACTTTCAGTTACGAAGACGTGAGATTCACCATTCTTAAGAACAAAGGTGCGAACAATTCTGCTACTTAAGAACGCGTCATGAATCTGACGTAGGTTGTTCTTAACAAATGTCGTAGGAACAAATTTAAGAGGATTCTTAAGAAAATGGTGAATGAGGCCCATTATACTTAACTCAGATTTTTAATAGTGTAGTACTGGGACTGGGGGGGCGGCAACATGCCAGTGCCAGCAGTGTTAACAGTGTAAATAGCTCAGTGTATTTATCAGGCTATCAGCCGTAGTGCTGTAGTGGTGTGTGTGTGCGCACACCGTGTGCAGTATAAGTAGTCAGGATGGTCAGCATGGTGGGCAGTGTGTGTGTGTGTAGTGAGAGTGACTATGTCAGAAAATGCCATTTTTGCACCCTGTCCTGCGCTTGTCTGTGTTCCTTGTTTGTCGCTGCGATGATAGTATAATTGGTTTTCTGACAGTCTGAGTCATCCTTAAGCCGGACTTTTGGGGATATCCTGTAGTCAAGGGCACGGACTTATAAACTTTAGACCCTGTTGAAAGTCTTTTATGAAAGTCTTATGTTGGTAGATCTCCGGAAATCTTTTTGGAAGATGAGGACAGCGTGCTATTGGGCGTGATGCCGGAGCACGTTAAATCCAAGGCTGTAACCTTGCTGAAGGAGTCCTGTCGGAATGACGTCGGCGCCATCTACAGGCTGGGTGAGCTGAGGCGCCCCGCAGCACTTCAACTGCTCCCACATCCAGCACCGAGTGCCTGTTATTGACCTCACTTCCTGTTACTGCGTTGTGTATTCCAGATCTGATTGAAGTACCTGATTTTCCGAAAGGAAGCCCTCAAAGTAAGTTTTTCTGTATGACACTTTTATAAACAAGCACTGGATCGGGAAACAGCGCAATACAGGATAAGCTGGATGGATGATACTGAAATGTTTTGAAGATTCTGATGTGCACTTTGTAGTCCTAAGCTCCATACTTCTTATCTCATAGTTCAGTGTTTCTTTCTTCAGATCCATCCTCTGAAGAAGACATCGTTTTAGAACGTGATGAACTCAGGACCAAAGTAGACAGGATTCTGAAGGAACTGAGCACACTAGAAGCTGATACTGCACCGCCTGAGGAGGTGGAGCTTCCTCCTCTGGAGGGTAATGGTGAGGGAGACCAGGAAGCAGGAGGAGAAGGCGGCTCAGTGTGCTTCACTGTGTCTGTCACCGAGGACGGGCATGATCCTGAAGGTGTCCAACCCCTGCTCGCCTTCCTTAACGTCAGGGACTATCAACCACAGTTTGCTGACCTCTACCACTTCTCCCTGAAGTTTGTCTGCTCATTATTCCGGGGCCATTCAGACGAGGAAGAGCTGGTGGCCTATCTAGGCGCGGCCAGAGAAATGGCCCGCAAGAAGAGGCTCTTCTGGGCCCAGAGCCGGCTTTGCTTCCTTCTGGGAAAGCTCTGTGCCCGCAGGGTCAAACTCTCCCAGGCCCGTGTCTACTTTGAGGAGGCGCTGGGCATCGCCAGGGAAGACTTTGCAGACTGGCACCTATTGACCGCCATCCACGCCAACCTGGCTATCGTCTACCTCACGCAGAAGAACATGGAGAAGTACGTCGACTCTTCAGAGCGAGTGGCCGCCTTGCGGATGGGAGTCAGCGAGCACGTGTGCAGTACGGGGAGGGAGCCGGAGGTTCTGCGCTATGCCCTGAAGAAGGCCGTGCTAGCAGGGAGCAAGGCCGCCGAGGCCAGGGTCTGCTTCCTCCTGGCTAAGCTTCACTGCACGCTTGGGGAGAGCTGGAGCGCCGTGCCCTTTGTCGAGAGGCTCCAGGTCCTGATGGAGGAACTGGCAGGGGCTGGTCAGCTTCCACCCAACCATGGTTACCTGGCGTTGGGCAGGCTATACTCTGAAAGCGGCCTCCCGCACCTGGCTACCAGCTCCCTGAGACGGGCCTCGCTCCACCCATCTGCCTCCCTGGAGACCCACTTGAGTGCGATCAGCTTTGTTCTGGAGAAGCAGGGTGAGTGCATTCCGCCACAGGCGGCACCCTACCTGCGGAGGGTGCTGGCACTCACAGAAAACACGACGGAGCAATCCCTTCGCCAGGCTGCCTCCATGTGCCTGTCCGACCTGCTGCAGAGGCAGGGTCTCCTGGACGATGCCCTCCGCTGCATGGGCACCCTGTTAGACAGTGGACTGAGCGAAACCCCTGTGGATGCCACGCATGCGCTTCTATTTCTGGCGTGGCTGTACATCCGCAACCAGCAGCCGCTGCATGCCCTGCATGTGCTGGAAGGCCTCCTGGACATCCAGCACGTTCAGGGAGTCGTCCAGAACATGCGCGCCATAGCGCTCCGTCACAGCGGTGACGCCAAGCAGGCGGCTGCCAGCTACCGTTCTGCGTTGGGCGCCTGCGAGGAGATTGGCTCCCTACGGAACTTGGCCGTGGCACTGGCCAATCGCGGGCTCCTGTACTGGCAAGTGGGGGCGGAGACTCTGGGCGAGGCCAGCCTGCTTCATGCAGTGGAGACGTTCTCCCAGCTGAAGGATGAGGGCCACGAAGGGGACTTCTTCTGCGTGCTCCTGGAGCTCGGCCGCTTTTACGTGAGCCGGGGGCAGCTGGGACTGGAGAAAGGGAAGCTGTACTACGAGTGGGCTCTCCTTACTGCCATCAACTCTGGCAACCTGCACTGTATGTCCCGTTCCCCTGCCTTCATGTGTCCACATCCTGAGGAGCATTAAGGGATTGTGGGAGATTCGATATAGAGGAACAGGGGCATAGAATAGAGGCAGTATTTTTAGCAAGACCCCGGCAAAATGATCAGAGCTGTAGAAGCATCTTGTCAGGATTGTCTCGACTGTGCTGTTTCCCTATTCTTCCTGTCTGCATCGTATTTCATCTTGCCATTGTATTCATCAGTGCATTCATGCATTGTTTCTCACAAGCGGCGGCATGCTCTGCTTTTACCCATAAGCCTCTGCTTCATGTCAGGCTACCTGTAAGGCATCAAACCGGACCGTTCTGCTGAACCCATCACCCCTGCCAGTGTCAGCATTACAATAGCCTGTAATCCAGGGATAGAAATCTCTGTATACTTCATACTATATTTGAGTTTCTCTTATAAACAGTGGGTGTGGCACCTTGGCAAAACCACAGTCCCCCTGCCGATTTCACCCAGTTAAAGTTATTGGTTGGGGGGGGGGGGGCAGTTTCGAAGGTCAACCTAAACAATAGAAAACTTGTCAGCAAAACTAAATGAATGGTTTCTTGCTCCATGTAACCATTCTCACAATTCAGGCAAGAAACATTTAGGGTCAATATTCATAGTGATGGCCAAAAAGTTTAATTTTCTAGGTTTTTAATAGTATTCAGTTACTGCTGAGCCAGTGCTTACAGTTTGCTAATTAAATGTGCTACCTGGACGTATGAAGTGGCAAAACGCCATGTGTGTGAGTTTAACGGCCCATTTGGCACCCGCCTCACAGGCCAGCTCCAGGCGTGCCGCTGCCTGTGCCATTTCTACCGCACGCTGTGCCCTGATGCCGCTCAGAGCATCATCTACAATGAGCGCCAGCTGGTCCTGCTGCGTCACATGGGCCACCGGAACCAAGAGGGTGACGTCCTGGAAACCATCAGTGAGCTTTACATGGGCTTGGGCACAGACAGGTAACAGATCCCAGGCCGTTTAGCGGTGATGCTGTTCTCGAGCCGTGTGGGGCACGCGGGGGGGGGGGGGTGATTTATCCCTTACTGGGCAGCAGTTTGCCAGGATGACAGCTGTGCCCTTGACTATGTCATACTACAGTAGAAGCTGTGTGCCCGTCAGTGTGGCTCCTCCCTGAGCCCTTCGAGAGCGGTGCCCGGCCTTATCCTGGCTTAGATCTAACTCGTGCTCCCTTGTCTCCTGTCAGGGCCTACCGAGCCGCCCTGGAGCACACCAAATGCAGCCTGGGCCTCTTTATCGACCTGCACAGGAAGGAGAAGGAGGCATTTGCCTGGCTGAAGGCAGGGAAGATCTACCACATCCTGGGGCAAGACGAATTGGTGGACCTCTACCTACAGGCCAGTCTTGTCAACAAGCCAAAGTAGTTTCCAGTTAAGGCGCTTGTGCCGGTCAGTCGTAGGCAGTCCTGTAAGAAGGCTCATTCTCTTCGGCCTCCAGGTAGCCCAGGACTCTGCTTTAAGCACAGGGAACACGGCCTTCCTCCTGGAGCTGCTGGAGGTAGCGGGGGACTTGTTCTTCAACAGCTCACGGGACAGAGACAAGGCTCTGTCTTTCTACAGGGTATGCGGTGGAGCGAGGGCACCGTCGCATTTCCAGGAGCATTTGGTTTATGTATTCTGTAGATAGTGCGGGAGCGACCGCGCTGGAAATATCCCTTCAGTCATGCAGCAGACATGCTGGTGATGGAAGAATGTTCCAGCTATGCAAATAGGACAGCCACAGAAGATTCCAGTCACTCTAGGTGACCACAATATATTCCATCCACATCGTTCTGAAATATGATAACTGTATTCCATCCATTCTGCACCACACCGGTCTTGTTTACGCTGAAACATCGTCACACTGAATGAGTTTGGACCACTTTGTATTTTGACCAATTTATATACTATGCATATGGACTCCTGTTAGCCCAGACCGGGGAGGGGGGGGCACTCTGAGATGATCTGTGGCTCTGTGTCCTTCAGGACCGGGCCCTGCCCATCGCGATCCGGACGGGCGACGCTCCTTCCCAGCTGCGGCTCTGCAACAAGCTGACAGAACTGCTGATGCACATGCAGCTGCACAGGGATGCAGTGGAGTTTGCCCAGGCCTGCCTGGACCTTAGCATCACCTTAGGTACCCACGTCGGTACTATCCTCTGATTGGCCAAACAGCATCATGTGACCAGACTCAAACACATATATACACAGAGAGTGATTTATGATTTATGAGGATTTTTGCACTTTCTTTTATTCGTGTGAGTACCAAATAAAGCATGTTTAGTATTAATCCTGCAGCAAAGACCACATTTTCTGTGAGCTTTTCAGAAAAATAGTTATAGCCTTCTGTTTTCACCAGAGGGCGCCTTTCTCCAGGTTGCTGTATATTCACAGCAAAATCCAGACTCCTAATTAAACATAGATTTGAATATGCTTTTTGAAATATATTTATCTGATCGTCCAGTAAGTTGGGACACCCTCTCTGTTCTGTCTGTTACCTAGGAGAGCATCTGAACGAACGCGTGGCTTTCCATCGACTCGGTACACTGTATCACCAACTGGGCCAGCTGGAACTCGCTGAACACTACTACCTGAAAGCCCTGTCACTTTGCCCGTCACCCCTGCAGTTCGAGGAGGAGACCCTGTACTACGTCAGGGTTTACCTCACGCTTGGGGACATCATCTTCTATGACCTCAAGGTAAACCGAATGTGGTATAATACTAATGATCGCTAATTTAATTCAGCTGTAAACTTATAAATGACATTTTTGGGATTAAAGTGCCTTGAGGTGAGGAACATAGTTGTAACATAATTGGATTGATCTGGTTTGGGGGCCCAATATTGTTTATTTTCATGGGGCTCAACATCTCTAGTGTCCCCCGTTTGGAGGTAAAGAACCTAAACTGTACTGTATTTTACAAACAGACATGACCATTCCCAGTTATCCCTTTCTTGCTTTAAGCTCTACATCATTCGCAGTGCCAGGGAAGTCACTCACAGAGGTAATCCATTTCAGACAAGGGTGGAAGGTCCAGGTCCAGAAAGTACAAATCCAGATCAAGGTTTTGTTGCAACCAACCAGTTGAGTACTCTGTGACTGTGACTATTTACTGTATACTCAGCTGGTTGGTTGAAACAAAACCTTAGTCTGTATTTGTACTTTCTGGACCTGGACTTTCCACCTCTGTAATGTATTGCTTTTGTGAGTAACTTCCCCAACACTGTCCATGCCCTGTATCAGAGTGATATTTACCAGAGAAGTAGGTGGACTGGTAATATAGGAATTAGACTTCGGTTACTTCAGTTGTACCCTTTTGTGAAATTTTCAGCAGGAGGTCAGTGAATGACAAAGATAATGAGATTAGATACTGACTTACTCACTTGGTGCTCTTATCCGGGTGCCTCAGGACCCCTACGATGCGGCTGGGTATTACCACCTGGCTTTGGCTGCCGCCATGGACTTGGGGAACAAAAGAGCCCAGCTGAAGCTTTGCACGCGCCTGGCCACCATCTACCACAACTTCTTGGTGGACCGTGAGCTCTCGCTCTTCTTCTACCAGAGGGCGCGAGGCTTCGCCACCGAACTTAACGTGCGGCGGATCAACCTGTCGCCCGAGCAGCACTTCTGCAGCACGTCGCGGTACAGGACCGGCGCCACCTAGCGGCGGCAGCGGAAAGGCACTGGCACGCGCCCTACCACATTGGACCTATTGCGGCGTAACAATGTGGTTCTGTGTGTGGGTCGTCAGAACATGCTGAAAAATCCAGCAATGTGAAATTCTGTCATTATTTCATACTATTTTAAGGTTTTATCTGACATCACATATATGAACTGCAGCAGTAGTATGTAATTACAAACAATTCATCTGCCAACAGTCAGGATTACGGTTTCTTTTTTGTGTTTTTGCAATTATGGAATACTTTCTGTCTATTTGGACGCATGCGGCTGTGTAATTCATGACTTCGTCTCAGATAATTAGCTTAAAACAAGGTAGATTATCGGGAACTTAATAAAAGATGTATTTAAATGTTTCCATGTCTAAAAATAGGTAAAGTAAAATAGTAATCTATACTTAGTGGCTTTGCATAAGAAAGTCTGCTAAGAAACGAAGCGTACGTAGTGGAGACCCAGAGACGGTACGCTAAACCCATGGATTTTTACTGAGATCCAGTATGCAGGTACAGGAACAGGCTAGATATGTTTCTCCTGCTATTCCCTCCATCCAGTTTTCATCGAAAAACCCTTCGTTTATAGTGCCATGCAACAGTTCAACGCAGACGGATAGTGATGCGACCCCCACTTATGGGAATACGGGATTTATATACGTAGACTTACTGAAAGAAGCCCATCCACATCATTATTATTTGCAGACGACAAACTGAAAATGAACACTTGGCTGTGCTACAAAATATGCCGGCGGTTAAGGAAAACTCCGTTATCCGCCGCGTTGTGGAAATTTCCTTTTAGTCAGAAAGAAACATCCAATGCGAGCAGCCAAATTTGCACGTCGCGTCCAGTATAGAGAAATGCACTTTTACTGGAAAACATATATTTTTAAATAAATGTAGCCGTTTAACCCCTTCAAAACCTTTGTTAGCCCACATTAAAACTTAATTTACATTGATTTATTTAACAGGCGATTTTGCCCAAAGTGACGCACGAGGCAGATACAAGCAGAAGCGTCGTTGGTTCCAAGTTTTGACAAATTTCCGAAAGCGCTTTAAAACTTTCGCTAATTGAAAAAATAAATAGCGTGGATATGTTAGTTAATAGTATATAATTGAGGCACCGAGGCGGCATGAGAGACTGCTTTTGTTGGGCACTCTCCTCCCCCGAGCCGGACGGTGCGCCAGCCCCCCGGGTGACAGCGGGACCCCAGACGAGCGGACAAAACTGCGCTTCTCTCCCACATAAACTGATTCACTTCATCATAAGCATCGAAAACAATGTAGCGTTTTATTATCAGTTACTAACAACTTTGTGTTTTTTAAATTACTCTTTCGAACGAGCTGCTGTTCATTACCTCTGCAGGTTGTACTTTGCTTATTGTCGTTGGGAGATGCGGTGTGAAAATCAGGACTGCTTTCCTCGATTACTTTGAAAAAATAACGCGTAAAAACAGCCGATTTGGACGATGCAAGCGGAGTAAGGAATTACCTACACTGGAAATTAAAGGCTTTCTTTAAACCCCGTAGCACTGAGTGCGGATTGCATCCCAGTTCTTGGCGGACCATGCATGCGTTTTTGTTTGTCGCGATCGTGTTTCACGTCCATCGGCTGATCGGTGCGGAGCCCCGGGCCAAGTGCCAGGCTCGCTGCGATGTCAGCCTGTGTCCGAGCCCCATCTGCCCCAGCGGTTACGTGCCCGACCGCTGCAACTGCTGCCTGGTGTGCGCCCAGGGCGAGGGGGAGCCCTGTGGCCTTAAGGACGACCTGCCGTGCGGAGACGGGCTGGAATGCAAGCATCCCGCCGGGAGACGGCTCTCCAAGGGCGTGTGCCAGTGCAAGCAGAGCCAGGCGGTGTGCGGCAGCGACGGCAAGACGTACGCCAACGTCTGCCAGATGAAGGCCGCTAACCGCAGGGCTCAGCAGCTGGGACAACCTGCCCCCAGCCAGGCTCATCAGGGACAGTGCCAGTCCGCCGGAGGTAGGTTACTGGCGTTTCAGCAACAGTCGTTATATCGTGTGATTGGGCACTGGAGTAAAAGCAGTGGCAGTGTTAGCCTTTTTATTTAATTGCAGAAGCGTTCAGTGCAGTGAATCTGTCTCCTGCCTTTGCCACCCGGTGTCTTTTTGATGTCCCCCATTTAGAAACGATTGTTTGATTCAGTCTAAAGTCTTTTCTCTCACTGAAACCACCTACAGTTCACTGTGGGCAAATCTTGGAGCCAGAGTTGGTGTTCTGATGGTAATTCTTGCTGGGGGGGGAAGAGGCAATCAGGCCCCACTTATTATCATCCACAGTCACCCTGCCACGGATTTCCTAATGCCCCCTCCCCCCTTGCCAATGTCATGTTTATTGCTGTGCCCCCCCCCC
>JAODKE010000015.1:11808670-11827133 GCA_026779605.1 Mormyrus hasselquistii
CATTACTAGAAAAATTTTTTTTTTTTGTTGTTTTTTTTTTTTAGAAAAAGAATTTTTTTTTTTTTTTTTTTTTTTATACATTACGTAAAAAAAAGGTTTTACTTTTTTTTTTTGCTGGGCCCCCCCCCCCCCCCCTTCCCCTAGCTCTGATAAACGAGGGTGGTGAAGAGAGAATACACCCCTCCGGTCAATCCGGAGATATAACAGATGATGGCAGAGGGCGCAGGGGGAGATCCCCGGTCTGACGGGCAGTAAGCCAGCAGGATGCAGACTGCCCCCCCCCCCCCCGAGGCCCCACAGGAAGCAGAAACACCAGGGCAGGAGGGCAAGTCGAAGTGGCTTTGGGGCTTTTCAGGCTCCTTGGGACCCATTTAACCCGGAAATAGGCTGAAGGACACGAGTGACTGAAATGAAAACCCAGCCTGCGCTGACATCTGGCCTTTTATCAATTCTGGACAATTAAGAGCCAGACAGACAAGATGAGGGGTGTAATCAGATCCCTTTGGTCCTCATTGCCTCTCCAATCAGGGGCACAGTCAGCCTTGGACCATAAATGTTCTTCGTTGTAGATGAGCTTGGATTTTCAGAATGGTCCCGTCATCTTGCAAAGCCTTATTTTGTACTGATTTGTTGACCTCACTGACTTTGAGACTGGAGCAGATCTCCTATAAAGGCATTTTAAGCTCCTCAGTATTACTTAGCATTAGATTTAAAAATATTGAGATTTAATCTCAAGGGCATAATATATAAATGTGGCCTGAAACATTTTTTCCACATTAACTTTCAAGTCCTTGCATAAGGTTTAATGGAAACACTGTTCTAAGTCCCTAAATCAAAAAATAGGTACAAAAATAAAGTGCCTGACCCATAATAATCACAGTTATAATTCTTCAGTGGATGTATTAGTCTAAGGGCAAAATCAACAGTGTTAAGTAGGACAGAGTAACAGGGGACCTTTCTGTACTGGTTTGCAGGGAGGGCAGCGGATTGTCTGTTCCCAGTCTTACGTCTCACCACACTCATTGAAATGAGGTCGTTGGATCTGTTCAGGTCGACATAAAGCAAGCAAAACATCTCTTCACCTTCTTTCCAGTGCCCAACTGCTAGTACCTAATTGACATCCATCCTTTTATGCTTTGTAACTGGTTATGGAAGAAGTGGGCACTAGTCGAGGCATCCAGGAATGGGACGCCAGCCCATTGCAGTCACAGTGACACCTGCCTGTCACCCAGCCTGCACATGCAGAAACAGCAGTCAGAGCCCAGGGCAGGACTCAAACCGTCAACCCAGAACTTATGAGACTACATTGCTAACGACCGTGCTGATATTGTAATTATGCTTCCCACACAGGGACGAATGAATGAGAGCTGCATTCATAAAGCACTTTTCAAGACACCCAAAGCGTTTTACCGATTCAAGCAGGAGCCGCTTCATCCGCCACCACCGTGTAGAACCGGGATGATGTGACTGCAGCCATTCTGTACCAGTACGCTCACCGCACAGTAGCTAAGGTGGTGAAGGGGCAGGATGTAGATAACAATTTGACTTGAATAAATACCAAATGTGGAAATATTGTTCATATATCTTCTAGCAGCCTTAGAAGTCGAGAAAACCCAAAAGCGTATGTGTCTGTATCTCTAACGCTGAAGATGAAGGCAGCTTATGGGCTTCTGTTTCGTGAGCAGGGTTACCACCATAAGGGTGCTTACCCATTTAAGGATAGCTGGCATGGAGATCTACTCATGGCGCCACAACAGCGGCCGGACCCTTCCCTGTAAATGTGCTGTACGTTTCCTGAAATGTCACTGCCAACCCCCCGAAGACTCCTCTCTTCCTGTTAAATTATTTTGCAAGACCTAAGATGGAATCCAGTTATTGTACGTTGACATTGTTAATTTAAATATTACAGTAAAATACTGAACTAAACACATGGATACGTAGAAAAAATGTAAACTACATAAACTGCTTGGGTTAAATCTGCAAACTGAGCAGTACATACAGACACAGAGGTGATGTGCTGGATGACTCTTGTCCTCGCTGCTTCATGGTTAGAATTATGACAGTTAAAGGGTCTGACCTGTAGATACTGAGCAGCTGCCAAAACTCAAACGTCACGCTTCAGGCTGTTTAATTACAGTGTAAATCTCACCAGAGTTGGAGAAAGCCCTGGTCACGAATGGAGGGCTCCAAAGCTAGCCCTGCTGCGATTCAATGCCAGGAATATCCTAATCACAGGTTAGAACACAAGTCCTCCATGAGCTAAGCAAGCAAAGGGAGCCATTTCGAACCATTCTTATTATTTTTAGACAAATGACTTAAGGATAATTTCCAAGTTTCTGAAATAGTACACTCTTTTTAGACTCCGAAAAAGGACTTGGAGGTCTAGACGCTGTTATGCAGTTATGAGTGAAATCAAGTTACTAAGCCTTGTACGTGACAATTTTTTGTATTTTTATTTATCTTATTATTTTATTCGGACTCTTCGTCAAACATGGCGCACTGCATCCAAAATGCTTCCAAATCCTTCACCACTCACATTATTCCCTCCAAAGCCAAAGGTCAGAATGTGGAGGTAGAGGAAGGGTAAGATTGTTACTTGTTAACATGACTCATTTTTTCTGTTAGTATAGGTTCCTCAGAGCCCGACAGTCCAAGGTATAAGTTTAACTTCATTGCGGACGTCGTGGAAAAGATCGCCCCAGCTGTGGTCCACATCGAGCTCTTCCTCAGGTTTGTCTCAAGGTATTTTTGGTTCTGGGTTACAGGTGAGCAAGACCAAACGATTTAGCATTAGCTTTTGTCATAACTTGGTAAAAAGCCCCTACCATGCTTGTGGAGAAACATCTCATAGGTTTAACGTCCTTTGCTCCCAGACACCCTCTTTTTGGCCGCAACGTGCCTCTGTCCAGTGGGTCGGGCTTCATCGTGTCGGATACTGGCCTCATCGTCACCAACGCCCACGTGGTGTCCAGTGCTGCGCCCGTATCTGGCCAGCAGCAGCTCCGCGTGCAGACCCAGGATGGCGAGGTGCACGAGGCCAACATCAAGGACATTGACAAGAAACTGGACATTGCCACCATCAAGGTGACTCCTCAGGTACGCATCACTTCTCAGTTACCCCATTGCTCTAAGCAGCCCGGTCTGGCGGGTGCTGTTGTAGAGCACATTCAGCATCCATCTGATAATTGACATTTGTTGTGGGGGATGTTGCGCCACCGTAACTCCAGCATCCTGTGTGGCGGAGGGCTTCAGATGCGGCTTGTGTGGGCCTTACCAGTCCTGATGGGGGGGGGGGAGCTTTGTAGGAGGGTGGGGAGGTCTAGAAGAGAGATTTATCGGGCCATCTGCTGACTGAGTCACACTGGCCAAAAACGCTGCAAAATTTTACCCCGAAGCCGCTAGCCGTTAATACCAAGGCACTAACAAGGGCTCCATGCGAAACCGAATGACTGACATGTGATGTAGACCGTCAGAGCTCCATGCGAAACCGAATGACTGACGTGACGTAGACCTTCAGAGCTCCATGAGAAACCGAATGACTGACATGTGATGTAGACCTTCAGAGCTCCATGCGAAACCGAATGACTGACATGTAACATAGACCTTCAAAGCTCCATGCGAAACCGAATGACTGACATGTGACGTAGACGTTCAGAGCTCCATGCGAAACCGAATGACTGACATGTGACGTACACCTTCAGAGCTCCATGCGAAACCGAATGACTGACATGTGACGTAGACCTTCAGAGCTCCATGCGAAACCGAATGACTGACATGTGATGTAGACCTTCAGAGCTCCATGCGAAACCGAATGACTGACATGTAACATAGACTTTCAGAGCTCCATGCGAAACCGAATGACTGACATGTGACGTAGACCTTCAAAGCTCCATGTGAAACCGAATGACTGACATGTGACGTAGACCTTCAAACTATAAACGTTACTCATGGTCTCATTAAGGAACTATTCGTGTAGCTGTTTAACACGGCCTGTGGCACACGGCGATTTGGACAGAGGGTGCTAACATGGCTGCGATGGAGGCAGTCTCCTTTGAACCGGCAAGAGATGGAAAAGGAGGGACGTGAACTTTGCCCTTTTCCTGGAAGCGCCGTTTGATCGTCCATATGGTACTACAGCGCCGCGGACATCTCAGCCCTTTCATTTGTAATTTATCAAACGGAAGAAAGTCTTTTTTATTCCCTGCCACCTAGCAACACCTAAGTGCCAGCAGCACGATGTTCGATGAAGCGTCTTTGTAGAGTTTCAAGTGCTGAGCGTACATTTTTGTTCTTTTAAACTAGAAAAACTACAAGAGGAACTTTATGTTTAGAGATCCGAGTACTTAGAGATAAAAGATACTGCTGATCCCAGGGAGTTTGTGTTTCGTTTTCAGAGGGGAGTGCTGGTGTCGGGTGTGAGTATCTGTGCCGCCATCAGCTGCAAAATAGGCAGAACCTACACAAGATAAAAGATAAACCAGGAAATACAGGGTGAATAGGGGAGTTGGCGAGTGCTTGATCACTCATTTGAAGGTCACTAATGTTTTCTTTTCAGCCCTAAAGTAATTAAACTTGTAAACCATTTTTTTAAATCATCATTATAGCTGAATGTTCACCTAAGCAAGGTGGGATCTCCACAGCTACTCTGCTGGTATGAATTTAACTTGTTCGACTTCATTATCTATTATGCTATCAAAACGTAAATCTCAGCACACTTTCTTGGTAAGTCTGGTCCTCACTGTCCGCAAATCCACAACCAGACACATGCCATGTTTTGTCGGTTCTCCAAGGGTTTTCCGGCTGCGGGAGAAACTTTGATGCTGAACAATAGCTCTTGAAGTTGGGCTCACATGGAGCAGCTGCCTGACTCACTTGCCCACAGAGGGACACTCGCCAGGCATCGAATCTCCCAAACGTATCAACTCTGCTCCAGCAGACAGTACATTTGTGTATTAGAAACATGATTTTTTTTTTGCTGTTTTGCATCCAGGGTCCTAACTCCCAGTGGTATGGACCTGTGCGTGACAAAGAAAACCATTATTTATATTTAAGCTCCTTTTTCACCATTCATAGTTTCCGACTGACTTCATGGACGAGCAGACTGGCCAGATCTCTGTAAAATCACTGCCTGCTATGTTTATTACACAACGAATTTTGAGAGGTGTTTTTTCCTTGGTTTTGTTGTGCTACAAAAACACTGGGCAGTTTCTGCTTGGACCAAGAAAACTGCTGGGATTAATCTGAACGCTTCATTTCGTTTCCCTAATGCTCAGCAGATGCAGGTTCTGTTATTCTGCGGCGATGGCGGTGTTGACGATCTGCGTTATAATTTGATGTACTTGGCGGTGGGTGCACAGCGTGAGCCAGAGGCCGGCTCGTGTCTGCCTGGAGAGGTTCATGAACTCTCGCTCACGGGCAGTCTCTGTCAGGATGAGCTGATTAGTGGTGCTAGGTTTTGGTAGAAGCAGTAAAGTCAAGAAGTCACCCTTAAACAGAGACCAAAAAGGACAGCTTTTATTTACATAGACTTCAAAATATAGTTTTTAAAGACAAAAATTCGGTTACTTCGGATTTAAAAAAACATAATCAGGTTTTCTATAATTAGGAAGGTCTCTGTAAATAGGGAGGGCAGATGTGAAATGTTCCCCGCTTCCTAAAATATGTATATGAAGGTTTTTATTCTATTTTAGTGCTTAAGCATCTGCTTGAAAAGATTATTTCTCTAACTGAAGTGAATTATTCTTTTTCGGCTCAGTCCTAAGCAGGAACCGAAGTTGTATGTTCCGGCCTGTTTCCACCTCAGAAAAAGCTGCCTGTTCTCATGCTGGGCCACTCGGCCGACCTGCGACCCGGGGAGTTTGTGGTGGCCATCGGAAGCCCCTTCGCACTGCAGAACACCGTCACCACCGGCATCGTCAGCTCCGCGCAGCGGGACGGCAAGGAGCTGGGCCTCCGCGACTCGGACATGGACTACATACAGACGGACGCCATCATCAATGTAAACCGGCCCTGTCTTCGTGCGCCTGCAAGGGGCACAGTCACAGTCTCTCTGAATGTTTATTTTGCTTCAGTATCAGACCGACTTGAAATATAGTTCTGTAATTTAGAGAGTGCACAAGTGTCACAATGCTCTCATGGTTGACGATTTAAAAACTGCCTATATGCCTCCCCTGACTGAAATCTGAAATGCATAGATCAGTGATTTTGCAGATTGCTGATTTTCTTTTGACCAGTTGTTGTTTTCCCATACAGTATGGGAATTCAGGAGGCCCTCTTGTAAATTTGGTAAGCTTTACGGCATACGTAACATTCTCATTTCTCTCCAGTCACATGTATATATTTTTTTAATTGCTACCACACGGGGAAATAATGACTGTGACCGTTAATGAGGCAAACCTCGTCTGTCTCAGGATGGGGAGGTGATCGGGATCAATACCTTGAAGGTTGCGGCGGGAATCTCGTTTGCCATTCCCTCAGATAGAATCACTCGTTTTCTTAACGAGTCTCTCAACAAGCACAGCAAAGGTAAGCAGGTTTTCTAATTGCCCAATTAAAATGATCAAATAAAATACAATATGCCTTGCAAATCAGTTTGGAACAGGATGAACTTTCTTATTCCTGATTACAGACACTCAAACCAGTCCTCAAACATCCCCAGATGGTCCACAGTTTTTGCTCCCTCCCGGGTTCCCCGGGAGCTGGGAGGGTTGAAAAACGCAGACCGCCTGGAGATCCCTGAGGACCGGTTTGAGAAACACAGCTCTAAATAATGGCTGCGGAAGTGCCCTTTGATGTAGACTAGCCCCAATCACATCAAGCATTCTTGTTTACACCAAAGAAACAAGCAGGAGTGTCACTAGAGATTTATGAAAAGGGAAGCCAAGCCTTTACTGGGAGGGGGTGGGGGGGGGGTCTGATTTTAATGAACATGAATGAGAACATACAATTTAAACTTGAGCATTAGCGACATCCCTGGAAACAAAGACTGGGAGGGATCAGTCCAATGGAAAGAAACAAGGGAGAACCAAACCCGTATTCCTGCACGACACGCCAGATGCTATTTCTCTGAAACTCAGACAATCGCATCTGTACGTAATATACTGTAAGGCTCTCGGGTAATTAGGTCTGAACTGGGTTTCTTTGCCTACTTCTGTGTATTTGAGACTGGTGTGGTGCCTTTTCACTGTGGCATATGTGAATTTTTGTATTTTTTTTTTTGTTGCAGAGGTGAGATCGGTCAAGAAACGTTTTATTGGGATTCGGATGCTTACTATTACCCAAGCGTAAGTGGAAGGATGGTAATATTAACGGTTTACTCATTTGGGTGTCCTGAGGTGCAGTTCAAACTAAGCTTCCATGTAGAAGTGGAGAAAAAAAAAAAACTTGTTTCCATTCCTCCTTAAATTTAGTGCCGCCCGCTACGCAGGATGTCTGCCGATTGAGACGTGAGCACGTTCGGGTTGCGTTGGATCAGAAGTGACTCTTGCGGCTCTTCTCCATGATTCACGCAGATTGGTGGAGGAGCTGAAGCAGCAGAACACAGACTTCCCGGACATCAGGAGTGGCATCTACGTGCATGAAGTTGTGCCCAACTCCCCGGCTCAGAAGTACGTGCGAAGCCCTGCCCGGCGTCAGGCCGGCTTCAGTGGTGTCAGCCACCACCGGCAAGCTGGGTCTGAGGTTTCCTCTCGAGCTTTGAGATTTCCTCCTTGTAGATCTTGTAGATTCAGCACGATCGTGCAGAGCATTGCTGAATCTACTCAGAGCTGATGCAAAGCGTGAGTCAAGTTAGTGTCCTTTAATGCTGTTACATGCAGACATATAAGGTCATGTGAACAACACGGGAGAGAAAACCAACTGGCAGGACTGTCCAACCATAACCAAGCAAAGTGGCTTCAATAAGCCTGCTTGACACCCTAACCCTAAAAAACCTTCCTTCCAGAGCTACAGGACTAATACAGCTAGTAATTCTAACCCTGACTGTTAAATAGATTTACTTGTACCTTAGAAGACCACAGGAATCCAGTAACCCCTATCAAACTACAGATATCCCACGAGTTACAATTTCAAATGATTTTGGACCTGCTTTCTGCTCGTAGGAGTGGTGTGGCCTGGAATACTGTCGGTGCACTGCTATTTTAAGGCAGAGAAATATCATTTTCACGTCTAAAGTCAGTGGCGCATTGTTGAATGGTATTTATGCGGCACGTTTTAGAAACATACGGATGCATGATGCTCGTTATTGACACAGATACGCGCACTTTTAAAGTTTTTATTTCATGTATATACGCTTTTTATAGGGTACATCTGGTTCTTTCACGTAGCCATACTGTTTAATGAAACGGCAAAAGAAAAACAATATATATATTAAGTAAAGTACAAACCGTATTATTGAAGAAACCTTCGAATTATCAGAATTAAGCACATTCTGTAATTGAAAGGACATTTTGATTGCTGAAAATGTGTTTGAGATATTTAGATACGCCAGGTGGAACATTACAACACAGCTCTCAGAAGGTCCCAGCATTCTCTGTAACACGCATGTGGCACAACATGGTCTGTTGGACAAAAATTAGAACATATTAGAGCAGTGGTGGGCAGGCTTCTGTTCTCCCTGTCCTCTGACATCATTATACTGCGTTCGGCACCGTGCAGGTGATTTGGTGATTCCAGAAAATGAGGACACGCTACCTGCTACCTCATCCCACGCCTGCTTCAGCCCAAAAGGCATTAGGCGGAACAGAGCTGTTCCCTTAGATCACATGCTCATGCTTTTTAACCTTGTGCATGAGCACATTTGCTCCCTCAGACCGAAAGAGTTTGATATGGTTTGCCGGACAAACGCGCCATTGTAATAACAGTCCATGGCTTTTAAAGGTGAGGCGACATGCTGATTGGATTCTGATCGGTTCGCTGCATGTTATGCCCAAAACATGCCTCTGAATAATTAATAGAGTTAGGACAACCTTTTTCTGCCTGGCACTGACGCGAAGTCTGGTTTTTCTGTCGTCAAAATCTATTTTGTTAGTTCTGTTTTGCACTTTCCGTTGGATCGTAGAAATAGAGCTGTTTTATGATAAAGTCTTGAATATCTCGTGCACTTTATTGAATAATCATACCCGATGTAAAGTTGAAATATCGTAACACGTACCATCATAACCTAGGGAGCGCCTGTACTTTGGTGTGGAGGTATGACTAGCCGGCGATGACAGGGTGTTTAGTGATCAGTTTCCCTCCCCCGCTTACCGCAGGGGTGGCATCAAAGACGGCGACATCATCGTGAAGCTGAACGGCCGCATGCTGGAGAGCACCGTCGACTTGCAGGAAGCGCTGATGGAGGACACAGCCCTGCTGCTGGAGGTTCGCCGTGGCAACGACGACCTGCTGTTCCACATCGAGCCCGACGTCATAATGCAGTGACCTGCGGGAAGCCTTGGGCTGGCGGCAACGGCTAAAGCAAGACATTAATGGTCCCACTGCTTGCTCCAGTTACTGCCAAGGAAGTCGACGAAAAGCCCTCGACCCCGAACACCTGTGAGAGCCGTTAGAGCACAGCGTAGGCGACTGACATCTTTCATCAAAATATGACTTATACCAGTTATGCAGAACTAGCCATTAAATTTGATATTTATTCATAAGAGAATAGCACGTTTTGGAAGGAAATGTTTACACCTTTCTGTATTCATGAAGAAGTGCCTTGTAGATGCAGGAACAATGACAAGCGCTGCTTTACATGTGAATGACACGCCGGCAGGACGACTGAGGACTCTGATAATGTTCTCCTCTGCAATTGAAAAAAAAATGACCCATAATGTGACAATGAAGTAAAGTTGTGATTTTTCTCATAAATTTGAGATCATCGTCGTGGTTCACCGTCCCCACGTCAATGACCTAGAAAACAATTCTGGTTTAAAGCAGGTTATAGGACAAACTACCGGTTCAATACCTTTCAGTCTAACTTATAATCATTATTAGTTAGGTTCAGAAAGAATAGTTTAACCTGCAGATGCACTGGGCTGTAGTTCAGATTCATTTTAAGAGTTAATCCCATTGGCCAAAAAGCATAATGAAGTCTTTTAAAGCTGAGCTGACAGTTTCCCACAGCAGAGTAAAATGCAGCATTCTATAGACAGAGGTTTGGCTTTGTGAGCTTCAGCAAACAGCTGGAAGGAAGAAGAGTAAAATCCCAGGAACAGACTATGAATAAATTAACTTCTGGGTTTTCCCCCATGTGAAATTAAACAGTCTGACATGCACATTGAACGTTTCCTTTACAGAGTCTTATTCCTATTTCCGCTGCAAAGTCTGCAGAATTATTGCCAGAGCTCTTTTCTTAAATGTATTATTCTGTGCGAAAGTCTTAGCTGGACATGAAAAATGTTTGAATGATGTTGGTGTATAACAGTGATGTCTGCAGAGTGTGTCAGCCATTTCAAAACCTCTCACCACAGTATTTGCAGCCAACATCCTATAGGTCCATGTATATTTTGACTCGACCACTACCTCACTGACTCTTTTGGCTAATTAAAATTAAGTGATCTGAAATTTAACAAACACATGGAATGGCTGAGGTGCCCCTGAGGAGAGGTTTAGGAACTGAAGCGGTGTTCATCTAGCCGTCCAACAAGATATCAGTGACTTTGGAGAACAGAAGAAATTCTTGATAGTTTTTTGTGTAACTCTTAATTTTCACATATTAAATTGTTTTTTGTTCTGAGCAAATATACACTTATTACCCTGATAAATAGCTTGAAAAAACTGAAAATGACACTGCAAGTCTACACACGTCTCCATTTACAGCTACAAAAACGGCGGTCAAAAAAAGGTCATTTGGGCACAGTGTTCTCAATAAGCAGGCAAGTAGGCGTGACAAGTGCACGATGAAGCCAAAAGACTAGTGTTTGCTTCTCCTCCAGTGAACGGTTGTCTCTCTAAGGTGTGAGGTTTATGGGATCATCCAGTCAGAGGTGAAGGTAATTGAGACTCAAAGAGAAGTTAGTCTGCTATCCTGTTTATACCGTGGTGAAGCATGTCTGTCCGAAAGGGACTGGGACTTTCCAGGCTGAGCAAATCCCCCTCCCCTAGCCGTGGAAATGGTCACTAAACGATCCGAGGGGCGTGAAAACGATGTACTCCATATGTCACTACATCTCAATGTATGAGAACCGTTATGGGAGATTCTGGAACGGCGCCTGAAAGAGTTTTTCCAAGACCACCAATGAAACACCAAATGATGTAATTTCTTATGGAAAAATTGCACCAGATGCCCTAGCAGAGGTCCAGACGTGTGGAATTTATGCTCCAGTGCCTTTACGTTGTTCTGCTGGCTTGTAGGAGCCCAAGCTCTCTAAAGAGATTATCCCGGTTTTGTTATTTTCGATGTTACTTGGTGGTCCATTTCATTACAGCTGGCGAGGCGAAGGAGGTTGATCATCTGATCCTGTGGAATCTTGTATCAGGAACTAGTGTGAAAGGAATGAACCTGGGAGTGGCCGAGTCTGGCGATAGATACAATCCCTTCTCATTCTAGCTTGCTTTTTTTCGGCTAGGACAGCAGAGGGTGCCAGGGTGTACTCTCCCAAACGAGGCCACATCCCAGGCGCAAACAACATCCTCCATTCTAATCCTGAGACTATGCCACGTCTGTCTGACCGAGTGTCCGCTGGTTCTATGCCGAATTAAGCAGAAACAGGGGAACCATTATTACCACACGCCTTTTCGCTCCGGCCATCATTCACAGCATTTAGCTCCACCTGACAGCAGGGCAGGAGCTGGCACGGAGCTATGGATGTGCAGTGCCTCGCATAAGCGTTCACCCCGCAGACCACATTCTGTTGCGTTATTACCTGTAATTAAAATGGATTAAATCAGGAATTCTCCATTTGATATAAACAACAGAACACCATGACGCCAAAATATTTACTGCGACCAGGACTTTTGACACAAAAGTTATTTAAACAAAAATGCAGACATTTATTGGTTGCATATGTGTCACGCCCCGCCGGTGAACCGGCTATGGGAGGCGGCAGTCCCGACCAATACCGGGACTCCACGTTGTATATAAGCCCGAAAACCCCGCAGCCCCGAGCGAGGTCTTGTAGATGGTTAAATACATACTGAGCATTACTTTCCCTGTCTTTCATCTAGCTCTGTTCCACCCTGCTTGCCCTCCCCGACTCTTCCTGCGACTTGTCCCAACCTCCCTCCTGCCCTTCCTCCCCGCGCTCTTCCTCCCCGTGAATCCCCCGTGTACCGCGTCTGTGTCCCCAGACGGATTCCCTGGCTCGCGACCCATTTGCCTGCGACCCCGACGACGACTCTGTCCCGAGTGTTTATTGCCACAGCCTTGTGCAATAAAGACTCCATTATTCACCCCTCTGTTGGTTACTGCGAGTTTGCGACAATATGTATTCACACCTGTACTAATTACAAAAACCTTTGGCTGCAACTACAAGTCTCTTCCACCTTGTGCATGTAATTTTTCCACCATACTTGGACAAACTGTTCAAATTCTGTCAGGTTGGACCATTGAAGAACTAGATTGTACATCATATTGAAGTCTAGGCTTTGACTGTGTTAAGACCTTCAGATTCTTGATTTTAAACCACTCCAAGACAGATTTGGCTGTATTCCGTGTCCACATAGAAGGATAACTTCAACTCCAGTTTCAGGTTTGTTTCCACTAGAATTACTCTGCTTTTGGCTTCTATCCAACCTGCCTTCAATCCTGGATGTTCCTCAGGAACTGCTACCGAAAAGCAGCACCACCTCACAGTGTCACCACATGACACTTCCCCTTGACGATGGTGTATTCAGGATGGACATCGCTGCCTTTCCACCACAAGAATCATTTTGCACAAATGGTTATGGTTTCAACAAGCTTTCCACATGATTGCCATTTCTCCCACATGTCCTTTGGCAAACGCCAAGCAAAATTTCATACTGAAGGTTCCTCCTTTCTCAGCTGTGGATTTCACCATCTCCTTTAAATCCACCATTGGCCTCTTGGTTGCCTCACTAATGCCCCCCTTACCCAGTCACTGAGGTCTTCTCTAGAAAAAGTCATCATTGTGCCATATTCTTCCCATTTTTAAATAATGTCTAATGATTTAATGATGACCCAGGGGAATGTTAAAAGTTTGTGTTTTTTATAATCCAAGCCTGACTGGTGTTTTTCCAGAACTATATCCCAGACAAGTTCGGACAGTTCTTTAGTTTTAATGATGCTGTTTATTTAGATATCTTCTCCGGGGCTTTCCGGAAACAGGTGCAATTTTTGGGTTCCTCTACCACTTAAACACAATCTGAAGGCAATAAGTTTCACCAGAGCTTATTTATAGCAAAGGGTGCACAACCTTATGCAACCTGTTTTTTATACGTAATTAAATTTAAAATTTTCCCTCACTGTGAAATTATTACACTTTATGTAGATTTGTGACGCAATTACAATTAAGACTGTAACACTACAAGATAAAGGGGGTCCAAGGGGGTAAACGCTTAAACACTGCACACTGACACCAGAAACAAGCATCCCATATACATACACTAAGAGGAAAGTGGCCATTGACATAGATGTTCCCTTGCCCCCCATCAGAATTCTCGTCCAATGAACACGCCGACTTTCTTACTGTCCCCAGGGGTCTCATGAATGTCTGGAATGTGAACTCAGAATTGTTTCCCCCGATTCGAGGAGACATTAGCAGCAGCAGAAAGGAGAGAAGACTCTGCTAAACTCATAAGGGCTGCGGACAAAGAATCTACTCAGTGCTGCACAGGCTACACACACAGGATCATCCCTGTGCCACACAGGTGACACACGCAGAAATAACTCCGCAAACACCATGCAGGTAACAATGCCTAGTACAGGAAAAGCATCGCTAAAAACAATCAGAAGAGACTGAAAGAAATGATTTGACATCAAAAGTTGGTTGAGTGCTGATCGTTCCTGGAAGCCATCTGGGGTTTATCCTAAGCTCAAATTCAGCCCAAACAGACCGAACTATAACACCAAATTATAACAAAACATCGACATTAGGATGCAAGTCATAAGGATGTAATGTCAGAATGACAGTAACCATACTTGTGCCATTACTCCGGCTGAAACCAAAATGTAAAGTGGGAAGTGGCGTTCAACACAAGTCTGCTAAAGTCAAATTCCTGACAGCGATGCAAGTATTAGAAAAGACTAAAATAAGCCCAGAATTTCATATTAAAGTCAAAACTATTTTAATGTTAAAAAGGTCAAATGACCAATTATAGTGTCACATCAGAATGTGTATTTATGCAAAACTGCTGTTTTATAGTCATTAAAATTTATTAATATTTACATAACAAAATAATAGAACATAAATTCAGTGGGAAATATTGGCACCTTAATTGCTGTCATTGCAACTGTAAATAAAAATGATTTTAGGGTACATCCAGAAGCTGGTATCAGTTGTGTTCAGGAGGTGCAATGTTCCCAGTACTCAGGATTAGCATCAAAATGGAAAACAACTAAATATATCATTGCGATGATGTTCCTCTAAAGCTTCATGAAGAAATGAAATAGATCTTCTTGTGTGGGCGAGGTGAGGTTTGTTATCAAGTCCATCTGTAGACCTGCAGAAGATGAAGGTGATTCGACTTCACCTGCAGGGATATGGGTTCACAACCCCTACAGCTTGGGACGGAGGGACCCCACAACTGGCTTATCGCTGCAGAACTCGGACCACCAGGATGGACGTTCTAAGACCCCATTTCCTTGGAGGACTGTTGACCACAGGTTCTTGTAAAGCTGGAAACACATAGCAAACATAGTGGTCTTGACATACAGAGTCAGTTCGGTACATTGTACGGTACTAGTACGCAACAAGCTTCATCCTCAATGATCAACTAAAGCATGAGCAGATCTGTCATACGTTTGACACGAATAACAGAACCAGAAATAACCATCTTTACTGCCTAAGACAGCATTTCCTACGCTCCACATTTTTGCTCCTTCCCATCTCCCAGTAGGAACCAAAAACATGGACTGTCTGGGGGGGTCCCCAAGGTTAGGATTGAGAAACACCGCTCTGGAATTGGGGGGGGGTCATACATGCAAAGGACTGCAATTCCTACACTATTTACCTAATATAAACATCTCAAGATGAAAACAGGGAGCTGGACGGGAGCAAAAACATGGACTGTCTGGGGGACCCCGAGGACCGGAATGGGAAGCAATGGTCTAAGAAGGAGATTTCTTTCTGTCTCTTAGTACATGGTAATAAACAGATAAGGAATGTGGTTTTCATTAAATCAATCAGCAGGATCTCAGTACTATCAGGGAGTGACGTGAAATTTCTTCCACAATACAGGACAGTTCAAATCCTTATAGATATGAAGGCCCATCACTCAGTTACAATAGATTCAGCCTTGACCATGAAATCCATTTCAGTCATCCAAAGTTCAGCTTTGTGTTATGCCAGTAAGAATCTCTACAAATTCAAAATAACTAGAATTTTGTACCAAACTGCTGATTTTTAATAAGTACATGCACTTGAGATGTATACTTGTATATATTTACAATTCTTTTTTTTTGTACATTTGACCCCAAATTTCCTGGCGGCCTGATGCTTACCTCGCCATCCGCACAGCCAAGAGGCGAGTTAAGGATGAAGTCAGGGGGAGCTATGACATCCACTAGAGCAACGGCGTCGTCCTTCAACTGTTGGATACCAAGAGCAAGAGAATAGGGTCTCTGTGAGTCTTTAACTGGGCTAACATGTGCGAATGGACATGAAGGCAACGCAGGGGCCCATACACACTCAATAACCAGAGACAGCTGTACCACCAGCTGCAGAGGACAGGACATATAACCCTTAAGGAAAAAAACAACCAATAGTTCAACACATCTGCACACAGCCAGGCGTAACTTTGAGACAAAACAACTGTCTTACACACCATGTACAATAACACAGAAAAATTACTGAAAACAAACAGAGGGAGAGTTCGAACCTGTGCACACAATTTGAGAATGGCGTTTTGGATGAAGTCAGCCGACTGTTTCCCAGATAAATAGCCACCTGTTAAGACATACAGAAAGCATGCCAATTAACAAAAGAATGGAATTATACTATCAGAAAGAGATTCCAGTCCACTGAAAGCAAAACTGGCTCACAAGAATGTTTAGGGTGCCTAAAATATGATGAAGCGTGTTAAATTTTATTAAATATTTGTTCAGTTTCTGAATATTAGTGGGTACTCATTTTAACATTCTTGGGCACTACTGTGGGACAGATGGACAGCAGGACAGTTCCTCAGTACAGAATGCAGGGATAGCCGAACTGTACCTTGGTACAGAATGTAGGGATAGCCGAACTGTACCTCAGTACAGAATGTAGGGTTAGCCGGACTGTACCTCGGTACAGAATGTAGGGATAGCCGAACTGTACCTCAGTATAGAATGTAGGGTTAGCCGGATGGTACCTCAGTACAGTGTGTAGGGATAGCCAAACTGTACAGTACCTCAGTATAGAATGTAGGGATAGCCGGACTGTACCTTGGTACAGAGTGTAGGGATAGGAGAGTACCTTGGTACAGAGTGCCCATGTGGTTGATGAGGCTCCACAGGCCATAGAGTGCGGCCAGGCGCTGCAGCACAGGCCGAAGGCTGAGCGGGGTCTCTGCATCCCGGGTGAAGTCATGGAACCGCTGCAGGGCCGTGTGCTCGACATAGGCCAGGGCTAACGAGCGGCAGAAGTACACCTGTGTCAACAGGGATGTCAAAGGAGGCGTAAGGCTCAAAACTGGAAACTAGACAATCACAGTGGACACTGGACTGTTTTCGCTCTGGTCAGAAGGAGGGTTGTTCCACAAACACATGGAATTACTAGACAGTAACCAAGCTGGCACCAGTTTCAAAAATTAAAAAACAAACTAATCTTTGTCTTCTATCTTAAAGTTTTAGCCTGCACAGTGCATTTAAGGTTGGGCTTCCCAACCTTGCGGACTGGTTTACCTCATGCAAAAATTTTAACTGGTAAAACTTCTCATCCAGTTTTGGGGGGTGAGGGCGCCGGCAGATCCATCGGTGAATTAATAAGCTTAACCGTTTCCAATTTCTTCAGATGGTTTGAAAATGTATGGTGTTTATTTCTGGAAATTAACCAAACCCTCCCCCACCTCCCAGTGCTCTGCGGCCCATTGGAATACTAGCTGTTGGGAAGCTCTAGTTGCACCTACGTACAGGGATGTGTCACAAAGACGAGGCTGAGGGAGGTTCATGGCCTGTCAGGTGGGCGTAACCCTGCCGGCTTTCATCACACCTGGGAATCGGCTCAGCTAAGCACCATGGATACCTTTGAACGAGCACCACTGCCTTCCCTGGCTTCCCAGATGGGGCTCGGAATCCCACAGATAAAAGCAAAGGAACGGTTTCCTCTCTCGTGGAGCAGCTGGACCAGAGGAGGATCAAACGCAGACCTGTCTCTCAGCCTTTGATATGTTCACACACAGGTGTCTGGTCCCCAGCTACTGCCCTTAATGTACAGCACACTGCTTCAGCACACCTCCAGCCGCTCTAAGGAGGCTTCAGGTCAAGAAGGACAAACCACTATGTATATAAGCTTGATTCCTGAAGGCCCAACTGCTTGGAGCACTGTGCTTCAACTTTCTGTTCTTGTTAAACTGACAAAAATAAGAGACTATAAAACTATTAAAGCTATTAAACACACATGCAAAATGAATGTGTTTGTGATTAAACACATTGATTTGCTGCTATACATACTACAGACAGGCTGACAGGTTTCTGAATAATTCCCCCGTATAACTTGGGTGATCTGCTGCGTGGATTCTGCTCCCGAGATTGGCATTTTTAATTTCATTCACCTGGCTGTTGTTCCTCGCCTCAAAGTCCCTGAGTCCCGATGATTTCTCCTGGGCCAACTTGGCATGACTCCCCTTGAGCAGGAAGCACACCAGCCACCTGTAGGCCGCCAGCGGTACTGCGCGAAGAAGAGTTGGGTGAAGTAACCTTGCCCTGGCAGATTCAGATTTCCTATCAGGCGTATGTAAACATGCAGGTAAAGTTGGGCAGGGGTGTCCAAGGTGACATTTTCTCAGAGGGTGCAGTGTTTCTAGCTACGCCCCTGTTAACTTGCGTTAAGGAGGGAAAGATCCACAGAGTAAACAATCTACAAAAATGTCTGCTATAAGTCTACAATGCAAAGAGCAGCACTTTAAAGACCTTATTTTCAGCACTCGTACTGAAACACAGAATTGTACAGCGTGCAGCCCGTCAGACCTACAATGCATTGCTTTCAGAGCCAGCGGGTGACCAGTGAGGAGGTGGTGGGGGGGGGGGGGGGGGGGTGGGGGTTTGGGGTGTGGGACCCGGGGGTTTGAAGGGGACAAGGGGCGCGGGGACGGGGGGGGGGGGGGGGGGGGGGGTTGCGGTAACGGCAGACAGCTTTCGGCTCCTGCTGACCCCATACGGCCACAC
>JAODKE010000015.1:11848469-11865139 GCA_026779605.1 Mormyrus hasselquistii
CCCGGGGGGGGGGGGGGGGGGGGGGGGGGCAGGGCATCATTGATGCTATTGGCTAGTCACAGGTCACGTGCCAGGACAGATTGAGAAGCACGGCATCACCAACGATCTGCCGCCTTCTGACAGTCTGGAATTTTTAATTTTATTACTTTATTTTCAACTTGCTTTTTTTAGAACAATAGTAGTCCTCAGTAACGAAGAGGCTGACTGTTTTTTTTTCCACTAATGCTAATTTCGGTATCTCTTGTACGAAGCAGCCAATAGTTGGGGAGTATGAGTCCCAGGTTCGAGCCACGGCTAATGGTCGCCCACTTCCCTGAATGCAGATATCACGTTTGTCAGATGGGCGCGTCCTTCAATTGAATACTCGTATCGATCGCAGAGATCGAACTTAAGTGCTCAGCCGACGCTGATCCGGTGAGAAGACTCGCCTTGTCAAAAATAGACATTTGAAGCGGTAATTAATTTCCCACCGATGTAGCTTGAGTGCAGGGTAGCTCTGCGTCCCGCCGGCGGGGGTGTGTGTGTGTGTGGGGGGGGCCCGCTAATGCAAGCTCCTCAGGGACAGCAGGCTTTGGCGGAGGAGACCTTCAGAGGGCTTGAATTGGATTTCCAGATAAACCAGCTTGCCCGTCCAATGTGGTAATTAACTGTGAAAGGAATTTAATTTTATCCTCAAACTGTGAAGAAGGAAAAAACAGTCGCTGGAGAATTCCATTTTAAGGGTTCAAACAGCAAAACCAGTGAAACATTAAATATGAGATCAAGCAGAGCGATGATGTAGCTGTGTTAGATCTTACACAGTGAGGATTTAACTGTGTGGCATCTTACAGAGAAAGGATGTAGCTGTCAGAGGTCTTACAGAGTGAGGATGTAACTGTGTGATCTTACATGGTGAGGATATAGCTTTGTAAGATTTTACACAGTGAGAATGTAGCTGTGGGATATTTTACAGGGAGAGGATGTAGCTGTGTTAGATCTTACACAGTGAGGATGTAGCTGTGTTAGATCTTACACAGTGAGGATGTAGCTGTGTAAGAACTAACACAGTGAGAGTATAGCTGTGGGACATTTTACAGAAAGAGGATTTAGCTGTGTGTGATCTAACACAGTGAGGATGTAGCTATGTTAGATCTTACACAGTGATGTTGTAGCTGTGGGACATTTTACAGAGAGAGGATGTAGCTGTGTGAGATCTTTCACAGTGCACACGTAGCTGTGTGAGATCTTTCACAGTGCACATGTAGCTGTGTGAGATCTTTCACGGTGCACATGTAGCTGTGTGAGATCTTCCAGGGAGAGATACCTGTGAGTTCTTACAGTGTGAGATCAGACTCCAAGATTTGAGTGAGTAATAATAGAGTGAGGCAGTTTGTGTGTTTGGTGACATCAGCCAGCTCTGTGCCCTGCAGGAAGCCTGACACTCAGGGAGGTAGCTGAGCTCCTGGACAAGGACAAACTCCTCACTCTGAAGAAGGAATGCGGAGGACTGCAGACACTGCTGAAGAACAACCACCAAGTGTTTACAGGTACAGAAGGTCCCCACGTTCAGTCTCTTTACCTAAAACGCATGCAGTCACAGCAGTTGGCAAAAATGGGTGTCACATGCAATCAGCTCGACAAGATGGTCAGTCTCAGGCCATGTGCATTGTATGCAGTTAGGTCACAAAGTTATTTTTTATGGTGCTAAAGTAGGGGCTGATTTTCTCATGTAGCATTGCACACTGCCTTCAAAGATTCAGGAGGTGACAGAGACTGTTTCTTGTTTGCCTTCACGCTTGGCCAACTTGTTAAGATGAAGTGGCTGGGCTGTGTCACATGACCAGCTGCCGTGTCACATGACCAGCTGCTGTGTCACATGACTAGCTGCAGTCAAGCCATTATGCAAAACTCACATATCATAGCAGAACACTAGTGCATACAGATGCATGCCATTGTTTGCTGACTATGTTTGCCTCTGAGTCTGGTGCACTGACCCATTCTTACAAGATTCTCTTTCAGCGAAATCACAGTGTGTGCCTCTGCATAGGTTTCATGTTTTAATAATTATTTTTCAGGTGGATAAAATATATTGTAGTATTGCTAATATAATATTAATAATTAGTTACGGTACTTGTGTTTAGGACAGGAATCCGCTGGTTGTTCAGCGTTAATGTCAGCATTCTGCTTTCAGTGGAGAAGGGCAGGGTGTCTGTGCGTGACTGGCGTGTACCTGCTAGAGCACGGAAGTCCAAACCTGGACCCGGAAGCAGACGGACAACCGCTGAGGCACGGAAGACCAAGCCGTGCTGGTTTCATGCCCACCATCCGCAAGGCTGCCCCCTGGAGCCCGAGAACTGTGCCTACGCCCATGGAGGGATGGACTTGCATCCTGCCGGCGTGCCCCATTGGAGGAAAAGGGACATGTGACTGGTAGACATGCAAAGGCGCTCATTGGAGGAAAAGGGACATGTGACTGGTAGACATGCAAAGGCGCTCATGGGAACAAAGTACACAATGATCATTGCACTCTCCCCTGAGTTCTATTGGCTGAGAATCAGCTGGTCTGATTGCCTAAGGCAGTCACATTATATGCATAGAAAAAATAAAGTTTGTGTGCAGGTATAGATCATATACAGAGGTGCAGATTTCAGGTCCAGAGAGCACAAATCCAGACCAAGATTTTATTTCAACCAACCAGTTGAGTCTCTGTGACTCTTTACACTCAGCTGGTCGGTTGAAACAAAATCTTGGTCTGGATTTGTACTTTCTGGACCTGAAATCTCCACCTGATCATACGAGGGATTTATATGTTAAAAAATGGAATCTTAAGATAAATGAGCTGCTTGTGTCCATCGGTTTATTAAGCTAAATGTAATCCACTTTTTTAAAATAAGGGAGGCTTTTCATTTGATCCATATTCTTGGGGACTCGTGCTTTTAAGTCTTCTGACTGTACCCCAAGCGCTCCCTCAAACAGAACCACAGCGAGCCGTGGGAGATGCTGAGGTGCACACTCCCGTCAAGTGGAAGCAGCCCTTTCGAGTCCTCCGGAAATGACAGAGGTTATTAAGACGGGTCAGGCTGCTGCCATATGGACCAAGGGAAAACGGCGCTTTGAGTCCGGGGCTGTGTTTATTTTTAGTTGCTTTCACCAGGGGAGGTCACGATATACTGAACGGCGCATTCCTGAGTTTATTAGAGCGTGGCTCTCTTTCCGTGTAAACATTGTAAATAAAAAAGCACAACTGTGTATTTCTAGGAACGTGGACGTCTGCAGGGCCTGTGTTGATCGCCTTAGGGCAGTGTTTCCCAATCCGGTGCTCAGGGACCTGCAGACAGTCCATGTTTTTGCTCCCTCCCAGCTCCTAGCCAATCAGGAACACCATCCAGGTGGGAAGTGGAAGGGAGCAAAAATGTGGACCGTCTGGGGGTCCCCGAGGACTGGATTGGGAAACGCTGCCTCATGATGTCTGCGACTCAACATTTCCACCTGACCTGATGCACACACGTCAAGCTTACTAAATATAGCCACAATAGAACGCTTGTATTGTCATTGTACAGGTAGCAAGTACAAGGAAATTCAATCTCCACATATCCCATTGCATTGCATCTCCTTTAAGCTACATACACGTGCTGATGAGAGTGAAGCATGGGGTCAGTGCTTTCCCCGAACGGTTTTTTATTTTTCTATTGCTCAAGGGCTCAATGATCGTATGACTTCTCTGCCAGCCACGGGACACAAACTAGCAACCATCTGGAAACAGGTGCAGATTCCTAACCCACGGCTGCACACCAAGGCAACTTTTCCCGAGTGATCTCTGCTAGGACTGACCGAAGGCCCAAATGACTGAAGAAAGCATTTTTCACATTGGTTTCAGTTTTGTTAATTTTATTAATGGATTCCTCTACCCTGGAGGTCACCCTGATGAATGTGCCCCCCCCACAAACAATTGGGGTCATTACCAATTAAAGGGACCCCCCTCCATGTCTCCATGAAAAGGGATAGGAGAAACTGGGGTCACTGTGCTGCCTTTCATAGAAATGTTAGTTCCATGAATAATTTGGTGAGGGCCGTCGTAGGGGGTGGGGGGAGGCTATCCCAGCTGTCCCTCCCCCGGTCACAATCATGGTCCGGTGTCTCAAAAGCCACAAGACCTTAGTGGGGGGTGGAGGTGGGCAGGATTGCTTCATCACTTTCAGAATCCCTCTGCCTTTCACTGGAGCAATTGTCTGCGTAGTCTTTGTGTCCTGGTCTCCTTACTGCGTCCGTGTGGCTGAAAGACGGCTCTGCGTTCAGGGACTGGATCCAAAACACGTTAAAAATTGACAGCCTGCTCTTCACGGCCTTTGCTGGCAAGACTGCCCACAATCATTCTTGAAGACCAAGAAAAAAAAAACTTGTAGAAATTAGAATTTGAAATTTGTCTCTGAGCTACCGTACTGGGACCATGTGAGTGTGTTAATGTCACATTCAGTCAGGAATTTCTGGAGACTGCGTCAGCCATTCCAGGAAAGGATGATGTAGCAGGGTTCATTTGTGAGTTTCGCATTAAACCGGCAAAGCAGAGATGAATTTTCCTCTTGTCGATGCACGTAAAAGCAAAGCTGACATGAGACAAGACACTGGATCCCCTCTTTCTGACCCTGAGTCAGAAAAAAGCAAAGAGGGAATTTATCCTCATTCAGTCACAGGTCCCTCATCAACCTCAGCGAACCTGCAAGAAGCTTGATCTGCCAGGATCCAATCAGGCCAGGCTCCAGCTAAACTTACGCAGACAGTAAGGTCCCGTTACAGCAGAGGTTGTGACGAATCTGTCCCGAAGGGGCAGACGGTGGCTAAGGCTTTCAAAAAGCCGGCATTTTCCGCAGAGTCTTCGGCGAGAGTGCGCTTTCGTCATCCCGAAAATGAAAAACAATTCTGTCAGAAAATAAAATGCGCTAAAGCACAAAATGTGGGTCAAAGCAAAAGTCATCAAGAGAGCATCTGAAGAAAAGCTTAGAGCAGAAGGACGAGTCATCAAGGCCTCCAGTGTTGAGGAGGCTGGAGGAACTCAGAGTTCATTTATGAATGCTTTTAGGGCACTGCATTATGGTAAAATAATCTAGTATGAACAATGCCTGTTCTCGTGACAGCTGCTAATAAGAGAGAAAGTGCTTCTCACCCACTGGGGTGTTGTGCAGATCCTTTTTTAATCAGCCTTATAAGAGTCATATGTCCTTATTGCTGTACCTCTGCACTGCCCACATTTTTATATAGATCGGAAGTTCTAATGTTATGGCGATTTGAGTCTACAATCAGTGGAATGTTAACATCATAAAACCACACTCGGACATTATGATCCCCACCAACTCACACTCGGACATTATGATCCCCACCAACTCACACTCGGACATTGTGATCCCCACCAACTCACACTCGGACATTATGATCCCCACCAACTCACACTCGGACATTATGATCCCCACCAACTCACACTCCTGTATAATTATCCCTGCTGCACACATATACATATAATACAATACATGCTGATGCAAAATCAAAAGAAATACTTCTAGCATTTCAGATAAGGTTTGTAACACTTTGAGGGGGAACCCTAAAATGTAGTAGTACACTCTTACTTAATTAAGTATTAATTAACCAGAATTATACTGATCCCATGTTCCTTCATCATTAGTCAGTCATCATGTATTTCATGCAGTTACTATATTTGCTCATGATACTTGAGTAGTAACTGAGTTACTAATTACTTCTGCCCCCTCAATGAAAGTGTGACTGACAGCTTATGGATAGCAGCTGTCTTGCAAATATGCTAAACTGATTCAACTGCCCTCTATAGTTTTTGCACTTGCAAAAAAAAAAAAAAAACTACATTTGGTTGAAGAAGGATTAACTGATCCAAATGAACAGCTCTTCTTGGTGATTCTCTGTCTCACAGATGGCTTCCCAGTGACTGTAAAAAGGATTGTGCTTTTAATACGGCCCCCATTTTAAGACTATCGTAATATTAAGTAGGGTGTGGCCGCTGCTTACCATGAATAAACAGAGTACGCTCATGTCCACCTTCACGTGTGTGTGCTGCCCAAGTGAGGTCACGCTCAAACATCCGTTCCCCTTCCTGTGTTTTTATGGCCTGTATGAGTCACTTTATAGCCACACCAGGCTGAATTCAACAGATTCTTCTTATGCGTTACAGCTCCAGCATTTTACTTAGACTCAGAGTTGGAAGCTCAAGAGTCCTGTTGGAGATTTATATCTTTGAATCAACGTTTCAGCAGTAAGTAATGTGAGCTGACACATTTCACCAGGCCTTGAGACCTCCCGACAGCCACATCCCGTGTAATCTGCGTAAAACAACTTTTAGTTGAAAAAGAACACACACTGCAGAGTGTTTATTGCATGGTAGTCCTCTGCACGTTCGAATTTTCCAACATCCGAAAGCAAACCAATAAAAACTGAGCTTTCTGAAAATGTATCCTAGTTTAATTTAACCCAACATGATCTTGTAATATTTAACATTTGTTTCCATTTATCACCACATCAAGTAAAAGCTTTTAGTTCGTAGGATTTTCTTGTTCAATTAGACACCTTTTTCCAGAATGTTGAGTTACAGCCATTAGACAAGTGGTTTTTAAAGTAGGGATATTTGTCTCGCCGTTTCTCTTTGAGCGATGCCCAAAACATAATCATTACCCCGGCTGTCTGTCGGAAAGAGGGCAAGATGCCAATGGACAAGAACACAGCCTGGCAAGTTGCCCGGGCATTTTTCGCCAAAACAGGGCCCAATTTATGTCTGTCTCATGGTAGAGGATGTTGGTCAGCAGCTAGGGTAATGACTAAGAGTCATGCAGAGTTTATACCAGGCTGAGTCAGGAAACTTTACTCCCAAAAGGTTCTAATTTAGCCCTGTGGTTAAACTGCAAGTTGTTGACTTGTGGTGAGGAGTGCGGCCAGCCATTGTCTACCCTGATAGTGTGGCGGCATGAGAACATTGACACGAGATAGAGGAAAACGCGGCCGGCCATAATTAACCCTGAGGTTGGCGATGGCACTGAGAATGCTGCTAAGGGAGAGAAGCACTGCCATCCATAAATTATCCTGAGGCGTGCAGCAGCCCTGAAAATGCTGCTGTAGGCTATGGGGCTCTCCACCCCGTATCTGCAGCGTGTGTCTCCGTGTCAGTGATCCACGTCGCTGCGGTTGGTCTGCAAGCCCGAGAGAGAAAGCACATCTTGTTTATGCGTCCCACAGGGATAAAAGCGTGACGCGGCCACATCGAGAACCGCACGGGGAGGGCCTTGCCTTTTCAACACTCGCTGCCTGTGCGCGTCTGTTTCGTAGCGTTCTCCACCTGAGCAAATGCATGTGAAAAGCCTGTCGCTAATGGTAATTTGCTTTGGGCTACTGGAAAATCTACTGGATTTTGCCTTGTGCCTGTAGCCTCCGGGATAGGCTCTGGACCCCTCAAACCCCAAATAGGATAAGCGGTTATATAAGATGGCTGGATAGCTGGATGGCTGGATTTTATATTTCAGCCAGGGATAGAAATGTTTGCATAACAAGTCTGTGGTGCAATGTTGTGAAACCTTAACAGGCCAGAATGAAAGCCAGGACCAGTAAAATACATAATCAATTAAATATTCATCCTTATTTAAGTGTTTACCACAAGCACTTAAAACTTTATAACGAAAGCTCTTTCAACCTTTTATGGCAGCCTAAACACATCCAAAAATATATTGTGCCTTCTGTCAGTCAGGGTGCTATAGGATTGGTGCCACCCTGTCTTCTAAGGCATTGGATCATTGCTGGAGTTTGTCCTGAGGCTTTGTAAGTACCCTGGAAATTGCAGAACACGATCCAAGTACATTTCTAAACTGTTTACAGTGTCCTATATGGCTCAACTCTTGGATTGGCTGAGTATCTGCAACATGCACAGTGTCATTCCCAGCAAACCTGTTGTTGATCTACTGGTCTGCTATTCAGGCCGTTTCCTTGACATATCATCTTTTGAGATTAACTGGTCTCCTGATTTCAAATGGAATTTATGAGGGCAACCGCTATTACATTGGCCGAACTTTATTAAATGTCAGTATTAAAATTCAGTAGACAGAAATCGAAAAAAAAAACCCAAAATGCATATTTTCAAAATATGCTTATATGGGTGTATAAAATAGGCTAACAGATAAATCACCCCCAGATCCACAGATTCAATAAAAAGTCACGATCCAGAACAAATACCATAAAATTTTAGTTTCTTAAGCATACTAAAAATGAAATATAAAACAAGGGGATTTTGTTTGTAACTTAGAAATGAGATTCGTTTAGTTTGTGAGTAAAAATGCCAAGCAGCTGCTTTTTTGTCCTGGTTCGACTGTGAGTTCATCCCCAGACCAATGACTGCACACCATTATCTTCCTCATGAAATGTCCTAGACCAATATAATAGGAGAAAGCTGTGTACACACACACATTACGCTTGTATGTGTGAGTTCTTCTAGAACAGTCTCGGGGATTGTGGCTGAAATGAATGTCTGCACATGCACATAAATGTCTACACTGAGAGATTGTTCATCTAGAGTGCACAAACATTGTCGAGGTAATCCATTTTATGAAGCAGCTGTGTGAAGCCCAGGCAGGGAGGGGCATCAGCGGGATAGACGGTGTAGCCTGGGTGAGAGGCTGACCTGCTTCTACACAAGACAGATGTCGACGGAGAGCCACCTGTGGCATCGGGGAGCGTCGCATTGCACAGGAACCTGTGGAAAACGTTCCTTTGTTGACCTTCTTTTGGGTTTCTTCCTTACACCTGAACCTGAGTACTATCCCCGGTCCTCGTAGCTAATGAGGAAATGCTTACGGTTTCCAAGGCGACGAGATCTGGCTTCACACAGGTGTGCGATCCGCAGCGGTAAGTATGTCAGCAAGGCCCGCCCCTTTGGCTTGGCTGAGCCAAGAGAGCTTTTAAATGAGTCAGACCCAGCGAGCCGAGCCAGGAACGGGCATCAGGATTCATCGAGGTAGTCATCTTTCACTCCGAGATGCTCGGGCCTGGTGGCTAATGGGCCTCGCTCCTGGAGGAGCCAGGGCAGATGGCAGTCATGTGACACCCTCCCCTCAGGGGCCAAATTCAGTGGGGCTCACTGGGAATGCTGAAACGGGGCGATTTTGGGAAAAGCTGTCACTCGATCCGGCTCAACGTGAAGAAGTCTGGTTTATATAAATCCTGCATGTATGGGAAATATTAGGGGCCTTTGCTTTGTCCTGTTCACAGCATGGTAACCGATACTCTTGTAAAATGACTACCATGCTTACTGTTTTTAGCAATGAAACAATTATACCAACCAAGTGGAAGGAACCACTAGAACTGGGCACTGTTTTGAAAGGCATTCTGGTTGGAGGAGAAAAATCTGATTTCAATTCATTGCACTCTATTTTCTGAGCTTTAAACATGTGACCCAGATATGCTGAACCAGACAGAGTAAGAGTCCTTGGCAAAGATGCCTGACACCATCAGACTACTGGGAAGTAGCATTACCGCCCATCTTTTTCAGTCGTACAGCAGCGGATGTTCCTGGTCTGCTCCGATTTTGACAACTCTGGGATTGAGGGTTTCGCCTGTCATTATTTCACTGCCGTTATCAACCAAGTGATCTTTTTCCTTTAATTTAAATCTGAACTTGCTGTTATTGCACAGCGTCGTCTTGTAGGAATCACTATATTCATGTACACTGTTCCTTCATCTTGGTAATTCCCAATATTAGAACACGAAATAAATGATCTCTAATATTATATCAGGGTTATATACACTCACTGGCCTAACAAAATCATGCAGATACAGGTCAGGAGCTTCAGTTAATGTTCACATCAAAATTCCAGAATGTGGAAGCTGATTTATGTGACTATAAACATCGCATGGTTCAGACAAGCTCCTATAAGTGTTTCAGAAACTGCTGATCTACTGGGATTTTCACACAAAACCATCTCTATGGTTTTCAGAGAATAGACTGAAAAAGAAAAAACACCCAATGAGTTGCAGTTCTCTGGTCAGAAATGCCATGTTGATGGCGGAGGTCAGAGAAGAATGGCCAGACTGGTTCGAGCTTATAGAAAAAGGCAACAGTAACTTGGATAACCACTCGTTATAATCAAGGTATGCAGAAGAACATCTCTGATGCACATCACATCAAACCGTGAAGTAGATGGTCTACAGCAGCGGAAGACCACACTGGGTACCATTCCTAAGCTAAGAACAAGGAACTGAGGCTACAGTGGGCACAGGCTCACCGAAATTTGACAATAGAAGATTGGAGAAACTGTGTTCAGATGAGTCTCAATTTCAGATGGAATTTGGAGTAAAGAACATGAAAGCATGGATCTATCATTCCCTGTATCAACAATTCAGGCTGCTGTTGATGGTTTAATAGTATGGGCGGTATTTTCCCGGCACACTGTGGGCCCTTAGTACCAAATGAGTATAGTTTAAATGGCACAGCCTACCGGAGTATTGTTGCTGACCGTGTGTATCCCTTTATGACCTCAGTGTACCCAGCTTCTCATGGCTACTTCCATATCATCTTACACTGGTGTCCTGAACATGACAATGAGCTCACTGGACCAGAGTTTCTGAGGAATGTTTCGAACACCTTGTTGAATCTATGCCATGAAGAATTAAGGCAGATCTGAATACAAGAGGGGGTCCAACCTGGTATTAGCATGGTGTAGCGAGTATACATGCTAGTCCACACTTGTTCCATTCCATTATCTCCAACATTCCAGTCATACCAACCTGGCAGAAGTGGACCAAAAAGGCTGTAATGGAATGGATGTTCACCTTTTCTTTCACCTCCTCTCCATCCCACTCTCCCTTTCTTTACCCTTTCAGCCGTCTCTCCGCACCACCTTACATTTCTTCGTATGTTCTTCGTGCTTTCTTCACTTTCCCAGCTCAGTCCAAGGCCGGGCACCTACTGGGACCTAGAGAGACTTCCCCCACCAACACCCTCCACACACCCCAATGGGTGAGGACCCCCTTGCCTTCTGCACGCGGAACACGATCCAAGTACATTTCTAAACTGTTTACAGTGTCCTATATGGCTCACTCTGGGCCCTACAGAGTGAAGAACGAACGGTGTGAGAACGTGAAGCGAAACCACGTAGGGTTGTGGGGTCTTTAAAGCAGTGTAAACCCACAAGTTGCTTGGGGTCTAGGAAAAAGATCAGTCAAAACACGTATACTATTCAATTACCCAGAACCACCTTGTGTTTCTTTTTTCTGTTCTTCCTGTCACCACCCTCCATCTGGTTTTGTACTGCGGCAGCATGGTACAGTCTGACATAGCATTTGGTGACTCTACTTGTAAAAACTGCAATTACTTGTTATATGAGACCTCAAACGAAGTGATGTAACTCTCAAATAATATATTTAACAGGTCAGGTAATCACGTAATAGTCGTTGGCTATTTTTATTGTATTTATGAGATATTTGAAGACCGCATTTTTCGAAATGATCATGGTTTTCCATATGCTGTTCTTCATATTCGAGGTCATCTTTCAGTGAATACAGTCTGTAGTGTCTTGTGTTATTTCTCATGAATCCGGCCTTCAGTTCACTGTCTGAAAGAAGGATGAACTTGGAAAGAAAAATAAAGATGTAAGACATTGTCTTGATGAGTAAGACTTGAAGAGTTCCTGGGAGCTGAGCTCTAAACCAGAGAATAGTTCGGTTGTTTGCTTTTGTGGGTTCCTCTGGGGTGAGACCACTGTCTTCCTGAGGGCTGGGGTCTGGGTAGGTGAGCGGTAATGGAATGTGCTTACGGGGGGGGGGGGGCCTCAGCCACTAAACTGTGGTTACTATTTGGCGCTCTCTGTCACCCCTCAGTCCTTTCTGACTTGACGGCGAGCTGTGAGCAGACGAGGGCCCTGCATCTGTGTCAAAGGCGCGTTTGTAAAATGCATCACCTGGGTGTGCCGTGTTGACGGAAAGGGCTGCCTTGGGATTCTGTACGGAAATAAACTCTTCCTGCTTTTCATGGATCTTGTATAAAAAAACCCCTGAAAGGCACAAAAATACCACATCCCATTTCTTTATTCTTGGAAGGTACTAGAATCCAGAGTCGTATGCTTTATATGTTATAATGGTTGTATGTTACTTTATGTTTACTGTATATATACTTTGTTTATTATTTGTCCTTTCTGTTCTGTTTGTTGTTTGTTGTTATTCATGTTGTTTAGATCTGAATGGAGGTAGGCAAGTGAGAAGCACATGTACAAATGACAATTAAACTTTTGAATCCTTGAATCCTGAATTCATCCACAAGCATGATTTCCAGACTGCTAAGAAATACATGATGTCTAGGGAGATATTCTAGGGGAAGCTTAACGTTATTAGTCCTTGTAATGTATGTCCTTGTCATATATAGTCTATACATTTTCTGGCATGTGATCCGGACATACAGTGCATGTTTCAAACTGTAGCATGGATATACTTAGGTAATTAAGACGGATTCCAGTTGAGTCTGTGTTCTGCTGGAGATGTGTGCACGTGAAGGCTTCTGCAGTGAGATTCCGTTCCTTCCAGTGCATGTCTTTGAAGAAGAATTCGTTGAAGCCGTTAAAATGGGAATTGCCTGCCGGCAGCAGCTGCGTATCTCAGTACAGGGTAATGAGTAATAGGACTAGGCTTGCAGGTGTCAAGCTGTAGACTCCACTGAAGCTCAGATTAATGTTTACACCTGGCCTTGAGATACCCCTCTTCTCGAAGCGTGAGTCTACCTCAGAACATGGCTCTGCTGATATGTCTGAGCGTGAGCCCGCTGGGAACAATGGTGTCACACCAGCTCCATGTCATCCCGGATAATTACGATATACAGTTAAGCCAGTTCTCTAACGCATCAGATGCACAGAGACCCTTTGATTAAAGATATGAGCTTTACTTGTATTATGAGACTGCGAGCAAACGCACAGCTTTAATTTTAGCTTTATTATATCAGCATATCTGTAGCTCTTTTAAAGAACCTTCCCATGTCTGACTTGTGTCATGTGTGTACCCATAACGGCTGGCTGATTCCTTAAACCGCGCTTATGTCCTCGAGTCCTCAATCCTGGTGCAGTCCCTCAGTTCTAAAACACAACATAAATCATACCGTTGATCAGGGACCTGCTAATCGGCTCCATATACGGTAGCAGAGCGCGGTTCTGCTTTCAGGGACCCGGACAGCTCAGATGGGTCGGGTACCTAAAAATGGGAAAGTGGATTGACGGACAGGCGGAACTACCAATCAGGGTCAGAGATTCACAAGCCCGCCCTTTAATTACCGTGATGTTCATTTCATGGGTGCACATTATAAGAACACCTGCCCAATCAGACAAACAGCCATGCCCAGGCGAGCGTCATTCTGTGTTATTCCTGTGAGTGATTAGTGCTCTGGGCCTCAGTTATAACTGCATTTAATCAATAAAGACACCAGAGGGCTTGTCTGGTAGCCGTAGCGCTAGCTGCAGTGCTGAGGAGAGAACGTGGCTGAGAACACGACCCTCCGAGATGAGCGAACGTCAGGGGTGCAGATAATCTCATCTGAACATTATAGTGTTACAGTACTGAAGCCTCACCTTGACCCCGGCCTCTAACTTAACGGAAGAAATATGTCTAGTTCATTATATATAAAAGGTTATAAGTAATGTGTTCTACTTTTTTGTAAAAATTATGGTCAAGTAAAGGTCAAGACTACCCCCGGTAATTCCCTCAGGTGATTGGTGGATCCTCTGTGTTGTGTGTTTTTGAGCTCTGTAACGCGTGACCTGCCAGCAGAGCAGAGCAGAGCAGAGCGGCACACAAAAGTCAGGGATTCATAAGGATACATAAGGAACATAAAAGGCTAAACAATCTTCTCAGTCTCGCATTCAGCGTCTCCTCTTCAACAGCCACTCAGGCTGGTCTTAATTACCGCCTGTCCTCTGGACGACCTGTTAACAAGGCCTCTCTCTCTCTCATTCCTCTCTTTCTCTGTCTCTCCCTCTCTATTTTCCAGGTGTACCCTCCAACACCTGCTCAAGGTGACCCCCCAGGGAAAGTACGCAGAACAGGGCCAGTGCCTGACTCAGCACTCCTCAGCGGAATGAGGGCAATAACTCTGAGACCTTCACACACAAGAGGTTACTGTTTTGGTTCCACAGTAATTTATCTTGCCTGCTCGTCTGTACCATCAGTCCATAGGGGTCATCTGTGGAGACCAAAAGGGTCATCTTCAGTAGAGCATTAAATCTGATCCTACTGGGTAGTTGGCATTCCACGGTACACCATGTTCCCTTTTGTAGAACTTGCAGACCAGGTTGAGGCTACATCTGTTCGCTGCCACAGAAGGGGTCCTCCTAGTCTTAAACAGTGTCACGCACGCCCTCTGTCCAAAGCAAAGCTTCACTGTACACAGATTTAGATAAATAAATCCATGCATACACTTCAGCTTGTTCTTGCTCATACCAAGCATTTGCAGACAGGCAGGGTTCGAGGACCTTCGAGTTTTTCAAACAGGCAGTGTTTGCTTGTCACTCCACCAGCCACTCCAAATCCAAATAGAGACATAAAGATTAGAGCTGTACAAACAACAAGCGAGAAATGGTACTGAGCACGACCAGGTGTGATGTTTATTCGCTGTGCCGGTTATTGCCTTCCTGCTGTCAGTGAAACAATGCTGCTGTTCTGGACGCACGCCTAGTTAAAGGTATTTCTCTTCAGATGGGCATGAATAACGGCGGGGTGTCAAAAGCGGGCGTCTCGAAATGTCATCGGCACCTGAGCAGTCTTTCAAAAAACGTGGAGGAAGCTATCGCCGTTACCATGACAACAACGATCGGTTATCCGGCACCTCCTGAGAGGTTTATCTTGAGCGTTTTTTTCCCCCTAATACACGGAAAAGACTAATGAAAAAAAAAAGCTTTGTTGTAACAGTCTAGGTAGAATTTCCCGGCAATTTACTGGGTCATTATCTAATAAGGTTAGGTGATTCACATGCTGAGCGGTAAACCTAGCGATTTGCTTGAATATACCTACAAAATAAAACTGTTGGTTGATTTTTTTTCTACTCGGGATTAAATCTAGTGTCCTGCTGTAAGGTGACTCCACCTCTATCATAACCTCTGTCAGGTTTCAGTGGCACTGGGTGGAGTTGGCGCCGCTTGGTGTGAAATAGTGGGTCTTTGTGAGGATGGAAGGTACAGCTGCAAATGGAGCTGAAGCAGCCTGAAAAAGGTAGGTGCGTGGCGCGGGGCGGCTGTCTGTCAGCCTTAGATCAAAGTGCCCTGCAGCAGGTCCTGACAGCTGCACAGCGGGGGCCGGCCCACGCTGCCTGCCTGTACTCCTCTCTATACTGTCCGGTTTGCGCGGAACTCCTGTGTTCTCTGTAATAATTCACTGACGCCCCCCTCCATTTAAAATGCCACCTGTGACATTCAGCAGCAGCCAGCCAAGCCCGTCACAGCCATGTACCACACTCTACATCTGCAGCTGTCCTAGTCATAGTATCTATTAGTGATGTAATACCAGAGGCTAAAGTCTACAGGCTAGTACTAGCAGGCTAGCATAGTTAGCGTGACCCACTCAGTAACGACTGCAACCTGAGCCACCGTCAAGACCACTACCAACCTCGCCAGGGCAAAGCTGCTCGGGCTGCTTCTTATAATGGACTCCACTGTAAGTTTTTTTCGGGGAGGGGGCTCCTTATTGCAGGACCGGTCCAATCACGCAAAGCCCCTGACAAGGGTGACCACCTAATCCATGCCAGAGGGGACACTCTGAGCTACTTCGGAATTTACTAATTTAAAGCGGAAAGGTTCTTGTGATTGAGACGTGACTGAAAGACTCATCCGGCTATTTCACATTATCGTTAGTGACACATGCATGATTATAGGAGACTGACCAATCAGCACGCAGCAATGTAATTTGCTTTCCGGTGGTTCATAATGCAGTGTAACGTGCTTTATAACTTTAAACTGGTAGATCAATAACCTCCGTATGCTCCCCGTGAAGGGGCCCATCGACCCTCCCTGGGCCCCTGTTTCTGTGGGCCCCAGTGTGGCTGCACCAGCTGCACAACCAATAGTTATAGTTACTACCGCCAGTGTCCACTGCACAGGACCCCTCACAAACTCTCCATCCCGATGTCGGAGGGACACTTCCGGCACATTCTTAAAAGCAAAAACTGAGTAGCTACATGAGCATGAGAGCATATATGTGCTGAATGTGTGTGTATGCAGGGTTAATTCAGAGTCAGAGAGGACAGGAAGCCCCGTCAGGTACAGAACGCAGTTATCATATGGATTTATGATCACAATCTTAAAGGTACAGTACGCTCATTTGTCAGCATGTTATGCTACTATTTTAATGCAAAACAAAATAAAAAACGGTGATAAAAAAGTTATTTTTATTTGATATGATTATTGCAGATATAGAATGATTAGACAGTACATGAATTTTTCAAACGTAAATAAAATTCAAAAATGCATCAGAATGGTTTATCACTATATCTAATGTTCTTGCTTCATTCATTGTGTAAATGCATTAAAATATCAAGTTATTCACGGATTGCTTCTTACACATAAGGGGACCGCAGGGTTCGATTTTAGAACCAATATTGTTCCTAATTTACATAAATGATATAGACACCAATATATACAGTAAACTAGTGAAATTTGCAGATGACA
>JAODKE010000015.1:11890548-11905662 GCA_026779605.1 Mormyrus hasselquistii
CTGGTCGCATTTGCTTTCCCATCTATCTGAAGCTGGCGGAGCTTGCCCTCTCTTTCTGAAGCTGGCCGCAGTTGCATGCCCCTCTATCTGAAGCTGGCTGCAGTTGCATGCCCCTCTATCTGAAGCTGGCTGAGATTGCCCTCTATATCTGAAGCTTGCCGCAGTTGCATGCCCCTCTATCTGAAGCTGGCTGTGGTTGCCCTCTCTATCTGTACCTGCATCTGATGCCTTCCCTTCTCTCTGAACTTGATTCTGGTTGCCCTCTCTATCTGAAGCTGGCTTTGCTTGGATGCTGTTGTATCTGCAGCTGGTCATGGGTGCATTTCCCCACTACCTGAAACTGCCCCTCTGTCTGCCTACTTGTCCAAAAAGCCAGGTGCACAGACATGGTGCTGGGATACTGCGACGACATGCCCTACTCCCAGTCCATCTTCCCCAATCTGCTGGACCAGCGCTCACGGCAGGAGGTGGAGATGAGCATAGAGTACCTGCTGCTGAGCGTGTTTAACTCGCTGCTGGGCGGGGAGTGTAACCCAGATCTCCGCCTGCTGTCCTGTTCGGTGGTGGTACCGCGATGTGACCGCGACCGAGCCGTCAAGCCCTGCCGCTCCACCTGCGAGCAAGTGCGCAAGTCTTGCATCCACGCCTTCGAAGGCATCCAGATGGCCTGGCCATACTTCCTGGACTGTGACCGCTTTTTCGTCAGTGATGAGGAAGGGTGCTACGACCCCCTGGAAGGTCTGAGAGGTACGGGGCCCGATGGTTGGAAGAGACACATGGGATTCATCCAGGGGTTAGATACTGCTTGGCGGTTCTCTCCCTGGAGCTCCAAGTTGACCGACTAAGGTATCATTGATAGGCTTCTAACAAACAAAAACTATTGGATATGCTATGACCCAATGAACATTCCACATGGGTCATATAAATGCTTGTAAAATGTAAATATTTTTGGGTATTACGTGAAAAGTCGAACTCTTACAATTGGCACATCGCATGGAGTTAAATTGCATACAGCATCCACGAGGAGAATATATTTCTCGATTTTTAGAAGTAGAGCAAGCACCCACAGATGGGCCCCATCGGCGGACATTTTATTTCTAAATAGCCGTTGTTTGTGTGGACCAGGATCTGCTTGTCTCCTGGGCCCTGTTATTTATTATCACAGCTGTGCTGCAGCTCATGGGCCAACTGCAACGCCGCTCTCAGAAACCAGAAGTTTGTTTAAGCCGTAATGTCATTTCCGCCATTTGCGGAACTGGGCTCATTAATGACCAATAAGCTCTCTGCCCGGGTTCAGTGGCCTTTAACAGGATTACAAAGTCGACCCCAAAGCAACGGCGGGAAAAAGCCAGCAGATGTCTGGTGCTGCTCCACAGCTCTTTAATTATTTCCATCTTTGAAGTAGTTTCATGGTGACTCACGTTTTGGTCTAACGAGGTCTGTTCCCAGCCGCTTCTGGTTTCTGTCTCATATGCTCTCATATATCTCTGTCATGTTAATGAGAGAGCAGTTCCCTGGAATTTGGAAGTGTAGACACTAAATGTGGATTCCTTTCCCTTGTACCTCTCTCCTCGTGACTCGAGCTGTTTATCTCAAAAACTTCTCAAAGACTTCAGTCTGTGTCAAAGTTGCTAGACACAACATGGACTGTTTGGGGAGGAACTGAAGAGAAAATTTTGAAAAATTGCTCAGTGCAGTTTTGTTAGTAGATACCATTTCTGTAGACTTAGTGAGATTTTATACATTTAATTTGGAATGGAACTCATGAGAAAGAGTGAGTTTTGGTTTTCAGTATCATGACCTTTGATGAGGAAGCCTGACTTTGGGTCATTGGTGTTTACATCGCAAAACAAAAAAAAAATGCATTGAGCAAGTTTTGCAAAGTTGCAAAAGTCTGGGATAAATGTTGAATAAATGAATAAAGTTTCGATCTTGGTCATTCTGATGGGTGATCAAGAAAAGTCCAAACCGGAGCTTTGCAAGACAATTAAGGATGTTTTTTGTCTCCTGACGTGTTGCGGCGCCACCTCCAGCCAGGCAAGAGGTAGCCCTGGCCGATATTGCCCCGGAGGAGCCGTCGACAATCATCCAGTTCATCTACCACTCCAACACCCAGATGGTGAACATGCTGAAGAAGACGGCTTCACGGTGCTCCCACATCTCCAGGACCTACAGCATCGGAAGAAGCCTCGAGGGAAAGGACCTTCTGGTCATCGAATTTTCAGAAAACCCAGGCGGCCATGACCTTTGTGAGTGATGCTTAAGTGCCACAGCTTTGTAGTGCAAGCCGTTTCATGGTCAGCGACTGCAGATAGATACACGTTTACTGAACACATCCTTCTTTCCATTCATTTCTAAGCAAGTTGTCTCCTTGCCATTCTAAGGCACATTGTCTCAGTCTCATCTCTTCTCAGGCAACTGTAGTCCCTGACTTTCTGATCGCTCACCTTGACAGCTGCATCATTTCTGCCCCCTAGTGGAACCTGAGGTGAAGTACATCGGCAACATGCATGGGAATGAGGTGCTGGGCAGGGAGCTGCTCATCTACCTCGCCCAGTACCTGTGTTCTGAGTACCTGCTGGGCAACGAGCGAATCCAGACGCTCATCAACACCACCCGCATCCACATCCTGCCCTCCATGAACCCCGATGGCTATGAGCTGGCTGCTGCAGAAGTAGAGGATAGCAATGATCCAGAAGATCAGGAAGTAAATATCCATTTTTCATGAATCCGCCCTGGTTGCTCCCTAACAGAGTCGCACATGGTCACCCATTCTCAGACTCCCATTCTCAGACTGTTTCCTCGCTCGCTTCAAATGTAGAGTCCAGTGTCCAGTAGAGAACCAGTTAAGCTATTTGTTGATCTAATTCCCGAGTCAAGCACTGGTTAAGTAACTAGTAAACTGATTAACCAAAAAAATCCAATATTAACTTAGAATCTACCCGTAGAAAAAGTTAAAGGATACGTCCGTATAGACTGGAGAGTTCAGGTTCAGAAAGTAAAAGTCCAGAACAAGATTTTGTTTTATCCAACCAGTTGAGTATAAAGAGTCACAGTAACAGAGTATTCTGGTTGGTTGAAATAAAATCTTGGTCTGGATTTTTATTTTCTGGACCTGAACTATCCACCTCTGATACTAAACATTCATGCAGTTTAAGATGAAGAGTGCCGTTCCACTGGGACATCTGGCAGTGGGAAGGCTGTTTGCCTCGTCACATGACTAACCACCACTATTCCTGTGAGTCTTCGGCTTCCTCACAGCGCTGAAGCAGCTGTTGCTCATTGACAGAAAATCGATAACAGGTGTCTTGTGTGTGAAAGGACACTCCGGTTACAAATTAACATAAAACCAAAAACTAAACACAGCTTATATGTAGCCTGAGAGCAACGATTTAAACGCTGTTATTAAACCCTCAGACCCGGAGCATCCATTTCATTTGTTGGCATTGGAAAAGCACAAGTTGAAATGATTCCATATTTATTCAAATGCTTGAACAAACAGTACGACGTGCAAAACCCCTAGTGGGCTGAAGAATCCATTTAAATCGTACAAAGCACACGATTAGACACGTTTCCTTGAGGAACTATGTCTCTTTAAGCGCAAGTTTGCACAAAGTGTGACAGTTGGAGCATAAGTAACAGTAACTCTACAGCCGCAGATGTGCATTGTATGTGATAGATCCTACCTCATATATTCAGCTTGTGTAAAGCCAACAGAACAAAACAAATCAGCTTGGATTCTAAAATGTCATTTGGGATGCATTTGAGAACAAGAAATTGAATGTTCTAAAACTGAAAATGAGAGTGACCAACAGCAAGTCACCGCATGTGCTTGGAAAATGCCCGATTACCCAAGATTGGCAGTCGGGGGAGACAAATGAATGACCCTTCAAGAATCTGTGATGCACAAAGATGTGCTGGCAGCTGGAGTGAATACAGTGTGTAGGGGAATGAAAAAAGTCCGTTTGCGTGAGCGTGTCGGAGCAAGACATCTGAGCCATGTTGGTCTGCTGTAAATGTAAATGCCCAGTGTCCAATAAAAGACGATCTAGACATACATGTAGAAGATGACCAGCATTAACTAAACTACTTGACCAACAAAGGTACCGCTAGGGCATTTTTCTGGTTTTGGAGATCATTCTGAAGCATCTCATTATTGGTATCAGTGGATCTCCTTCTCTGCTCGACATGCCTTCACCTATATCACAGCCCCTCCCTGCTCCCCGCCACCCACCATAGTAAACCTTTCTTCATCCCCCCCCATGTGACCCAAAGGGCCCGAGGTACGATGGAAGGACCAGTGGCCAAACCAACGCACAGAACATCGACCTAAACCAGAACTTCCCTGACCTAACATCCATTGTCTATAGTCGCCAGAGAAACCGGCGATATCGCAGCGATCACATTCCCATTCCAGATTCCTACTGGTTTGGTAAGGTATGGACTGGGATCTCTGTTTATGTATTGTGAACTGAAAGCAGGATATACTTCCCAGTAGCTGGCTGTAAACAGCAGTGGCTGACATTCACTGTACAGTGTTCCCAGCATGTTAATAACCCATTTCCTTCTCTGCATCTCAGGTGGCTCCTGAGACATATGCAGTGATGAAGTGGATCAGGACCGTCCCCTTTGTAATCTCAGCCAGTTTCCACAGTGGGGACCTGGTCGTCTCCTATCCATTCGACCTCTCTAAACACCCTTTGGAGCAAAAGAAGTCGTCAGCAACCCCAGATGAGCAGGTGACCTAAGTGTGATAAAATGGGACAACCTCAAATGGACATTCTCTTGAAGAGCTTCGGCAAAGGTGTTGCGGTTGCGGAACTTGATTGATTGGTTTGCGCGGTTGTTTCCCTGCAGATTTTCAAGCAGTTGGCGAGAACTTACGCCGATGCCCATGCTGACATGGCCGATAAAAACACTGACAGATGTGGGGGCACCTTTGCCAACAATGGGGGCATCGTTAATGGTGCCCAGTGGCAAAGCTCTAGAGGAGGTGAGCAGCTGTAGTCCATGACTTTGGGGTGGCAAAGACCTCAAGGCTTCACACTTGTCATCTCTGTGTTTTCTTTAACTGTTAAATGTCACTCTGCTCCTCAGGTATGGCTGACTTTAACTACCTTCACACAAACTGCTTGGAGATCACTGTAGAGCTGGGCTGCGATAAGTTCCTAGCTGAGGAAGAGCTCTACGCTGAGTGGAAGCGGAATAAGGAAGCTCTTCTGAGTTTCATGGAGTCGGTGAGTTTACTGTCCTGAGCTCCATGGAGTAGAATGATCCGTTACTTCAGTCACATCTCAGTGAATATGGAGTCCCGTTGTGCTTCACAGATGCGGTAGGCGTGATCCCTCTGAAGCTTTACTGCTTCTAGAGAACTTGACTCACCTTTAAGAATTATATAGTCCTTTTTTGTGACTGCATTTGGATCTGAAGGCAAGTAAGGGATCCCACTGTGTGTAACTGTCTGCATTTCACAGGTGCACCGTGGGATAAAAGGGGTAGTTAAAGACCAAAACGGTAAGGGGATCAAAGGAGCCAGAGTGTCCGTGAAAGGAATCAGACGCGACATCACCACAGGTAAGAGCCACCAGTGACTGTGCTGAGTCCCCAGTTTGGTGGGTGTTCGGGACAAAACGCCGCGCTCTGTGTTGCCTCAGATTCAACCTGTGCCATGATGCCTTGGTTTCTGAACACAGACCATCCTCTTTGAGGGCTGTCTGTGGGCTAACAGGCTCAGACACGGAAAGTTGCCACAAAATTTAATTCAGTCTATGATAGATACTTATTGTCGGCAGAATTTACTTTATCAGTGCTCTCACACTTATTCATGGACATAGAAAATGAATTTGCAGATTTACATAAAACACACTAAAAATACATGATAAATAATACATTACATCAAATATACATCTCATATCATATATACAGTGCTGTGCAAAAGTCTAAGACAGTCACAGGGAAGTTTTTTTCTGGGTAGCGAGTGTTTGCTCAGAACAAAAAAAAACACAATTTAACATTAGAATAGATGCAAATTAAGAATAGTATAATAAAAACTAAGAATTTATTCTTGTCTCCAAAAAATGACTGAAACCTTGCTGGGTGGCTAGATGAACCCTTCTTGAAGTAGTTTAAAAAGTAAATGAGCGACTGATTAGTTACAGGAGGTGCGCTAGTGGTTGAGTTAAAGGACACAAAGCATGCAAATCCTGGGGTGATTTTAGCTGTTTTGAAATGGCTGAGGTAACACATTTTTGATAAGCATAATGTCATAAATTAACAGCAATGTAACAATCATTTAAACATTATTTTCTTCGACTGCTTAAGACGGTACTTATATGTGTGTGTGTGTATGGTCCAGGTATAACCTTACCTTGTGAGGACCAAATGTCCCCACAACATGATGAATACCCATTTTTTTTTTTACCTTATGGGGACCAGTTTCCTGTAACACTTCCCCATATGGGAACACTCCGTTTTATAAAAATACATGACTGCAATGAAAAAACTAAAAATGTAAAAACTCTTGTATTTTGTTTGGTTACTTATGGTTATGGTTAGGGCTGGGTAGGGGTTAAGGTTGCCATAGTTAGCGTTAGCATCTTTCTCATAGAAATGAATGAGCGGTCCTCATAAGGATATGATTACACAACTGTGTGTGTGTGTGTGTGTCATAGCATGTACAATAAATGTGAATAGTGTGTGCATGGCCAGAGAGAAGGAAGAAATTTACTTGCAGTAAGTTAAACTGAGTCAATAAACTTCAAACTCATGCAGAATCACTTGTCAGGTTATCGCTGCTTCTGCTTGCTGAGCAGGACTTTGTGTTGTTTTGCTCGCACCCAGCTGAGGACGGTGACTACTGGCGTCTGCTGGCCCCTGGCGTGCATATTGTGTCAGCCCACGCCCCTGGCTACACCAGGGCCACCAAGAAGGTGTTCCTGCCCTCACGCATGCAGCAGGCCGGCCGCGTCGACTTCCAGCTGAAGTCCGTGGTCCTGGAGCCGGGCATGGAGGACCTTCACATCCCACTAACGGACACCTACGACCGCTTCGACCCATACAACCAGCTTGAGCGCTACACCCTGTCGGAGCTGCACCAGAGTGGAGAGGTGGGGCCAGAGAAGCCCTGGTGGTGGTCCTACTTCAGCCAGGGCGGTGGCGCCACCCCAAACTGGCTGCTGAGGAACAACTAAGCCTCCTGAGGGACCGTATAACATAAGCTTTGCATCCACCACATCCTGGTGTCACTAAGTGTTTCTCAATATGCGTACTTGTGTTCTCATGTACCCGTTTTGCATCATCTTCCATTGCCGTAGACCAATTCCAATACCAAGATCGGAAGTACCGAGGACGGTAAAAATCCCCAGGTCATTCCTGCCCCAAATATCAAGGATACATTGGTTGCATCCTTGCCAAACGAATCCCAAGACTCATTGCGCCCCAAGTTCATTCTTGAAAGGCAAGTTAGCAAGACCGTTCCTGCTGAGACCCAAACAACCACTATCTACAGTCACACTGACTCCGAAGGACGCACGCGCTCCCACCCTCCTGCCGAATGGATTCCAACAAGCTCCACCAATCACAAGGCTAGAATGTATACAAAGTAGAACAGAAGGCATTGCATCGCTGACCCATGTACCAATCACATCTTCTCTTGCATTCCCAGTGTATCACAAGCAGCCCAGAAAACATCATTTGTCCTCCCCCATTGGAGGGGGACCTTCTGTGTCAGTGTGTTTTTATTCTGTGCTTAATGCCTTCTTAAGGTTACTGTGTTGCCATTGCCGGGCAAACAGGTATCACTGATGGCAGAGATTCACACTGAGTAAGTACTGATGACTGCCCTTATGTCTCAAAGCAAAGCATAACAACTGAGCATTTTTCTATCTTTTTCCCAAAATGCCTCAGAAGACAGTAACTATGGTGTAATTAAAACATCCTGACAAAGGTGTGGATCTGCAGAACGAAACTGATGTTTCTCTTTTGCTGAAGATGCACAAAATCATACCACTTGGCACTCCATAAAAGCTGTTTTAACAATGTTAATGTTACTCTTAAATTACAATTATTCTTACTAATAACTATACATGAACTGAATTAATAACAGTGAGAGTACTCGATTAACACAAAATGGCAGCAATTCAGTTCACTTTTCAGCTAACAAGGGTTTTTCTGCCTGTCACACCGATATCTGATTTCTGCCATGATGGAATTAGCCTGGTGAGCAGTTAAGCTGCACTAGCTTGTCCTCAGGTCTGCCACTGTAATCCTCTGCTTGCCCCAGGGAATTACTCAGAGGAGAAAAGCTTTTACCTGGCCTTTCCGATTTTAATGGAGACAGGCTGTCAAGAAGCATATTAAGTGTTACTCTAGTATGCTGAAATCACCGGAGTCAGCGTCGTCAGCGATGCCACAATCAGTGCATCATTTGGTCGAACTGCATATTTTCTAACTGTGACTCAGGACCAATGACAGCTGAACAACATGTATTTTTGGAATTTCAAACCACATTACTCCTGATTAATATTCAAAGTGAAAAAAGATGCAATATACTGATGACATAACATCTCTCCATTCAATCAATAAACAGAAAAACTACCAAACCTCGTAGAAACCTTTTCTTAAACGACCCACACAAACACCATCAATTCGACTTGATTTCTGCACACTAGTGAAAGTTCTAAAATTAACACAAGAGGTCACTGTTCCCTAGTAATATTAAAACTATAGAAACACGCTTTTCCATTTTAACCATTTGTTAATAATTAAACAAATCTGAGATTCATTTTATAAAGTTAATGTATAATTTATATGCTTCCGTGTTCTTAAACCCCATGTACGCACTTTTTCTATGCATATTTTGACCTATTTATAATCCACATGATCGCCATTACTACCAAAAAAAATATTTTTCCTATTTAAAATTATTTTTTATATTTTACTTTTATAAATTATTAAAATATTATCATTTTATGAACTGTAGAATGAAGAAAACTGCTATCCCTAATTATTTTGAACAAACTATCATTACTCAAATGTGCGTGCGAATGGTCTTCAGTGTGCGTAGATTCCGTTCTTAGCTAAAAACAAATTCAGATAAGAAAACAATGGTGAATGTCAGAATCTTTGTAAAACAGTGCATACATGGGGTTTAAGAACAGATTTATTCGTAAGAACGGTTGGTGAATGAGGCCCAATGTCCCGCTGAGTGAAGTTTTGTCCAATGAGATTTGGTTGCAATCACGTTGATGCGCATAAACAAGATGTTTTTTTGTGCTTTGGCATTCAATACTATTTTATGTACTTTTTTTCAAATCTCTTTTTTTCTATTCTCAAGGATTTCGCATGTTGTGGTTTATTCTATCGGTTGATGGTAATAATCTTTGCTTGAGAATTTTCTTCTGATGCTTCAGTTTCATGCTGGCCTCCTCCGTCGGTACTGTCACTACTCCTCCTTTTGTCGCTCCTTATGACGAGACAAAAAACCTCCAACTGCAAACGTTGGGCCTAGAATCTTCTGCAGATTTTGGTTAGTTCTCTATTCTAGAAATAAGGATAAAACACAACATACCTGTGGAACGAACCAAACCAATTGTTCGGTTACTTTTGGTTCTACCTCGGGACCCCCAGACAATCCAGATTTTTGCTCCTTCCCAGCTTCCAGTAGGCGGTAAAAAATGTGGTCAGTCTTGGGGTCCCAAGGACAGGTTTGGAAAACACTGCTCTGGAATTGGGGGTTCATGTTCAACAAAAACACCTTAAAATGAAAACTGAAAGTTGACATCTTTTTGTCATACAAATTTCAATTTTTATTTTAAAATAATCTATATTCTGTATCTAGAAACTTCTTGCAAAATATGTTAAGAAAATTAATAAGTATCTGAATGACATTAGTATAATGTGTTTGAGGTACACCTATTTCAAATATCATAGGCTCTATGAATTATTAAAAATTTTGTTCTGGAACCTACTCTAAATAACCGGAAGGTGGAGCCATAATCTTATTAACATAGGAATCCTGCCTAACTGCTAGCCGCTTCCTGAAAATCTCATATCTTTAAAAGGTCCAAATTCGGACATTTTCTTAAACTGACTTCATTGCCCAGTACCGTTTATTAATCATCAAATCCCAACTATGTAGAAAATAATTTAAGTAATAATAAAGATTTTAATTGTCCCCCCAGTTAATGTTTATTGGCCAGAAATTTAATGAAACGCTTTCAGATACAAAAAGCAGGAAGGTCTTCGCGATGTTGGTGATACTGTCAGTAAAATGTCAAATATTTCTCCGTAGACAGATCTGCATTCAAATACATGTGCTTACAATCTGGGTGGAATCCCTTGTTGACGGATCGTGGGGTGATGTCACGTATTTTTTTTTTTTTTGTGCTAGCAAGACGGAGAAGAGGAGGAGACGTATGGAGCATAGGGGTCTCGAGAGAGCCACATGGAGAGAAGGCAGTGATGGATTAATCCAAATGCGAGCAATGTTGACAGCGTTTCATTATTAGTGCTGCGAGATCGTCCTATTTGGAGTCTCAGAGTCTAAAGTCTTCAGCATATGCAAAGCCGCGACTGTGCCAAACTTTCTAAAAAAAACATCATAACAACATGCAGGTCCATTACCATACCCTTTGTTTAACCAGGGCAAGACATTCAACATTCCTAATGCATTTTTATACCAAGAAAAGATCCATTTGGAGATGTGTTCTAGACTGATGGGCGTCATTAGGTCCGATCACGCAGAGCTAAAGCACCGGGCATTTAAAGCCTAGCCCCGAGTGTTTAGCACTGATGCCAATCTTCTTTTCTTCAATAAAAAGTCAAGCCCCAGGTAAACTTGACTTAGCCCCTGATCTTAGCAAGAAATAGCAAGAAACTCCCCATGTTCTAGACATATTACAACCTTTAAAGAAGCAGGTTCCCCTGTTACCAGTTATACTGTATAATAAAAAAAACCACTTACTTCATTTGAGTCAATTTCATCAATTGTACATTTTAAGTTTAACTCTGCTTGCAGTATTTAAATACACTGCATGCTACATAAAGTGTGAATAAAAGCAAGATTAATTCATATTTAAAAAAAAAAAAAAAAAAAAAACACTTAGATATTATTCCACTCTAAAGGGAGCTACCGCTCGAAAAAAAAGAAAAAAAAACCTTTCAGCCGAAAATTTCCCGTGTTTTATTTATTTTGCCTGCCCAGCATCTGCTAATGCATACCTGGAGGGTCTGACGTCGCGTTCCTCTGGATCCATTCGCTGTGCTTTACGAACCGTAAGTGTGTCATTTAACGTGTGACGGCTTGTTAGACGGACTTTGCGTCCGCAGCCTTATAATCGGCAAAGACAGGCAAGGCAGGGCTGCGACTGTTGCCATCTTTTTCTCCTACTTCACAGAAATATGCCCACCACTGACTGACCTGTGTGCTTCGACATAACTACAAAAACAGTGAACTGACATTTTGAAACATAGTGGACAGCATCCGTGACCTGCAGAGCCTGTACAACACGGCGCTAAACTCTATATGTTCTGGTTGCTGTTGATTATATTGCGTGGGAATATAATTTCGCATCCTGCCCGGGGGGCGGACGGCTGGCTGGCTTTATATAGAAACAGTCCAGTAGTGGAGAGGGATGATTGGCTAAACCCTGTAAGCGTGAGCTCTGATTGGTCACTGGGCTTAAAGCACTCTGCACGCTCATTAAACCCTGAGGTACTCTCTGGATGGATTGCGGTGCCCTGCTTTTCTCTCCATTGCTGAAATCCCTCAATGGACATTGCAAAATGTCAACAGCACCAACAGAGAACGGCCTCCGCATTAGGACCGAGGTCTTCCCTCGCTGTACTATAAAATCTGTTCCCTAAATTTAGATCCAAGGAAACAAAAAGCTGTCAAGTAGTTTAATATTTTCTCCTTTTACAGGTTTTAAGAAATACACTCAAAATGAAAACATCCATCTTGCAAATGTTCCTCCAGTACAGGGTCACAGGGAAGCCTGAAGTTGATTAGGCACAAACCAAAGCACAGGGGGATGCTCGAATAAAGGCTCGATTGGGGTTGGGGGGGGGGGGGTTAGTATATATTCAGTAGAATGGGGTTTGGTTAGGTTCGCAGAATGTATATAACCAGCAACAAACCTCTTGTTAATTTTATCGGACATCACAAAAATTAAAGATAATAGTAAATAATTCATTACCCTTTTTTTTTTTTTTTTTTTTAACTTTTTCTAAAATACAACATGGAACCGAATAATGCACTTATGCACTAAATGCAGGAAGCACATATGGCAGAAATTGACCAGTTTCTTTTTGTAATAAATCCTTGCACACTATAACTTGGTTCAGTCTAGCCACAATTCTCTTGGGTTGCCGGGAAATCAAAGACGGACAGCGGGGCTCAAAAGTTATCAGTCACAATCACAGTCAGGTCTGGCTTTTCACCAGGAAACTCAACGACAGTCTTACGTCGTAGTTAAACGCTCGGCGCTTAGCACAGAAAATGTGAAAAGTAGATTCATTTAAAATCCCTCAGATTAGAAAGAATCTTAAACTGCTGTGTGCTAGGCTTGTGTTGTGTACACATGTGTAACTACAAACGTTTGGACTGAGAGGCCGCAGACAGAGGGGAAAACGCAAAGGAATGCAAAGTCCCAAACAGGCTGAACAAGCTGTGCAGACTGACTGCACACTTCATAAAAACACAGTCCAAAAACTGCTACTCTTGGCATTTAACACTGCTAGATAAGAAGGGAAATGAATGTAAAATATATTTAATTTTAATTACTGTACAACATTACAACAAATTATGTATCAGTCCTACAATGATGTTGAAACTGTACAGATGGTATTGAAACCCACGATTTTACCAGTTGACGTACGTGCGCTACCTTTCTGCAGAGGGATTTGAATAATTTAATAACACTCTGTCTTCATTACATTTAAAAAAAGATGTCAGGGAATGGTAATTTTAACAGGTGGGATGAAACAAAACGAAGCTGCCCATTTTAACAATGTGATACGTTGATATTTTCCTTAAGTGGAAAATTCAAACGTGAAGCTGAATTGTTATTAGCGACTGATTTCAATACTTACCGTAATGAACAAAACATGTAAGGGCCATGAAGAAAGCAGGGTAAGGCAATCACGTTTTAAGTAGTACAATCAGTGACTTTTTATACTGCTTCCATAGGTGACTAATGACTATATTTACTACATCAATGCATAGATGAGTGATTTTTCCATTTAATGGTACCGTAAACAGCTGTAAGCACATTATCTGCTTAACTCTGAACTGCAGGCATTCCTGTAACCTAAAGACACTGCAGATAATTCACCATATTCCGATGTCCATTTAATTTAAATTGACATCCGCTGCGTATGTATATGGCAGGGTTAACCAAGGCGTGTGAAAAGGGGGTATTAATGGATGATTCCTTCTGCAAACGAAATGTAAGGAAAACAGCATTGCATAGGCCTAAATAATAATCTTCCACAATAACCTTTCATGCAAATCCATTCACATCACTCATATAAATTATGTCTTGAATGTAAACAAGGGATGAATATTTATTTTACGAGTTAATACTGATTTTATTTCTGCAGTTGATTTTCATCAAAAGTCGTCTCGTGGAAGTTTACCTTAGATTCACAAGCCGACAATAAAGATTTGCACTTTCCTGTGACTCTGCTCTCAGCCGCGTCCCGGCTCACACAGCGATCCCTAAACAGTCTGCATCCATATCTACTGTCGATCGTGCTCATTTGCCGCGGTTTCCGTTTCAAGCGAGACTGTGATGGAGTTTAAGGCAGCCGCGTCCCCGCAGTGGGGCCAGCTCAGTGTAGCGCAGCTAATTTGTTTGCTTTGCAAATTATTTTCTGTCAGTGGAGTTAAATTGGTTCATACAGCACGGCCGATTGTCACTGGGAGGCAGAGCCGGAACCATACAGTCCGGTCTAATTCCTATGACTTTTAAAAAAAGCGAAACACGTTCTTAATGTTAGAGAGAAAGACCATCATAGCCGCACTATAGTGTGTAAACGCAAATATAAATATATGTATGAAAATTGTAGTGAATAGTAAAAAATAATAGTAGTACTAATTAATACTACTATAACTGCACATATGTACTTTATGACGTCAGTACATCCCAACTGTTAGATTCCTAAGTGTTTTTTTTTTTTTATCTATCCCTGCTCCCATTGTTGTGTTTTATGTCACGGGGTGTCATAAAATAACATTTCACTCCAAATCATACTGTGTCCCAAATACCACCATGCTATTGTTATTGTTTAAATTATAGTTAAATGCATTGAATTATGGTCAGTGTTAAAGCTACCGTCGTTGAAACTGAATTGATTTTTGGTCAGATTTTCAATATTGAAAAACTGATGGTGGCAAAACCTTGATTCAATGTTGGTATAAAGTGAAAGATTGAAGATCAACGTTGTTTCAACCTTTTTGTCTGATATGGAATCAATGTCGTTTCAGCATATGTGGGCCATCTGGGGTATGTTTGGTATGTGACAAAAAACAAAAATGAATGTGAATGAATTTGAAAAACAATTAGACTTATCAGTAATCATAAAATAAACATGGCAGAGATGATTAAAGACTATGTATATATATATTGTATGGATTAGTTAAAAAAGTATATAGGTAGAGGTGCCATATCATCTGATAGAATGATCATTCTGAAAGCCATGCATCGATCAGGCTGTCTGCTTGGCTGGCTGGGAGTGACCGTCTCCTGCTGACCATTTGACATGCAGGCTGTAGGTCACCAATTACTCGTGGAGGCTGAAGACGCAGCCCTGGCTGCCGCACTGAATTAGCATCACGGCACTAGCAGGTAGGCTACTCAAACCGCCGGTGAAGTGCCTCTCTTTCTGCCCCATTTTCTGCTTCATTTATTGCGTCTTTCATACACGCGGCTATTTAGTATAGTTAAAAGTGAACAGGAAGCACAATTACAACAATAAATAGGCAGACTCACAATCACAAAGTTCAGCAAGTCTGCGACCATGTAAGAGGAAAGGCTAGATAGATAGATAGATAGATAGATAGATAGATAGATAGATAGATAGATAGATAGATAGATAGATACTGTAGATTCA
>JAODKE010000015.1:11924127-11936624 GCA_026779605.1 Mormyrus hasselquistii
TATATATATATATATATATATATATATATATATATTCACATTTCAGAATATGCTTATTTTACCCTCACTGCTGTATTATTTAACAATTTCTCAAAAACATGACGGCTTTTACCCAGGACATGAGGTGGACAGTAAACAATACTGCAAACCCGTTCTCCCTTTAACGGCCTTTGGCGCACGACGGTAACTGGAGTCACTGCACACAAACCCGCTGAGATAGAACACAGCTGATAGGTAAAATAGCGCTGTCTCCTTTTAAGTGACGTGAATTTGGATGGGTTTAACGTTACTTTACATAAGAATGACACTGTGCGTCAAAGATCAGAATTCACTGTGAGTGATGATGGGGTCTTATTTTAAGGGGGGGGGGGGGGGATTTGGCGGGTGATCTATTGTTATAAGATACATCCCATAGTGTTACACTGCATGGTTATGATTTACTTCACTATATGCTGAAAAAAGCACCAGGGCAGATCAGTGATACTCAAGGCTTTGAAATTTGTATATTAGAGCACATGTTTCTGTTTTGCCGCGCAGCCCGTCTGACCGAGGCCGGGACGGCTATTCTCCTCTCATTATTCACCCTCTTCATTATTGTCATCATTTAACACTCGATCTGCTCTTGTAATCCCCCACAGGGCTCGAGTGGCCACCAGCTATAATGTAACACTTCCCGCTCTTTGAGCGGTTAACGAAGTCGCATCTGTTTCGATACAATTTAAACTCGCCGCTTGCCTTTATTTTCCCCGGGCCTTCAGCAGGCTGTCGGACGCTACAGTAGGGTGGGCGGTGAGGCTGTTGCCTTGGGATGAGGGCGCTCCCTTTCCCACCCGAGCACCATCCATCATAACCTATTACACATTCATCACCTTGAATCAATTTGTGCTCTCGAGATCAAAAGATAGTTTTATGGGAGCCTGGTTCTCCCCGTGCTGATTTATTTCACGTGGAATAATTTCACCCTTTGCAAGAACAACATTTTGATTTACCATTTTCACTGCTACCTTTAAACCGACTAACAAGCAAATCTATCCTCAGGATTCCGAGCAAACGGAACACTGAGATACTAAACATATTAAGCGTGTAAATGAAAATAAACAATTCTACACTGAATCATCTATAGCCCTTTTCTCTGGGTGTAATACATAATTAAGCAAAACCAGAATACCAGCTGTAGAAAAAGGAGAAAATGTGTGTGAATTGACCATTACCTTTAATCAGGGTAAATGGCCCTGCATGAAGGAATGTGTTTTCTAAATGTGAATCAACTCTTGATTGGCCATGACAAGCCAGAGGTGTTCTTGGGTTCATCAGATCCAGGGCCCTGGAAATGACTCTGGGTTTCAAAGACCTCAGAACAGTTACTAGTAATTGTAAGTGCTTGCTGCCCCCTGTCCCCCCCCCCCCCCCGAGTTCCTCTGCAAACGGTCCAGCTCCCTCCCCCACATCACAGGGAACCGTATAGGAAGCCCTAGTCCCTTGAGGGCCACTAACTGGGACTATTAAGCAACTAATATTCATTTGCAAGTCGTCAAGAACAACAAATGGGGGTAACTTTGAACCCCAGAGAGATCCATGATGCTTTCACGTGGTAAATATAATTTCTGAGTCATTCCTGAACTCTTTACAGACCCGTGTTGTGGCTCGGTTTGTAAATATCGTTTCAAGTTGTTGTGGAAATAAAACGCACATAGGAGAGTGAGAACACGAAACGGTACAGTAAAATGATAGATGTTTGTTTCCCGTGTGTATCGGTGTAATCGTTTTTGTGGGTCTTCAATACTTTTCAGTTATTCCTGCATTTATTTTGAAAGGATGCAAAGTGAGGATAGTAGGGTGGTGATATTTAAAAAGTTATTTAGGACATGAAGGGTTACTGCCAGGAAAGTGGACATTTTTGTATTTGGCAACATAAAACGAGAAAAATGCTGCATTCAGACTCATAGACATATCTATTGCACAGTATGCTAGCAGTTAGCACGTGGTTGGTGACCAACGGGGCCGCTTAGGTCGATTAATGCATCAGGTGAGAGAAATGCGACCTCCTTAGCTTTAGCGGGAGGCACAGCCCCTCCCTGCAGGGTGGGGCTGAGGGGACCTGACCTGGAGCCCTCGGGGGGATCAAAAGGATGCTGGATTACCCCCGAGATTAACTTCATTTGGCAATTCGGAATCTACAATGGTTTGGCAACGGCTTCGATTTCGGTTAACAGGAAAACTTGTTGCCAAAACGTATTAGCTAATGCTAATAAGTCATGGTGCATATGTAAGTGAAAAGGAAAATCATACAAGTGCCAAGAGAATGCGAGCGGTGTCTGTTTATGTTTCTGTGAAGCGTTTATATAAGACTAGACAATGCATTTGAAAGTAGCTGAAATTAGTCACAGATCAGCTCCGAGAAAACCTGGCCTGGAACCACAGACCGAAGGTGGGTCTGGGACACATTCCATTTGAAAGGTAACACCTAGAATGTCTAGACAAGGCCTTGCATGCTTTGATCATGGGCTGGGTTTGGAAATGTTACCAATGACCTCCGTCCTTCTCTCTTCCTCTCCCTGCCTCTCTCTCTCTCTCTCTCTCTCTCTCTCTATTTCCCTCTGTCTGGTAAAGAATTGATATTCAGCTGGATGTATTGTATATGATGTATTGCATTTGAAAGATGCAGCTAGCTTTGGTAATGGCATCCTTAAAAGGATAACTTCCCTTTAAAATATGTGTATGTGGATGAATTGAATCAAGCCGATTCTGTATGAAGTTTCAGCTACAGGCTTTTTCGGTGGCCTTCTGCTAGCGCTTGTTAGCTTCAGCCCCCAGCCTTCATCTTCATCTGAGACGCGAGACGATGAAGCTGTCGGCTCGAGGGGGACACGTGGAAGGCCGCCTCGCACAATGCACCAAGTGTCAGCCTGATTCAGTCTCGATGTCCAGGTAATAGGCAACCTTGAAATCCAAGAGTTTCCTGTGGACAGCAGATCAATGACAGTGGAGAAAGTAGAATGTGAGCATTTTCTGAACCTGCAGTGGCCATGGTGACTACAGCTATAGCTTTCCTATCACCAAACCCAGACTGCGCAGGACTATGTGGGACTGTTTCACATCACATCAGTGTCACGAGAAGCTCAACCATTTCCATGCACAATTAATTCCCAACTGTCTTGGTCTTTTGTTACTTGTGGATTGAAATTTAGTTAACTGAAAAATAAAATGTTGGGAAATACTGTACTTTAAGTGCACCTTTATAATGCCTTTGTAATGCATTTATTGAACATTCAGTGCACCTTCATAATGCATTCGTACAACATAAATAAGCAACCTGTAAGTATACCTTAACATCCCAACAGCTTTAGTATACTGTACATTAATAACAGACAATATATGATAGTTAACATTGTAGTAATGTAATCATATGATGTTTGTTATTGATGTATATTAAAGTTGTTCAGGTATGTTAGGACGTTAAGGTATGCTTACCATGCTTTCTGCTTATAAATGTTCGCATTATGAAGGTGCACAGAATGTTCTATGAATGCATTATTAATGTATTACAAAGATGCAGTTAATGTAAACTGTTACCAAACGTCGCCTAGGAATTTTTAGTTCGTGATTACTGTAGACATCACTGTGATGAGGCAAACATTTAAATAGTTATTACCATTCTAAATGTGTAAAATTAATTGTGTTACCTGTAGGGGTTTCAGTAAACCTGTTACGTGCTGTAATGCGCTGTCAGACAGAACTCGCATGTCACTTTGTCCATAATTATTACAGAGCAACCAAATGTCAATGCGCATTGCGTTGGAAATTGTCTTGAACTAATCTGCCTGTCATTTCAACACATCTACATTCATTACTACTTCAGTAAGGAGATTTGAGGTTTCTTTAGTACCAGATTAGAAATGGCTGATAACATAGATTCTGTCATCGTCGTTCATCACTTCCAATGAAAAATTCCTGTATAATTGTTTAAACGCCCTGTGGAGTTTACCACAGCGTATAATAACATAACTGACTCCTGTCCCGCGACCTAGACTGTTCTGTGGGCCTGGCTGTGATAATACAATTATGTGTGATTCATGTAATCATACTGCACAGAATTTCAAAAATATGCATAAAGTAAATTCAGTTTTCCTTATTCTTTTTTTTTTTCTATTGCTCCGACACTTTATAACAAGACATACATGTGTGTTTTTCAGTGATGTAATTTTAGCATATCTGGGGGTTAATTTCTGAATATAATCATCACTTGATAATGATGTTTTTTCTTTCTAATTATATATTCTCATTATATATCTAAAATAATAATTATATAATGTAATTATTTATCTAAAATAAGGCCTTCATCGGCAGAGACACGGGGCTGAAATAAGTTGGTGATTTCTTGGGCACTTTTTGAGAGCATATATCCTTTTTGAACCACTAAAACATGAACAGTGGCAACAACTCAAAGGACTTTCATGCGACTTAAGTATGCAAAGATCACAATGAGTGACTGAAGTGGAAAAAGCCATTTGAAATTTTAGCATTTATTGCATGAAAATCAGCATCGTGCTCAGGATGTGAGTGTCTGGAATGTGGGAATCCAGGCCTCGATGCAGTTCAACAACACAAGTCCCCCGAGTGCTTGTTTTTTCATGATAGAACAGATAGACAATAGAGTTAAGGTGTATCTGTCATTTATTACAGCAGAAAAGCATGTGTCTCCTGAGGTGTTAAAAAGTGTAACATAAGAACGCACCAAGTCTGCGAATGATTTTGTTGTTGCTGAATGAACAAAGCAGAAATCAACCATGAATAACTGTATATAAATGAAGATTTTGACTGTCTGAACCTTGAGAAAGGAATACAAAGGTTTTCAAAAATCACACCTACTCACATTACCACAACAAATGAAATATTGGAAACTAGAATGGAAAAAATGTCTAGCGTCCTCAAAGTTTCTAGTGTACTGAAACCTTTGCTTTGTTATGGTGTACAAAACACCCTAAAATAAAGCTTTGAAATACACGGTTTCAGACTCTTCTTATCTCTGCGCTGAGAACCCACAACCCAGAACATATTCCCGTCATTAGACTACGTTTCACTATGTATATGTGCTGACCTACAAGTTTCTGCGGATTTCTGTTAACTGCATTCATGCAAATTTAAGCGTAATTTAAAGCCTCAGACCTGTGGTTTTCCTTCAAACCTTCCCTGTAAAATCTGCTCCTAAGCATGGTAAGATCTTCTGGAGGGCCGGCAGGGTGATTAGCCCTTTCAATACCCCATAATTCATAGTTCACTCTACAGCCTGTCAGTCTGAATGATGTGATTTGCCCTGGGGAACAGCCCGCTCATTAAATGTGCATTATGGAGAAACACAGCCTTGCGGTGGCTCACTCTGATATACCACTCTTTAGTATTTACTGCCTCTGACAGACACTAATAGACTCATAAGCTCTTTCTTTCTTAGGCAGAAGCGGTGCTTCTCTGCACATTTGAATTTAAACTGGATCCTTGGCAGCCAAACCTTGTGACTTCAGCATTAGGAGGAGGGGGGACCCACCCAAACTCAGTCATTTTAGATGTTATCCCTCATGTCTGCGCTGGTTAGGATCCGCTGTGGCGTTTGCCCTGGTTTTCATAGTGAAATTAGCATTTTTGTGTTTCGTTTCCCGGTCCGTGGACTGCGTCTTTCACCCTGCTGAGCTTTGAGGCATTATCTCCATGTTACAGAATCACATATTGCAGGAGCCAGTCTTTCAGTAGGAGCAGGGGTGCCGGAAAAGGGGGGACAGTTTCACGGGCCCCTGAGCAAGAGGGGCCCTTGAAAAATATGGAATATAATTGGTCTGGGTTGGGGGCCCAATATGATAATGCTTTTATGGGGCCCAACATCTCTAATGACACCCCTGAGTAGAAGTACCACAGTCCATAAATGTGATTTCAAAATCATATCTACAGAATTGAGAAATTGCAGAATCAGAAATTCAGCAGAGTCCTCTGCTGAATCAGTCCTGACTGATGACATCATCTAGCTTGATATCTTGTTTTTCCATATGATTTCCTTTTAAGGATTAAAGTTCCCATCAGGAAGTTTGCTGAGATCGTGGGCTCCGTTCTAGCTGTGTTGCATTATGGTATGAGAGGCCCTTTATGGCTGAGAGAGTGAGGTGTGGATTTCCTTGGTTCAGTTTGAATAACGATGCTTTGTCGTGCCCTAACAAGCTCTTCCCAGAGGGTGTTCACTTAAACCAGGCCGGCCAGTCTGATCTCCCTCTAGATTGCGTATCTTTCGATGTATTTGGTTACTGGATAATTAGGTTCTTATGTGTAAAAATCAAGATTGCGTTTTTATAGACATACAAAAAAAATCGGCGTCTGGTCCTGTCCATTCTCATTCATATTCACAAGCAAGATGAGATACACGTGTGGCCGTTCAGTCCTTCATTGGTCCACATACTTTACACCTGTAAAAAAAGTCCTTTAGTGTTTCTCTGGATGTTTTTAGTGTATGAACTGACTATATAATGGCTAAGGACTTGATAAAAACTTAGATGTGATTGAAACCAGACAATTGCTGATGCAACATATAAGAAACCCATAGCTGTTATTAAACATATCAATCTTTAACTCAAAAGTGAACTTGCTATAATTGTTATTATGGCGGATACACTCACCTGAATGAGTAAATTCATCTTCAGCTTGTTCATAGCTTTCTAAATACATTTAGTGTGAGGGAATAAAGACAAGAGAGGGCGTGATAACTTATTATCATGATTAAGTTTCTTCTGCTAAATGGCCGTGTTTTTACTGTCATTAAAATATTGTCATCCTGGTGATGTTTTGTTCGTGTCGCTACAAGCTCATATTTAAGGTGCGGTGAACAAAATGAATGTTTAGAATATTAACACAACGCCCAAAACTCATTTGTGAGAATGTTTGCAGTTGTGAAATAGAATTTGCTTTGAGTTAAATGTTTTGACTTCTTCAGCTTCGTTTTCATAGTGGAATCGCCGGCTGCTTCTTGTTGATTGTGATGCGTCTCTGTTTGCGTGGTAGAGACATGGAACGACTTGCAGGATGGAACCCATCCATATAGTAAAGTCCATTAATTGACACTGAAATGCGCAAAATAAAATTGCAAAAATAAATCAAAACAATGTAAGATTTAATACTGTTGAATACGGGACCCGTACTCCATATTAGGGGCGGAGCCAAATCTGAAAACGATATTCGGCAATGCACGAGGGTTTTACAGCTATTTATCTCATACAGATATTTCTGTAAATTATTTATCAGGTAGTACAAAGAAAAAAACCTTGTCAAATAGCTGGTCTTCCTAACTCTGAGATGGTCGGGTAGTTGTACTCCAACTGCTTGTGCTGATGTGACCAAAAGTCAATAGGAGAGTGGAATAGGACCTAAATACACACAAAAGGGAAAAAAGTAAAAGCTTTAACTAAATGTATTTTAGCAGACAGTTTATAAATTACATAATATAACACTGTAATAGCAAGGCTGTATCTTTCAGTTTATAATAATATTGATAACTATATACATTTATGCATTGTTTAATGCCCTACCGTACAAAGTTGACCGCTTATGCATCCGAGCTTCCATAAGGTTAAGACAGTTGGAAAATCCTAATCGGGATTGTCACACATATTTCCACTTTTATTTGAATGTAAATACAGATATTTTGCTGCCTCAACAAATACAAATACTGTACAAATGCAAATACTCTCTGCACAGCCCTACTCCATACTACTGGGTTACCATCCCAGCATGCTTTGTGGCATGTAGTTATATTCAGTTCAGTCATGTTCAGTTATATTGTTCTGCTTTTTAGGTTTGCTTAATGATTTTTTTAATCTTTCTTAATGTGCTTGTTTTATGTTTGATTTGCTGCTGTTGTGTGTCGTTGATGTTGACCCCCGTCATAGCGATGATGTCACCTAACAGCTAGCATGATTGAGCCATGTGCTATGATTTAGTGCGATAATAAATAGCTTGTGCCTTTTTTGTCTTTTACTGTGGTTTTAGCCTTGATATGGACCCCCAGCTAGCCTTCCTTAGAGAACCTCTTCTGCAGTTGTCTGTTTGTGCGAAACTGCAGGAATGATTACTACTTCTCCTGTCGCTCCTGCCCCCTGTTCCACGGCAGGCCGCCCGGCTCGGCCGCCTTGCTGAAGGAGGAGGCTTGGCGCTGCCGCAGGTGATACCGGGTGATGCGAGAGAAAGAGACAGGAAAGGGCCAGACACGGCAGGATCGTGCCAAATGCAGGAAAAACGCAGCTGTAATATGGCAGTCTGATGGATACAGGCACTTTACATGGCAAATGATTTCATTACTTTCTTATACAAATAAATATATGTGTGTGCGCAGTATATATGAATATATAATCGTGCGTATGAACCACACACGTATTTCTTTAGTTTTTTTGTGTTTCTTAATGTATTTTTTTATCTTTAAAATGCGTGTATCAGCTCAGCCTTTATGTTTTACTTCCCAAACTACGGAACTTTTGCAGCTCCTGCTCACTTTCGTGTGTCACTGTCACACCACAGAACCGGAGCTGGGGCCAGTAAACCATGCCAATACAACGGAGTATGGATAAGTTGTTTTGTCAGTTATTTGTTCGTTATTGGGCGGCGGCGAGGGGGGGGGGGCTTAACCCCTACCTAGTCCAAAACTTCACCGTAAGTCACCAAAGTACAAGTGTTTTGGCTATTTTTGGTGTTTGATTGTAGTGACAGATTTTTTTTGTAAAATCAAGGTTTCCCTTGTGAGGATTGAAAAAATGTCACAAGGTCAAAATAACAGATTCTTATCACATGTTGGAATATTTGGTGCCCACGTTGTGATACATGCATGTCCGCACACACACACTCACTCACCGTGAGAGGTAAGCAGAGTACGCGTAAGGAGCCCCTGTAAACACAGAGAAGGCCCCCCCTCACACAGGCAGTGCAGGAATCATCTCCCAGATATGAAGCTGCTTGTGTTATATAATGCATGTGGCATGTTTTTCAAAATGATCTATTTGACTATTATTAAACATTAGACTAAATACTTTAGGGCTGCGGAAATACTGGATCTCCACAGTGCTGTGTAATAATACATTCCTGAGATGATGTCCATTCCTTCATAAACATAAAAACTTTCTGCAGTGCTCTGTATCTGAAACCAATCCCCCCTCCCCCCATGCAGAACCTATTTATAGATACGTATTCCTCTTACTTTTGTTCACTGATGAAATAATGGCTTTTTTTTTTTTTTGTTTCTAGCTGATCCCGGGAGTTGTGTTTTTTTATCAGCTAAATGCATGTTATGCAGACAGTGTATCCTTCATGTGAAACTAATCCGTCTGCAGCTGATCAGTGAAAATGCAAGTTTCTATTCCGGGTTATGCAGTGAAAAAGCTGTATGAATTAGTGGCCAGAGCAATCGCAAGGTGGACTGTGAGGTCGCCTTGCTGAAAATGAAGGCTCAAAGCTGATGGACATCCGAAACATCTGGAGCTGTCACGGGAAGGTTACATGTTTCAGACATAAAAGATGGGCGGCTCGATGTAAGTTTAAATAGTGCAGCTGACCTGATTTATACTCCTACAGCCCCTGACAGACCCCCTGCCCTGAATAATCCTACAGCCCCTTAGACCTACAGCCCTGAATACTCCTACAGCCCCTTATACCTGCAGCCCTAAATACTTCTACAGCCCCTTATACCTACAGTACTGAATACTCCTAGAGTTCCTTATATCTATAGCCCCAAATACTCCTACAGCCCCTGACAGACCTCCTGCCCTGAATACTCCCTTAGACCTACAGCCACAGATACTCCTACAGTCCCTGATGGACCTTCAGCCCCAAATACTCCTACAGCCCCTGATAGACCTACAGCCCCAAATACTACTACAGCCCCGAATACTCTTACAGCCCTGAATACTCCTACAGCCCCAGAAGCTGCTATAACTCATATACATCACTAAACGTTTTGTGAGGAGTTTGCATGCTCACCCTGTGATATATGACTTTTGCTTCCTTAGTCTGAAGTCATGGAGCTTGGTGAATTGGCTAAATTCCCCAAACGTGTGACTGGCATCCCATCAAAGAGATCTCCTGGCCCTGTGCCTTTTTCTTTTCTGCACTTGTGCATTTAATTAAAATTGCCAAGGATTTTCTTGATAGTGCAGTCATTTTGGCGGTAAAGTCATTAGGATGTAACTCATTTGTCTGTTATCATGTTGATCAGCTAGGTGTAGTACCTGAATCATCGTTTGAAAAGACATGAACCTGCTTTGATGGACTGATATTCCTTGCAGTTGAAAGAGCTCTTCTGTATGAATCTGGTTGCATGAATAAGCTGAGAGATACGACAGTCTAAGGCCCTACTTTGAATGGTACATTTGCAATGCAAGTTTGAAATATGGAGGGAACTACATTGGTAACATACATAGCATGAACCATCGTCAAACTACACAGGTTTTTCCCAAAACTATAGTTCAAATGAACATGCATAAACACTGTCGTTAAGTTGTGTTGTTCAAGCTACAGCTCTTGAGCTGTAATTAGAAGCTTGTTTACTGGTGACTATGTTTTCAATGGTGGAAAATGCAGTCAAAGGAGGGTAGTCATCATGTACACAAGGTGAAAATGCTAAATAATCTTGCCATATAAATGTCTACAATGTCAAGTGCTTTGAAAATGTTGTTGTGAGAGGACTGTACTTCTTTGATGACATGATTGGACAGGATGTTATTTACTCACTTTGTTTGTGTGGCGTTTTCCTGGGCAGAAAGACACGGATCCAGAAATGCGGGATACGGCTGGGTTTATTCGAAGGTACAGAAAAGGGTCGAAGAGGGGGCGCGAGGGTCAGGAGACGGGAAATCCGTCCGACAGGCGAGCTCAGGACACGACCACGCCGGGAAGGGAAGACGGGACGAGCAGGGCTTGGCACCGGGAGCGGGTCAGGTACGGGAGCGGGTCAGGTACGGGAGCGGGTCAGGTGCGGGAGCGGGTCAGGTACGGGAGGGGGGCTGGAGAGGGAAAGGAGGCAGGATGAGAGGTAAACACCGGGCAGACGGACGAGGTTCGGGAAGATGGGCAGACGAAAGACAGCAAGACGCTCAGCAAGGCACAAACCCATTTGGCACGATACTTCGCGAGGTGCCCTAGACCGCCGGCGTCTTTTATAGAGCCCCGAATTAAGCGCACTGCCCGGCTCCCGTTTGGTCCCGCCCATGTGGGCGTGACAGTTTGTGCTATATGATAGAATTCAAAAACATTTACAAATATATATTTAGGGCTGCACAATTATGACATTGCAATATCACATAGAGTAATATTGCGATATTTATAAAACCAAACATGAGGTGAAATTAGCTACTGCCAAAGCGAACTTATCTGACAATAGTGTGATCTGAATATTTCTCATGTGCACATCACTGATACTGAAACGAATTATAATTAAGTGTTCATATACCTGGGTGACATGGTGGTGCAGTGGTTAGTACTATTGCCTCACAGCACCTGGAGTCTCCACCTGGGTTACGTGTGTGTGGAGTTTGCATGTTCTCCCTGTGATGTCGTGGGGTTTCCTCCAGGTACTCCGGTTTCCCCCACAGTCCAAAGACATGCTGAGGCTAATTGGAGTTAATAAATTGCCCGTAGGTGTGCATGTGTGAGTGAATGGTGACAGTGTGTGAGTGTGCCCTGCGATGGGCTGGCTCCCTATCCGGTTTTTCCCTGCCTCGTGCCCATTGTTTCCGGGATAGGCTCCGGACCCCCCGCGACCCAATAGGATAAAGCGGGTTGGAAAATGAATGAATGTTTATATACCCACAGTATCAAATGAGGAAAAACATGGGGAAAGAAAATAAACAAATACATAAATCAGTGCCTAAAATAATTGATCAATTCTTAATCACTGAGAGCTTTCGTTGACATATGAAAAGATTTAAAAAAAAAAAACACACATTGCCGCTTGGATACGACCCTTTGGCTGTGTAAGCGAGAAACGTCGTTATACCGTGGTAGAGTTTCATGTGCAGCCGACCCACTACGCGGTACAAAGAGTGATGGATCCAGAAGTGTTTATAGTGTGAATGACAGAGCCTGTTTCACTAATTGCATTGTAAATTCAGTTTTTTTCCCTCAACAACAAACAAACACTACTGCTATTTTGGAAGTTTTTCAAAATTATTGTTGTAGTTAAATGACTAAAATAATATATTAATGTAACATCATCACAACTGTCATATTTCCTAATAATATTACTAAGTTTATGACTGTTTTGGGAAACGGTCGTACTTCAGATGTTAGCTAGTTTATTGATGCGTCATACCGTGTTGATGTAATAGCTATGCTAACCTCTGACGTATGGGAATCACACCCCTGGTTAGCTTGGCTTCATTATACCTGTGTCAGGATCGGGCTCCGTTGTCCCAATTCGTGTCCCTTCCCCGTTTGGCCAGCAGGTGCTGCTGGTCATCCCGTTCTTCATGTTAGTCTTT
>JAODKE010000015.1:11950371-11967770 GCA_026779605.1 Mormyrus hasselquistii
AGTTGGAGTTTACGGAGGGACTTGTTAGGGAGACCAAAGAGAAGAGAGTTACAATAATCAATCCTAGAAGTGACGAGCCTATGGACAAGGATTGCAGCAGCATGGGGAGTGAGGAAGGGACGGAGTCTGTTTATGTTGCGCAGATGGAAATACGCGGACTGGGTGATATGACTGAAATGAAAGAGGACTGTCTAGGATGACGCCCAGACTCTTAACCCGGGTGGAGGGGTGGACAGCGGAATTATCAATATTGATGGAGAAACTGTGAGATTTAGTTAGAGTAGAAGTTGTACCAATGAGTAGAACTTCAGTTTTATTGCTATTGAATTTGAGAAAGTTAATCTCCATTAGACAGTCTGAGAGGGAAGAGGGTGGAAAGGAGCAGTTAGGTTTGGAGGAGATATAGAGTTGGGTGTCATCAGCATAACAGTGATAATTGATATTAAATTTCCTAAATATGTGGCTGAGTGGTAACATGTAAGTAATGAATAAAAGGGGCCCTAATACTGAACCCTGGGGAACACCGACTGAAACAGGGAATGAACGCGAGGAGTGAGATTTGAGTTGGATAAACTGAGTGTGGCCAGAGAGATATGAGGTGAACCAAGCAAGGGGAGTATGACTGATGCCAATGGATGATAATCTATTCAGAAAAGTATTGTGAGAAATAGAGTCAAAGGCTGCACTCAGATCCAGGAGGATGAGAATGGTGATAAGGCCAGAATCAGCTGCCATCAGGAGGTCATTAACAACATTAATATACCCCCAATGGTACAAAAATGTTCCTCCATTTCTGTATCTTAAATTAGACTAAAAGGTACATTTACCTACAGCTAGGGTACAACTGCCAGACCCTTGAGGGTACAGCCCCAGTGACAAGAAATTATAACTTCAAAGGTACAAAGTGGTACTTTTTTCTGACACTCTATAACACACAGCAATTATACAAACAGCATACTTATATGTTGATTTTTCGAGCATCATATGGAAAGAACGAAGAAAGCGAAGGCATCGTAATATTTCGCAGTGCATGATTTCTTCGTAAATGACAGTTAAATAAACTCTGGCAGCGCCCTTGATTTAAGTTTCAATCCAATGTTTTTTTTTTTGAGTTTGAACCCGCCAGTATGATACCAGCAAATTCTTGTGGCCAGCTCCTATTTTAAGCTACTTCAAATTCACCATGGATAGTTCACTTAGTCTATGTGGCTGAGTGGGGGTGTTTAAAATCAGCACATCTCCGGGAGCTTATCCTGTCTGCCACAGACAGTGTTATGGCAACTGATTCAAACTTCTAAACACGGAAGTATAAATGTTCAGGGCGATGAATGGATTTGTTGTAATACATGTCACTATAATAATCAATCTAAATGACTCTAGGAAATACTCAGCTTCAAGTCGGTTAGCACCCTATTAAACATAATAATGACACAGTATTGTTTAAAGACTGTATCCGGTCATTGTGGCATATCTGTTTCAATGCATAGCAAATGCTCCCAGAAGGCATCGATGTTGTATTATCCTCACGGTGTTCATTGGTGTCAGACGACGTCTGGGACAAATGACCCCACAAGATGTCCAGGCCACATCTCCCACCATTGTGCCGGGTGTAAATAATTCCTGCATGATGGCATCCATTTTACACAATGAATGTGCAGAAGGGCTAAACATTAGCTTTTACGATATCGCGAGGTATGTTCATATGTATGTATGTATTATTGTAACTTGTATACTTTCCTAGCAAAATAAAGCGTTGTGCTTGATTATTTACACTGCGCCCCAACATCTTTCCCATTGACAAACCATGTCTTTGTGAGGAACGCGTATGGTAAAGTACACTTTTTTAAAAAAGGCATGTAAATTGTGTGGTCACTGCTGAATTTATTTCCATTCTGATTTAATGCCATTAATCTTCATCTTTCCTCAAAGCTCTTCAAGTGAGATGCTGTATCCTGGAGCCAATGAGATAGACCACAGGGCCTTGCTAAAAAGAGTCAAGATTTGACTGTGTCAAGCTTTGTAGCTGTGCTTTGTTTTATAATAAGCATTGCAATTCTGTGTTGTGGAAAATGCTGTGAAAGTAAGTGATTTTTTTTAATATAGTGTTCTTCAGTGATTCTGGAAGCTGTTACAAGTTTCAAAACTGCTGATTTGTGATTTCATTATTTCAAAGCAATTGATATTTAAAACAGAGCAGCATAGATACAAGAAATCTCAAAATTAAACTTACAGCTCTCATTTAAGTACTACCAAGGATCTGAAGAGATGATTCGACGACTGTTATAAAATTCTAATATTTTACTAAAACTGGCAGAGTGAGGCTCAGAATAATATTAGGCTTTAATTAGACTATTATAAATGATTTCCCTCAACTGTTTTATTCTTTTTTAAAAAAGACTAGCACTAACGATTTCTATCAAAATAAATATTTACTGCTAAGCAAACTTAAGTCAATACATCTACATATCGAACGTTAGGAAATGTGGACGCTATATATAAACACACACGGCATGTGCGTCCTAGACCTATGCTGTACTGCCTAAATAGCTGAGATATTTTATATCAGAGAGACAAGAACGACAGAAGTACAGTTAAGATAAATACACAAATACGTAACATAGATGAGTATTATTGCATCATGCAAGTCAGATAGGCCTATGTACTGTAGCATTTCACGGCAGGGAGCGCGTCCGCTTTATTTAAACCAGGTACACGTGGTGTAAACGGCCGCTTACATCTGCTGTGTCCCGTTAGCCGATCAGGATTTAACAACTTTAATCTTACTGGACCTCGGACGTATATACTGCTGGACATTAAGCGACGCATAACCGTATGTATTACAGTTAGCGAAATATTGACCAAGAAAGAATCTTATAGCCGTAGTTGCTCAATAATATACACGGGACATGCGATGATCTGACGCTGCATTTATGAGTATGAATTTGTCTTAATCTATACCATGCAATGTTTAGTGTCAACAAAAAATTTAATAAAATTAATTAGCAATTTTAATGGTCTAATCGAATAATAAGCCACAAAACTATTAAAAGTAAACAAATAAATAAATAACTTTTCCAACCTCAACAGAAAAAACGGCCTCCTGTTTACTGTTCACTAAACGTACTCTTCACCACTGCCAGATGTAGTCTTAAAAAGACTGCATGCTTTATAAATACCTAGATAGCAAACATACAGAGGCCCTGCGACTCGGTATAATGTATTTCCTAAGTACGATGTACTTTAGAATTGCATCGTGTAAGTCTGTTTTAAATACTGGTTCGTTTTGCTTTGAATAGTATTGATCTGTTCTGTTACGTTTGACAGACACACGTGAGTGAATTAATTTAGGCTACTATTTATTTTTTACGCTAAACAGAGATTTATTCGGTTATTATAGCGAACTACATGTGCGGTATGATTGGAGAACCACGCGGTACGGCGCAAAGGAATTAAGGGAGCTACTTGAGACCCACATTTGAATCGATTCTCCCGTTTTCAATAACCGCTTATCCCATTGTAGGATTAATCTCTGGGAGAATGTGCAGTTAAGACAGTGAGCCCCCAGAATGAGACGCCAGTCAATCGTAAACATGCATTCAATGGTCATATTGGTCTTTACCATGCTGCTTTTATTCAGTTCAGTCCAGTTCTTCATGCCTTTAAAAGCCATTAATATAAAATACAATGTGACCCTCATGACGAGCGAAGTGAAACACAGAGACGCAGGCCTATAGTTGGCTAACACTGCAGCATTGCCTTAAAGTGAAGAACCAAAGAAAGTAACATTATTTAATCTTAATTCGGGTTAAACAGAGACAATAACTTTGAACTGCCATACTACTGTTGCTTCTTTTCTGACTTGGAACCCCTGGATTTCCAAAGTGGCTGCATTTACATCAGTGGTTATGTTTACTATGGCACAAAAAAACACCTTTATCATTACACTGGTTATGCAACCTGTTTTCCAATGATTCCTATCATACTACATTTTAATTGACTGGAAACTGACAGCTGCCGTTTCTCCCAAAGGAAATATGACGTTTAAGCGTAGGCCTATGTATCTCATCCTGGAGGTCACAAGTAGGCCTTAATGATGTAGCCTTCGATGCGGACATTTGACCGATATTTTTATAGCAATTAAATGTTCAGCGGTAGAAATGGGAAATCCTTCAAACTAAAAATAAAACAATTTCAAAGGAAAATCGTATATGTGCCGGGATTAAAATGTCACTAAAATCATCTGTTTCATTTTAAATTGATACCCTTAGTAAAATAAATTTTATCATATAAAACGGTGTATTATGTATAAAACAGGGCGTGTACTGTGTTGTTTAATTTATTAGATAGTACAGGATCCATTAAAACGTAAGACTTTAGTGCACAGATTGGACTATTATAGGATACTTCCTGCTATACTCCCGAGGAGCAAGCAGTGAAAATAAATAAATAAAAAACAATTAAAACTAATAAATATGATACCATGACTATTTTAACAGTAACATTTAATAGCTGTACAGTTTAAAAATAGATGGTTTAATAATGGATCAGGACAGTATAAATGCATGTTATCTGTTAAGTTCATACATATACAATAAAAATAATACATAATAACATAAATCAACCAGATACATCTTAACATGTTTAAAAATGTCAACAAAATAAACATGTTCGCACATTCATTTAAACGGCCTTAATCCAAAACTCCTGTTAATAAAGTGTTTACCGCGATACATGGAGATCAAGATCAAATTGTCTTTGGCTGTGTTTATTGTTGCAACTGTACGTTATTACGAGGCCTATGATTATTGATACATAACTTCCAACTGTTCTTGTAAACAAGAACCGTTTAATTAACCATATACGCCATACCGCTATTATAAAGGTTAAGGATGAAAAGGATAGGCTACATGTTTTGATGCTTCTTTAACATATAAGCCGCTCTCCTGTGCATGTTTAACCGAGTGGGACTATCAGTTTTCACATATCAGATGGTCGTATAACAATTGTAGCAAAAATGTAACGGAGGCATGTTGTATTAAAATATCAGATCGGTGTCACGGCTATAAAAGCTTACTTCCAAGCAGTTCATCCAGAAATCTCAAATTGAACTTTACTTTCATCCCAAAGTACGAAATGTAAACGGAGAAAGTCGCGCGCATACTGACTCGGGCGTCGCGCGCCAGCTGCTTTCCCGAAAGGGAAGCACCTTGGATCATAAGTCTCCATCGAAAAGGTTAAAATATTTGCTGGCAGCTGGAAAACAGAGGTATGGCGTGCTATTTCCAGGGTACACAACAGGCAAATGCATTGGTAATATGCATCGACCCAGTATGTCGTTTTCTTTGTAAAGGGGTGGGAGGACCATGGTCTTGTCGGTGACCGTGAAATGGTCAGCAGAAGGTCTCTCCATCTCTGTTGACAGCTGCCGTTTCATCTTATTCCTGCGGTTCTGAAACCAAATTTTTACTTGCGTCTCGGTCAGCTGTAAAGAACTGGCCAGACATGCCCGCTCCGCACTGCTGAGATACCTTTTCATGTCGAAAGTAGATTCCAACTGAAAAATCTGTCTTTTTGAAAATATTGTGCGAGTTTTCTTCTTGGCTATCGGCTTGTTTTTCTTGGTTATTCTGTGCTGCGAGTCGCCGCGGTCGCAGCTTTCGGTGAGATCCCGATCCGCGATCCTCAGGGATCCAGAGCCGCAGACTGCGCGCTCTCCCGCAGGGTACTCGTGGCAGCCCGTACTTGTTTTTTCTGAGAAATGAAGGGTAAAGATAAAACGGACCCAATTACTATTTTTAATTATTATTTTAATTATTTCATAAACCTGTACATATTACCCGAAACAACTGGTCGCAGAAGATCTACGGTTGTACAGATAAACTGGAAGAAAATAGTTACTTGGTTTCTAAGTCAATGTTCCTTTGTTAACTTTTTGTATAGCAAATTATACACATAAAATTTATACTGAGCAAAGTACCGTACCTGACTTCTGTAAAGAGTCCGTTCCGTGTCCACTTTCTATACCATGGTCTTCTTCTTCGCGATAAATATTTTCACTGTCCCTGTCAATTTGTTGCTTACAATGAAATCCGTCAAAATTCTTGCTGTTTTGTTTTAGATTCAGAATGCTGTCAATTGTGAATTTCAGCGAGACAGGTCGGCCTGACATGATTTCATTGCTCATATTCTCCAGAATTTGCCTCAGACCGTGAATTTCTGCTTCTGATTTTCTACCCTATTTCCAGAAAACTGATAAATCTGGGCACTCCGAACACCATTGCTCCAAAATCACAACTACAGCAGTGGCTGTCTAGCGGTTATTCAATGAACCGGAAGACAGTGGCTCTCCAGCAGTGGATTGGTGACCCTACAGAGCTGTCGTAACGATGGGTGACAGGAGAGGGCGTGGACTGGATCCTGCATGCTTGGACCGAGGAGGGGATTCTCATTTCATTCCCTTGTGATTTAACCATGTTTACTCGTATATGAAGGTGGTCGCGGGATCGCTTATCATTGCCTCATAGAAAGCCCGAGGACTCGTCTTTTCCGGCAACACTTGAATGCTCTTGTATTTCTCACTAGTTCCGTAAGAACCTACTCATAAACCTGTCTTTGGTTGCAATAGCTCTTCTGTTATGTTCTTGTGATTTTTCGTAATGAATTGTCAAGCTGCTATACTCCAGTGCTGACCTGCACTAATTACTGTTTTTTCTGTGTCTCATTGACAGGTTTCATATGTATGTGTGGCTGTGTGCGCGCGCGTATAATTGGCTTTTACATCGCTTATAGGACAAATGGTTATTTAAAAATATAAAATATAGTCAATTTTTACTTTACTACAACGCCGGGTTGCATTTTATGTGCATTTGTTCCTGTACTTTACATAAGAACCTCTATAGAACTGAATGTTTTTAAATACGCAAAAGTCATATTTTTTTACTTGCGATCCCCGAGATTCAGTGCTGTTTCGTTATAGCGCGTTTCTGCCAGTGGTCGGTAAATTGTGATAACCTGAAACGAGACAATGTAATAAATTAATTAATTAGTAACATTGGATGCCTTCTTATGCCATTGAATGTCTTATTTATGCTACATAGTACTTAAGTGCGCTTTGTCTTTGAATACGCGCGTTCAGTTAGGCTATTAATTACAGTTTGGTGTACAGCAGTCTTTGCTTCTGAAGGTAATTCATAAAATCAGCTTACTACAGATTCAGCAAAGTATCACAACAATTGTGCAAATTCAATCCAAATTTATTTGTATAGCGCATTTTCACAGTATTACATTTTCTTACATTGTCCCTATACTCTATATATAAAGAGGCCTAAGAGGCGACAGTGGCAAGTAAAAACATCCTAGCAGGATGAAGCCTTGGAAGGAACCAGACTAAAAGGCCCATCCTATACAGGGCCGGTAAAGAAAGTACAAAATAGCAAAAGTGATAGGCCACTTCATACAAAATGACCCAGATTGTTCGCGAAGTATATATAGGCCTATAGTGGTTTCGTTATATGGTGATATCTTGTAATGAGACTCGATTAGAATTCCTTCTTGAGCGAAAACGCTACCAACATGTTATCAGAGGAGCTAATGCCCAGCCCCTTTATCTATATGTAAATTTACAGATGTATATTTAAGTTTCTATAATAATGCGATGTTCAGTTATACTATGTTTATCTTTTATTTCCACCTATATAAAAGTAAATGGCCAACTTTAGCGCCTGAATTTGTTTTTGTGGAAATATTTTTCCTAGTCGCATCTCTCACTGCATAAAAATAACGATATGCTTCGTTACTTCTCGTTAATAAGAATAAAATCGTTATACTTAAATTACATAGAAAATTTTGATTTATAATAGGCCTAACGAATCGGATGTATCTATGTATTACCAATAAATGTATATAAATACATTTTACATTCGTTTAATTTGGATAGGATTTAGGCCTATTGCCAACTTTCAAGGTTTTGGCCCAGTAAAAATATTTAAATTACATGAAAGGTAAGAAGTAGTTTTGTTGGTTGCTCCACAGTGACACTCATTGAAGTGCAGTTGGACATGCGTCGGAACGGTCAATGTGGCTGCCATTCGTAACCTACAACGACGAATGACAATCGTGGTCTTTAGCGGACAGGTGGGAGAGAAGGAGAAAGCCTGACGTTACAGACAAACAAACACTTACGCTCATCTGTTTTATTGATAGCTAATTAAGACTTTGTATTGTGGAAAAAAAATTGGATCCTTAGTAAAAGTTTTTACAAACGTTTTATACAATAAATTTGCAATTGTCTTCATTCAATATACAGCAAATACTTTTGGGATGAGAGACCATTGTTATTTTTGCACTACCACGACCAGGCATGCACTCTAAAAACAAATGGTGCTATATAGCACTAAAAGTGGTTCTTTGGCTCGTAATCATAGGGGAACCACTTTTAGTGCTATATAGCACCTATTTTAAGACCAGACAGGGGCTTGACCGGTTCTTTATACACTAACGTTGCTATATAGCACCACAATCACACCAAAGAACTGCTGAAGAACCACTAAAGCACCATTTTTTTTCTGTGTGTGGTATGTACGACGATATAAAGGAATATCGTATAACAAGACAAACATCCCTTAAATGATGCACTCCTGGGACACATTTAGTGTTATATGTAACTAACAGATGCTAATCCCAAATAATTATTGCACGTAGGTGATTTTATAAGTACCCACTGATTTTTAAACGCACATTTTTATACAAACCCTATAATTTGTGATCTTAAGAAAGACATAGAAGGGGTGAAAGGAGAAAAGGGAATATTCAAAGGGCGGGAAAATCCAACTAGGGAAGCGGACACAGGCGCAACGGTAAATCCGGTAGGTACCGAGCCCTCATGGTACAGAATGGGAACCCCGAACGTCCTCTGGGCGGTGTGGGAAATGCTGGCGGCCTCCATGTCCGTGGCCAGCTGCCGTTTCCACTTATTCCGTCTGTTCTGGAACCAGATCTTCACCTGCGTTTCGGTAAGGCGAAGGGACGCGGCCAGCCCCGCCCTCTCGGAGCTGCTCAGGTAGCGCTTCACGTCGAAGGTAGATTCCAGCTGGAACACCTGACTCCGACTGAACACGGTCCGCGTCTTCTTCTTGCGAGCCGATTTCTGATCCGGAGCGTGGTGCCCGTCTCGCTCGTAAAAGGTACGGCTGCTACTGTAAGACGGTTCGTCCAGAGGAATTTGCCGTCTGTTTAAGTCCATTTCCTCATTACATTCCTCTACTTCAGATATAAATGGTGAATCACTATCATTGGTTGGGAGTAGAGAAGCAGAGAGTTCGTCCGAACTGTTTAGATATTGATTCAGACCTAAACGGGCGCAGTGTGCAAAACAACAGTTGTAAGGAAATCACTATCAAACAGCACTTTACACATGTATACGTTCTACACTATTTTATCAAGCGAGTTATTGAATAGTCTGGTAATTATAATGAATGAGTAATTTTAATACTAGTAAAACCTCAATTAGAGATCAACCGGACATTTAATTAGAACATAATCAATGTTGATGCATAGTAATTATACATTCAATATGAAATTTCAATATACTAATGTTTTGCACACAGTTTGAAAAATAATATTAAATAAAGGCTTGATTCTTCTAATATTAAATATACATAACAGTTATCGTACCAGTTATATAATGACATTTGAGTTATATAATAGCTTTGAGATTTTACCATGTAGAGAAAAGAACTACAAGTAGAGAAAGATGTAGTCGCCTGCTGTGCTTAATGACTTTTTCGATATTATTATTATTATTGTGCCTAATAATATCCCATGTTAAGTGAATATACTGCAAAATAGTTATTTGCGGTCTGACTTTGTATTGCTGTGGCTGTACTTACAATGCAATTAATCTAATGAATAGTTGGCAATCTTTCCGTGTGGCACTATAGTCCAACCGGGAGATGCCCTGTTTTTGAAGCAGAGTGATGACTTACTTGGTAGATTTCCGCTAGCGCCGCCGGGTGAAGCTTCCCTTGGACATAAGCAATCACGGTCAGCACAATTCATCAGCCGTGGACAGCGTGCATGGCTGCATTGCCTGCTGGGCGCCGCTGTGCGGGGCGCGTTTTCTCTGCCGCCACCCTCCGAGTTGTGGCGTGTACGCGATTGCGAGGTTTCATCCCAGCTAGAGCGAAGCAAATTTTCGATGAGGAACGACGAGACCCTCGGTGACATTGAGTTCTGAGCCACTGCTGCTTTATCTGGCATTGCTTATATATTTAAATCCAGGCGGCTAAGGTATCCGTCTCTTCTTGCTTTACAATATTCGCGTGCCGTGGCACAGTGCACTGCCTCTGTCTTGACCTCTCCGATCAATCATTGCTATTGCAGTTAGCGACCTCGAACAAATAGGACATCGTTGGCGAAGGGACCAGGGTGGAATCGGCGATGGCAAGACGAAGTGCACGGCGAAAGAAACTATTCCCAAGAAAACAGTATTCTGCGATTGGTCGATCACAATAGCAAATGGGATTCCTCACGAAAATATAAGGAATTAGCTGCACTGCGTTTACCAATTTGTGTGATAGTGCGCCGTTAGGCTGCAGGGACCCTTGTCAGTCAGATGCATTATTCAGACCAATTAAAGAAAAAATAAAAATTCAGCCAGCGGTTCCAGAGGCGAACGGAATCACTCACTTAGAAGATGACATACTCCCATTGGCTATTCGTGACTTCGCATACTGTCATGAGTAAGAGGAAAACCCGACCTCGTTATCCCAGTTAGAGTATAGGCCTGAGTGCCAACCCAATGGCTCAGAACTCGTTCTTCGACCCTTAGATAGGCCTATGTGATTGTAGGTATTCTTGTATGTTAACGCCAAATTGTATTTAATTGGTATGTAATTATTACCATTAGCAATATTAGCATTATTATCTTCTCCTTACTGACGTTATTATGTCGTTTATTGTTTCTCCTAATAGGCCTATAACTATTCTAATAATAGCATTTCTAATAATTTAAACGCGACGTCTTGATTGTTGTGGTATTTTCCGTGACGCTATAAATCGGACAGTTGACCATAAATTTGAATCAATTGCCTTTGATTTTCCTCTAGTTTTTATGTCCCTTCAGCATCGATCGCGGTCTCAGATCGTACGTGGTAACTCGCGGTTAACAAAATAAAGTGTTCTGTAGCGTATTGACTTTATTAAAAGAAAAATTCCTTAACGTTTATATAATACTTGGGAAGGAATTGTACATCTAACGTTTAAGTATTCAATATCTAAATATAATCATCATCATCAACAACAACTACAACAATAACAACAAGAAATACATCGTTACCAGAGCAGAAAAATCGTATCACCGAAATAAGGAAAACATATGTTGGCAATTTATTTGGAAGCATTCCTACAAAGTATTTAACCCACGAAAAAAACCAAATGTACAAAAGACCTGAAATGTCAACATTGTTATACAAAATATAAGCTTATCTAGACTATATTTGAACAAAAAATTTGGAAAACAATACCACCCCGACTACCACTTAATGCTTATATAAGCCAAAATTTAATTTCTATATTTTCTCATTACTACGGTTAAATAATGTTTCGCCTTCAGTAACAAAGACATCATAATTAAATATTAAAGGCGCCTACAACAGCTCGTGCTTTTTAAGGTCAATGCAAAAACGCGTTTCGGCAGAAAAGGATGTTTACATGTACATTCAGATAGGTAAATAGAGCATGTCGTGGTTTTTTATTTAGGCCTATGTATTTTTCCAGGATTACTGCAAATGTCTAGCAGCGGAGCAAACATCACTGACGCATCACGAGAAGGATAAGTCCGACGCAGGCCCAGGTTTCCATTGTTAACACACGTTTAACACAAGTAACTTAAACACAAGTTTAAACTTAAATTACTTACGAAAACTAAATTTGTCCCGATGACCAGATTGTTGACCTACAGACGGTTATATTAACATATTTTATTTGTAAAGCTCAGCCTTCACGGCCAGGATAAGCGAATAGAAAAAGCATCGAAGGATGCATGAACAGCAGAACAGGCTACACCTGTAAGGAGACAAATAAAATGTTAATAATAATAATAATAATAATAATTAATAATGATAATTAAATACTATTTAAGCATTAGAATTACAGGAGTGCATTGAGTAAATATTTCTTGTTCTAATATTTAATATCTCAGTGTTGACCGAAGTCTCCATCTGTCTTTATTTTTCCAAATTTCCCCATCTGTTGAAGAAGGAAAATGTTTCCTTTATTTAATCAGTACTTGGATTTAAATGCTCAGCCTAAATTATTTGTTGGGCATCTTAAGAGATTTAGTACTTCTGAACCCACTTTATAAATAATTATAAGGTCGAACTAATGAATGCCCTTTGTCGGCTCATCTTGACTATCTTGTTTAACTGTCTACCCACTGGAAAATATGACAGTAATCTAAGTTAATTCTTTTTCTAGCACATTAAGTGACACTTATGGCGTGAGTTTCGGTCTGATGTAAAGAACAACCTCCGTAACACTTAGTTTATTGGGCCATTCCTCTGACTTAGATATTGTTGAGCTAATAAATATTTTTTTTTCCGCTCAGATACTTTGTGAAATTTGATTTGACTGCCCTCTAATGGTTGAAAGGCCAAAGTGCACATCCTCATTGCTCGTGAGTATTTTAACCACAAGAGTGCTTTTAAATATGCATATTCATCCCCGGCGCCAGAACCATTTTGCCTGGCCTGCTATGCGTCGTACCTACGGGGGTGGGTGGGAGAGGCACAGTTTCACCAAGAACAATACTAATAATACTGCTATGACAATGTTAAAACAACAACTGACAGGCAATCATTGGCGAAGCAAATGACAAAGTGACCGAAGCATGGGCAGAACAAGCTACAAGAGGCCTGTTTTTATGTTGTACATCGTAGTTTTAGTTTGCACAAATATGAACACACGCGTATAATACAAGGTCAGCGGTTACTAAAGAAAAAATATATATAACGTGTAAGGACTATTTATTTTGCTTTACACTTAAGAAAGCTAAGTAAGCGAGCTCCACTGACGTGTTTATCTCCACTGACAGGTGTTAAATCGTCTATTGTCTAATGTCCATTTTTGCACAGTTATTCAGATTCTTTCTCAATAGCCTAAAAAGCCCATCCCTGCCCCCTAACTGTGCTTATCCGATATTATATCGTAATATCCGAGAGGTTAAAGTCTAACCAAAGCGCAAAATAATACAGTACCTGACACACTTCATACATTTTTATGTTAACTTCGCTGTTACCTCACATAAAAACAAGAATCTGTTAGTGTTTCAATGGCTTCGTCGGCTTAACAAAAACTTATTTTGAGACCGTAGGGTACTTAAAGGTGTTACAAAAATTACTCTCGTAATAGACTATTCCTTGCTTTACTGAAATATAATATCTTCTTTTTCTCCTTCTTATTATTAATAATTACATTAATCATTATCTCTTACATTAAACTGAGGCCCCTCATACCACGCGGGTATATTTGGTAAACGGGAATTAGCTATTCTGTTAAGAAATATAACCCAATCCTTCGCAATCCGAAAATTACAAAGTCTTGATCTACTAACATAATCTCGCGATCTCACGCTATAGTTTTTAAAACCATGACAGGGTTACTCGCATTGGCCTATATTATTATTTGTTTGAGTCGCATAATCGCAATATATATATATATATATATATATATATATATATATCAAAGAAAATAAAACAGGGTTGCCAGCTCTCACGCATCTGGCGTGACACTCACACTTTCTGACTCTCAAGATCACGCCAGAAATCTTACTGGAAATTTATATTATTCCATTATAACCCTAAAATTAGCTACATTAAAAGCGTTGGGGGTATTTTGGAAACTCTGCAGACTATTTACAAGGTAATAAAACTATTGTAAATTTGTAAACTTGTAACTATTACTACTGTATGGCAATCGTGTGCACGTGTGCGGACTTGGTTGTGAATTGAAAATTTCACGCCAGTAAACTGACCAAAATTAGCAACCCTGAAAAAAAGTACTTACTTATATACATATTTAGAAATCACTTCGTCTGCCTTGCTTAAGTTATTTTTATTGAGCACTTCCTCTAAATCAGGGTTTACAATAAATGGTGTAGGATTAGTTTTGTACAAGGAAATGAGATTATACTATATGTATACTATACATAACGATGGGACTAGAAGGTCCTGAACTGTATCCCGCCCCCCCAAAAAAGCTTTGCATATTAGCTATTTCTGCTATCGCTTGCTCCTTATATTAATTCTGAAGATGTTTGTATTGACCGGATTATAAATATTACAAGACACCCGAGACAAAAGCTTTGTTCCTCTTGAAGGAAATTGCAGATGCATATGAAATTGTAAGAACACACAATAAAACATTATTATTATTATTATTATTATTATTACTACTACTAATAATAAAAAAACATTTGTTTGACCGACCCTGATCATAAGTGTCTCTTCAAGAATTTCGCATACACGAAATACAAGAGACGGTTTACTTAACCCCTTAACGGCAGCTTAACCTCTGTCAGCTCGTACTCGTCAAATGCACACAAAAGAGTGACTTTTTCACCGAAACGCAGCCCCTGAGTAAAACTGGTGTTCATTCTCACAGATCTTTCATAATGTGGAAGACTGAGATCGTGACATCGGTAAGTATACTCAAGTAATCCAGGCTTTTAACGTACGTCTTCTTCTTGTCCTTATAATACTCGCTGTCAATGCTTTCGTGTCTTTTAGCTCTCGCAAATGAAACAAAATTAACATTGGCATACCACTTAAACGTCTTCATTAATAATAATAATAATTTTTCAGATAACCTAAACGTTTATGCGAGCAAGATGCATTGTAACATTTACCTGGGGGGTTTATCCGATTGCCTGCGCATGCACAGTGGACCGGAATGAAGCAATCGCGTGAGAAATAAAGAGGGCAGCGAAGTTGTACGAAGGGACTGAAGAGCCGAGAATGGACGGGCCACGAGGGTCTCACAATTCTGCCAAGCGTGATTACTACGCAAGAGAAATTTCGTTCGGTATATTATGATTATTAAATTGCCCATAGGTGCGTCTTTAGTTACCTTTTCTGTTCGGCTTTCATTCACAGATTTTAAAGTATTGTTTTGCATTGCTATGTTAGACTCGAGTTAAGGTTTACTGCATCGATACTGTTTTAATATCGTCCTTGAATGATTTTTAGTTCAGCAGATGTGAATTGTAAAGTGAATTATAATGTGAATTGCAGTTGGATTTAATCAAATAATCATATAATCGCACAAATTAGTTGAGGAATCAATAGAATATTACTATTATTTAATCATACAGTATAAAGGGGTGTTATTGGCATGTTATCTGTATTTATAAAAATATTGCATATTTTAAACCACAGGCCTATATAAATGCATCAATGGTACACCATCCTACTCAAAGAATAAAATGCAAATAAAATGGAGATTATTATGGCTATTGTTTTATAGTTTTATGACAACTGTGCACATGATCTTAATTAAAAACTAATATAAATAAAACAATTTAGCGAAAGAGAAAATATACATTTTAATAAAATTCTTTAATTCTGGAGTGGATTGTTATTATAGCGTTGCTGCCTCACCCCTCTGGAAACGGGGGGGGGGGGGGTCCAAGTGTCCGAAGTGGCTCCGTTGTGGAGTTTGCAGTTTAGATGTCCTCCTCGTGGGGTTTCCCCGGGGTTCTCCGGTTTCCCCCCACAGTCTAAAAAAAAGAAATGAAAACCATGTTGAGGTGATTTAAAGTTGCCAACTTGCCCCTGGGTATGAATGGTCTCCATGTCGTGCGATGTGTTGACGCCGCGGTCTAGGTCGTTCCCTGCCTTGCGTCCGTCTTTTCCGGGATAGACCCCAGACCCCACGACCCTGCGTAGGGCTAGCAGGTACAAGAAATAGATGGATGATTAATTTAAACGAAGCATCGGTCTTGCAATATGCTAAATCAATTTTAACGTCAGGGGATGATCGCTTCTGGAAATGACGTTTATATATTTTTTGTCGATGGGATTGTACTGTGTGGTGAGCTATATTAAATGTATTAGGCTATACAAATGTATTAGACTACACAAATGTAGTAGGATATACAAACAAAAATAATTTTTGGCTGCAGATAATGTATATAATTCGTTAGAATACTAACTTAATCTAAAGGATATTTCCTACGCATTTACCTGTGTGAATTATACATCCTTTAGATAAATTCTCATAAACGTTAATTCATTTTATTGCCAATTTTAGTTGAATTAACAAAATATAAATCTGCAATTGCGTCTAACGTAGGCTTGTATAATTAAAATAATTAGGCTAAAACAGGTCAATTTCAGAACAAAAAAAATGATAAGATTAAAGATTGTCTTCCGCTAAATTGTGAAAATTGAAATAATTGATTGACATTATTCTTGTTTCAAAAATATATTTTTTGTCATTTGTTCCATTTGTATTTAAAATGTCCACATTTTACTGGTAGTATTTCACTGTTAGGAGAGTGCTAATAATAATAATAATAATAATAATAATAATAATAATAATAATAATAATAATCGTACAAATAAAATATTGCACATGCATGCATAGTAAAATCTTGCCATCAAAATAAAAAAACGAATATGATCTAATTCTTTTTCTTCTTCTTCATATTGTTATTATTTTTATTATTAATATTATTATTATTATTATTATTATTATTATTATTATTCTTAGTAGTAGTAGTAGTAGTAGTATTACACTTTATAAAGGGTTTGTCCAAATTAAGCTGTCTTTGCAGCCTAATAAATGCCATTGTTTTCCAGTCAAATAGAACAAAATTAATGGTTTATGCAATTGGCCCATGTTAAGTTTGAAATGCAGTTGGTCAATATAAAGTCAGGCCTTTTATTTCAAGCCTATTGCCTTGAAAAGTATAATGGGTATATTGAGATATATCTGATGTGAGACCTAAGAGGATAAAAGCAGAGTAAGTTACCCTATGACTTAACTCCCGTTTCCGCCTTTGGCTCATCCGACTGATCTTGTAGCGGCATTCGCCGTCTCTTATCACGCACCTTCCCTGCTCTTTCGTTTCTGGGTCGAAGAACCTCTTTTTTTTTTATTACCGTAACCTATTTCGTCTGTCAGGATGACATTGTTTTCTTCCCCATTTTCTGTGAGAAATGTGGCTGCGTCCCGAGCGCTCTGGGTTAGCATATTCATCACGCTGCCGTCGCCTTCCATGTCCCTTCAATCATCCATAACTACGTGAAAACCCACTGGGATAACAGTCAAATCATTAATGCTTATTACACTACATGACTGACCGTAACCTGTGTGTCCTTGGCTTAGGGCTGTCGACGGGG
>JAODKE010000015.1:11990361-12003682 GCA_026779605.1 Mormyrus hasselquistii
TACGCTAATAAGCCTCACACATCCATACGCTAATAAGCCTCACACATCCATACGCTAATAAGCCTCACACATCCATACGCTAATAAGCCTCACACATCCATATGTTACTCAGTATTCTTGGGCTTTCTAGTAGAATCGCATGATAATTTCCAGAATTGTTCCCCCATAACTAATCCTGTTTGATATTGAATAAATGAACAAATCAGTGTTGGATTAGCGATCAATCTGTCAGCCATGTTAACCAGGAAAGAAAAAGAATTCTTTGTAATATTGAAACAAAATGAGGTAGCTCTCTTTGGCTAAGCTACGAAAACATTAGAAATTCTGTTAAACTTTGGTGGGGGGGGCAGAGTAAACTTACCTGTGCTTAAGAAACTAGGCTCACCTTCTAGGGGGGGATAACGGGGGGGGAGTGTACTGGGTCTATACTGTTTATTTGTTAGCTCTGTTTAAATTATTATTTGCTGCCCTTTCTTCTCTTTAGTTAAATAAGTGTTTCCATCATAACTGAAATCAATAGGGAGGGGTTACTGCCCCCCCTGCTTACAAAGGAGCGGCTCCCCCCACTGACGAAGGAGCGGCTCCCTTCACTGACGCAGTCCCGCAGTGCCGTGACATCGCTTATAAATGCCCCTTATTGAAAATGTTTCCTTGCTATTGATTCTGGAAAATGCAAGCCGGAGGGGATGTGGACACGGCTGCTGCGTCCGCTTCAAACGCAGCTCTTGCTTATGTTTCACTGTAATAGGACGTTCAGCTGAAAATGGGTTTTACGTCAGGTTCATATAGAGGCCCGTGGCAGAATTACCCGCTTGTCATGAATGATCTGCAGACCTTTAGTATAAGAACATACATGCCGCCTTATGTGAAGTTGCGTTGGGATTTGGGACTGGGACCTGATCCAGGTCAATTTGGGCATATCTCGATATTTGTCACTTTACTGTATGCGTACTGTATTGCAAGTTAGATGTGGACAGTGGGATATCATATAGCTGGCAGTGCTGCCACCATTATCCTACCACATCCATTTACAGGCGTCTCTCAATCAGTATATATTATTTGCCATGGACCTTAGATGTCAATGCAATCAGATGCGACTCAATCAGGCATAACTCGACATGAAACAGTATATATGAATGGATGCACGTGCTTTTAACATTTTTTTAGATTTCAGATTGGCTACTACTGCTGAAGTATTTTTTTTAATCTTTTATGTGAATTTGGTGCATTTATCTATGCAGAATACTTGAAAATGAACTGCGACTTGTAGTTCCGTTATAACTGATACTCGTCACCTAGGGCTGAGCAGGGATTTTCAAGAATGTATGAAACTGGCCAGAAAAGAGAATTGGACACCATGAATGACAAATACTGTAACAGGGCATCTTCGCTAAATGCGATGATGGAGAAACACAATTGCAGGTCCGGGTATCGAGGACAGAGAGTTAACCGATCACTGGCCACTGCAATATCCAGTTGACTATTCTGGATGGGAAAAACAACGTATATAAATACCGGAACCAGAAAACTCCAAGAAGCCCACTAAACCACAGTCAAACGACTTTTCTTCATGAGATAGCTGTGAGCCCACCGACAATCTGTCACATGCCATCTTTGATTTCCAACCAGCTGCTTTGTTATTCCTACTAAGTGAATCCTGCCCAGCACCCCTCATCCAGTCTGTCATTCCTCTGTTTCCATAACAGCTACAGAAGTTTCGGCTATTCCTCCTTCAATGACACCTGAAGCTATTATGGGCCACGCTTGTCTACCACTGACAGGCATAGTGACATCATGACGGTTAATCACCATTGGACATCTGCACACCAATATTCTCTCTATAGACCGACAAAACCTCACATTACTTCACATCTCAGCTGTATTTCACATCCCTGGAAGCCCGTGAAATCATTTATCTATCCCAGCATCACCACCACCACAACAGAAATGGGAGGTATTCATAAAAGATATAGATTAGGTAGATAATGAACAGAAGTAAATATAAGGAAATTGTGGTAAATTTAGAGTATAGACTTGAATCAAGCAGCCTGAACCCCATGTGGTACATCTCAGCGTGATCTTTTTCAAAAACTTTACATTTTAGAAACTGCCTTACACTTGAATAGTAATTCTAAGGTGGGGGGGGGGGGGGAATCCTATGCAGAAAAAGCCGCTGTGTGCGCAGGTTTGATTGGCTGAAGAGTCCTCACACCTGGGTCTGAACAGCTGACATAAAGGTTGCCCCAAAACCTGCACACACACCGGCCCGTTGCGGATAAGATTGCCCACTGCTGTTCTAAGAAATTCAGTTTTTAAACACATTACTTAATGGTACTACACTTCCTGCTGATAGTTTACCGATTAAGATGCCTATCATATTACACAGGACTACAGATAGCATGCAAATTTAGTAGCATACATTGACCCAAATAAAACACTTGAGTAACTTTAGCTCAGTAGGTTTCTGGTACTCGAAGGTTTTCAGTATATGCTGATATTCACTCAACCTCAGCTACAAACTGATTTATTGAAGTAATTGTGCGGATATTAAGTTGTCTCCCCTCATGTTTTCGGTGTCAGCTATTGTAAAATGTAAACATGTTCTACAAAACTGCAGTGAAATTGATTACAGTGACGCCCCCTGGAGGTGAGGAAGGTATTGAGCGCTTACCTGAATAAACCTGCCTCCTGTGTGACTTTCATTGCGAGCTAAGAGTGAAGGAATGCTTCTTCCTCAACAAGGAGAAGAGAAGTGTGATACAGTGATCTGTCATAAGTGCAGCAGAGGTTACACTCCCGTAGTGTTTTATGAGTTTTGTGGGCTGTACCTACTTGCAGCTCCACAGTGTGATAAATGTCATCCATCAAAGTAAATGATCACAATAATTATGACTCTGATGTGAACTGTGCTGTGGATTTGTGTCACATAACACAAAGGCAAACCTGAACAATGAATAATAAGGAGAGCATTTCGTGCAGCCGTTTCTAGAGAAGTGATCAGACTGACGAAGTTGAACCCAAACTTCGTTACCATGTCTCTGTAGAGAGATGCGGCATTTCTTATAAGGTTATGAAGACAATGTCTGGCAGTTGTGAGTTACAGCTCAGCTGTGAAATCCTACATTTTCCTGCTCGATGAGTACCATTGTTTCAAACAATTTCTCCGTACCCTCTGCTGAGGTTCAAGAAGTCCAGCTTGTGTGCTCTGTTCACCAGCAGAAGTAGCAAATTCAGAAATGAATTCGTTGAAGTTGTCTGAAGGGCTGAAGCCGCTCAACTCATGAACTATTAAGTAGAGTTTTGTGGCCCCTTCATACTAGCAGCTGCAGAATTTTAGCATGTATACTTGATTTGAAAATGACCCATGAAAACTGTGCTCTAAAGGAAGCAGATGTGAAACAGACAAATACTATCAATGGCAATGATCTTCAGGGCTGAGATAAGGCCATTTACCTGATCGATCTTCCTGAAATTCTGTTACAGTTTCAGTGACGACTTTCCAGGTTATATCACGGCTTTCCTGGGCGTCGTACAGAATGATATTGACATTGCATTTAGGATCTAAGCGTACCCATCACATTTACATGCAATGGCAGTTGAAGAAACCTTGAATGAGATGTGGAGACATTTATCCACAATATTAATGTATGATAAGGCCACAGGTCAAGACCGGAAGACCATATAGAGGCTTGTGAGATTGGTGTAGAAGATCATCGGGACTGCCTTTAAACGACTGCTGCCACGGTGAAGAACATGATATATTACAGGACTTAAGCACCTTGGCCACAAGCTATTTTCTCTTCCGGAGATTGCATCATAAACAGCAAATCTGGGCTACTGTAATATTACTCGCACCTGCATTTTATGCCATTTTTAATGAGTAAGTGTTACTTATTTTCACTGTACTATCGCATGGCTGTAGTATATTATTTACTTGTATAATTAGTTACTGGGTGTGGCTGAATGAGTAAGCATTCTGGTGCACTTGTTGCACAGGAAATAAAGTATCCTGAATCTAACCCCAGAGAGATCTCACTCCCAAATCCACTTTCCGCACAGCTGTGTGGCTTAGCAATTGCCGAGGTGTTGAAGAGGAATCCCTGAGGTTCCCAGCACCTTTCACTGGTTCCTGAAACAGACAGCATTCCGCGCACTAAGTACCCCACGAGACACCCCCCGCTACCACACCCCGCAGAGCAACTGCCGGGTATCTACATGAATAAGCCTGAGAGTGATCACTTCCTGTTTTGAACCAGTTTAAGTGCACAAATCTAAGAGAAGGTGTATTTTTGTTTCCTGTTGCCAGGCAATACATTTATTTTACTTCCATTTGCATAGAAAGGTAAAAATAAGTGTCCCTAATTCTCTCCTCGACCAGCAAACAAATACTTCATGTGGATGCACAGTCCTTGGCCCTACAGTGCATCGCGCTGTGTGTGCCACTGCACCCGTGTCACTGCAAAAAAAAATCGCATTGAACTTAATATCTTAAAATATTTATTCGCCAGTCCCCTGCAGTGTGAAATGAAGAGCATCGCTACCACAATACACAAATTACACCGGAACCAAGAAATAAAGGCAAGTATATTTATGTCCATATCTGCAGTGGAGAAAAACAGACCCAGTGAAACTGGGCAGCTCAGACGTGGCATTTGGCAGGGTTGCATTTCTGCTGCAGCACCTTGATTCGCGGGCGACATCACCTGCTCCCACCTACGCAGTGACAGCCAATACAGTGTCCCAAATGACAGGAGGATGCCTTTTCACATCCTTTTCCAGGAACTGGCACTGAACAGTGTGCTTCACTAATGTGCTGACTTGGAAGCATGGACACACCCGCTTGAATCTCACACTGCCTGCAGAAATGAAGGGTAGCAAGTGATTCTTCACTGATCTTTTGGCTTATTTACAACAAAAAATACTGAAAATTTAGCAGCAAACCAAGTTTAGTGTCCCACAGCTAAGTCCGAAAAAGAAAATTGAGATTTCGTAATATTTCATACATTTTTAAGCCATCGTGTTTTAGATTGTCTGTGCCTAAGAGTCAGTACGCTGTTGCCACAATGTCTGTTCTGCTTTGGCAATATCTGCTCATGGTGTCAGCTGCCTGAGAGAGACCTCAAAAAGATTTTTTCCATGACTTGCAGAGAATTTTCTGAAACGCTCTCCGAAAATCTTGGTTGAAGATGGTATAAATGACGGGGTTAAGGGAACTGTTGCAATAGCCAATCCAGAAGAAGAACTTAAAGAGGGTCTCTGGGATCTCGCAGGACTTCCTGCAGACCCCATACAGGCTGTAGCTGAAGAAGAACGGAAACCAGCAGAGCACAAAGACCCCCATGACCACCGCCAGCACGAAGGTGAACCGCTTCTCCCTGGCCTGGGAGACCTTCTTGCGGGATCCCGTGCTTCTCCTCTTCCTGCGTGAGGAAAAGAGGTCGATGGATTTACTGCTGGCCCTGGATATCCTGCTGGACTGTTTGGAGAGGGAGCTGTTCTTTCTGCTGCTCCTCCTATTTCTCCTGGAGCTCCCTTCCCTGGGCTTCTTGCCCTTCCCCTCTGAGGAGGTGCTCTCCTCCTGGTCCATGTCATCTGTCTCCCCTGGCTTCTGTTCCCCTGGGACTGATTGGCAGTGTCCGTTCTCCCTCTCCTTCTCCCCATTTAAAGAGCTTCCCCTGCTCAGTCCGTTCTCAGTCTGAGAGCGATCTGAGCCGTGCTTTTTCTCAGACATAGTTCTGGTCCTTGTTTTGGCAACCTGGTATATTCTGATGTACACTAGGATCATGATGATACAGGGAGCGAAAAAGGAGCCGATGCTGGAGGAGAGAATGTACCAAGTGTCGTCGTTCAGCATACACTGAGGGTAAAGCACGTTCTCGTTGTTTCTGTCAATCGAAATTAACGGTGGAGAAGAGATGGCAGCGGAGATTAGCCAAACAATCACAATAATACACTTTACTCTCTTAGGCGTCCTTTTGAGATTATATTCAACAGCTTGTGTCACGGACCAGTATCTGTCTAAACTGATCGCGCACAGGTGCACGATCGACGATGTGCAGAATAAAACATCTAGAGCTAAATAAATCACGCACCAAACTTTACCGAAAAACCAGTATCCCATGAGTTCGTTCGCCAGAGAAAAGGGCATGACAAGTGTGGCCACCAGGATGTCTGCGCTGGCCAGCGACACCAAAAACAGGTTCTGGGGTGCTTTTAACGCCCTGCTTGTTAGTATCGCGATTACGACCAAAACGTTTCCGACAATGGTAAAAACAATGAGAAAGCTTACAAGTGCGGCGAGACCCGCCATCGCGGTCAGGGAATATTGGCTTTCCACCGATAAAGATGAATTTGAAGGCACTACCTCCGAGGCATCGATTTCACTAAAATTTAATGCATCCATTTTAACTTCTTAAATTGTTTTTTTTTTAAAAAAAAAAAAAAAAAAAGCTTTATTTTGTAAACATCCTTGAAAAGTATCCGAATTCCAGGTCAGTCGGACGCATTCGTGTGGATTTTTAGTGTTGTTTTTTTATTCTAAATAAACTCCATCATAGTCATTCTCCATTGAAAGGTAAGTAGAAGGTAAGAACTGTAATATTCAGTCTGCTGATCCGGAGAGAGGAGGACATCCAGGCGCCCTCGGTGCAGTCTCCCCAGAAGCCGCAATCCGCTCCCGACCGCCGCGCTTTCGCCGCACACCAGCGCCTTTACGCGTCTGTATGTGTGTCTCCCAGTGTTCGGCTGAGACCGAGAAGCCCACGTGTTGTTCACATTAAAGTAACTGAAGTACCGCCCAGCCTAGGCAGACAAGTATTATGCTTCTAAAAGGTGTGATCTTCACATTTTTACACTATTATTATCCGTACTTGCATCTATCAAGCTTATAATTGCTTATCCTGGTCAGTGTCGCGCGGCTGTATTATTAAGGACCGTATTGCTGTTTATTAATTTTATTAATGCTAATTTTGCAAGCGGAAATAGTGCTGTCGCTAATAATGAATCCATAATATCGTTTTTATATACACTGTGTGAAAATACCCTTTGCCATACTTATGTTAAAAGCGAGAGAATATAGTGTAATTATGTACAACACCCGCGTTTAACTGAGCAAATAATTACCAACAACCAACCCAGAATTTTAAACGCAGTAAACAACCATTTATATATAAAAAATAAAAATAAAAAAATATGTAATTGTGTAAAGAGCCATGGCTAGTTGGACAAACCTACGATCAGTCGATCTGTACGTTATTGGCACACTGGAGGTCACTGTTTCCACGTGTCCATATGTTTGATTGGGGCGGAGTGACGGAATGAATCCATTTGTCACTTTCCAATTTCCCCGCATGAAAAGGAAGCAATAGTAGGACACCGTGGTTAGCCACGTATGGAAGAATTAAGAATTGTAACACAATTGTAACTAATTATATAGGGGGATAAATGCGACGGATGGGTATGTGTTAAGGTTTGCTGCATTTGCGTAACTTCACTTAACATGTGGGCCTATCTATGTATCTCAAACATTCACCGAGAATTGAAGCATTTGATGCTTTCGGATATAACAACTGTGGCATAATAAATTCACAAGCTATTCAAAATAAATACCTCCATTTAATGTACAAAGGATCCTCACGTAGTGCCCATTTGCGCGCACGGAATTTTAAAGTGATATATGCATGCAACATTAAATGGGGTTAATTCCAAGACGGGAATTCTTGAAAACGGCTGCAGCAGGATTACCTGTAAAATGTAAATCTAATGCGCAAACAGCATGCCATGAATAAGTTTACTATGGCTGAATCTCAATATGCATACTTGACCGTACTGGCGTTCTCATGTACGTCAGCTTCCATTGTCAAAGACCAGTTCCAATATTAAAGAACACAAGTACATCCCAAATGTCAAGGATACATCGGTTGCATCCTCATCGAAGGAGACCAATCCCATGATTCTTTGTGCCCTATGTTTGTTCTTGGAACACAAGTCAGCAAGACCAGTCTTGCCAAGACCGCAAGTATGATTTTTGTGTTCTTGGATGAGAACATTTGAGTTCACCTGCACTTTGAGCAAAGGATACAGCTTGAAAGCTGCTCATATAAATAACTATTCGCATTTTTAAATACCGCTAGCTGTATTCTTTACTATTCAGCCGGCAGTGAAACTGAGACTCCGTGTTTGTCAAACACGTTTTTGCTTTGCTGCTAGTTCAGTGTTTTTGATATCTGCAACTCACCTTAGTTTTCATTGCTTATAATCTTAAGTTTGTTAATATTATTTCAGTAGGTTCAATGCATTCAAGAAAAATTTGACTTCTTAAACTGGACTATGCACTAGCTCAGTAAACACATAAATCTGTCCTTCTTGCTAGACCGCTGGTTAATAACTGCAGGATTGTGACTTGCACATTGAGTTTAAGTCATGGTCAGTGCCTGTCAATCCTACAGGTGACACGGGCGGCTGCCTAGGGCGGCAGCTTCTGAGGGGGTGCCGGACTGCCAGCCAGTTTTACTTCGTCTCAGACGGGGCCGCTGGCGGTGATGCTCGCCAAGGCAACCGTATCGGTCATGGCCGGTATTGGTCCAGATGAATCATGTCATGTGACATGTAGGCTTGTGGTTAATGAAGCTGCACTTTTCCATCATACAGATTGGTCATCAATACCAAGAACACAAAGTGTGTACTTGCTAATTTGCCTCCAAAGAAAGCACTTGTGATGCAATGAATCATGGGCTTCTGCATGTTGGAGTGGACGCATGTATCCCTGATATTGGGGGGGGTGGGGGGGCAAGAACAGCATCCGGGGATTTTAATTGTCCTCTGTACTTCAGTTATTCAGTATTGGAAATGTACTTTGGCAATGGCAGATGACATCATACACTTATGTAAGAACACAATACCAGTCGAGTGCACATACTGATAAAGACCCAGAGTCATTTTTTTTTTTTTGTATGTTGTGTCATTATTAATGTGAGCTTTGGGAGATGGCTGTAAACATCACGGTGTGTCTTAGTGCATGCTGGTTAATATTCACTGAGAGCTTCTGAGCAAGAGAGGGAGACTTCAAGAGAAAGGATGGTATCTGGGGGGAGGCACTGTGGCAGACTTCGGAATGCCAAGTTAACCCGAGAAGCACATATGGGGTGTGAATGTAGCAAAAACAAAGTTCCCCAGTGTTTCTGGGTATTCAAGTTCGCCTCATCGGTCAAGTAAGATGCCACAGATGGTAAAACATTCTAGAAGAGTCAGACTGCTCTGCTCTCCGACTCTTTCTATTCACTTAAGATTGGCAGCAAAAATAAACAAATAAGTCAACCATATACAAAGGCAAGTTTGATTATATCGTGATGCTCATCCTGGGATTCGTAGAGCTCCAGCCTCATACCGACCGGTCATGTGTGTCGATGTCATGTGTGTCGATGTGTGCTACGTTATTTACATGCAGTAATTTACCGTCTTAGGCTGACCCACAAATGTATTCATGTTTGTGGTACTGTGTGTCATCCGTGCTGTCAGTCTTATGCAGATGTTTAAATACCTCAAAACGGAAACACTCTGATTTTTTTGTTATCTATGAGAAGGAGTACACCCATCCAGTCTGGGATAAATGCCTTGCATTTTGCAGCAATGCCTTGTCTTTCTTATATTCGTATTGCCGTAACAGCATTAACTTAATGTGCAAGAATGCCACTGGTCCTATCTGATTTCTGGGAGGAAATTCAATTAATTGCAGCAGAGTTTTTTTTTTATTTATTTTTTTGCAAGTGTCCGTTTTCCCTCCTATTAACAAATTATTTTCTTTGTTATGTGTGTGAAATTATTTCTGAGGCTTTCAGCACTGCAGGACTTTATTTTTCCGCCGTTCTGTGGTTTGCTTGCTCTCTGTGTCTGTCAGTGTATAGGTTCTGCTCAGGGGTGCATTTTGCATGACTGTAGGAGACACCTGCCTTTAGGGTGCCGTCACGGCTGTGATGGATTGTTAGACGGCCTCTCCATCAACATGCTGGACACCGTCGCTGTCGTATGACATCCTGCCCCAGGCCGATGCTCTCTTATTCATAGTATATTCCAGCAGGAAATTAGCTTTTGAAAACCTAGTTTGAAAGATTGGAATCTCAAGAAATCCCGCTATTCTGAAATAGGTGAATTCACTCCGTTTTTTAATTGTCCCCGGGACTAGCTGTCTGGTTTGTAATCTATATATGTATCTGAGGTAGATATTTCCGGTCTGGAAAGTTCAAATCCAGACCAAGATTTAGTTTCAGCCAATCAGCTAAGTATAAAGACTCAACTGACTGACTGAAACTAAATCTTGCACTGGATTTTTACTTTTTGGATCTAAACTATCCACTTCTGATTTGTGCTGCATGATTTAAATCTCAGCTGTATTTAACCTTTGAATAATGTTTATGTTAATGATGGGGATTGAAAATATCTGTTGAGAAGGTTCTGCATTAGTTCTCAGATATAATGGGCGTGTTTGAAGAACTTAACACCTGCAGTGACTCAGGAAGAGATAGATGATAGCAGTGATGGGCAGAGTAATGCAGAGTAATGCAGAGTAATGCAGAGTAATGCTAAATCCACTAAGTATAGATTTACTTTTAACTGTGTTTAGTAATTATGTTGTCTTAGGCTAAACAATTTTTTTCTTACGTGAAAATGTTTTTATTTACTTATTCCACTCGCGCTCTGGAAGCACTTATGCAGTACAGGGTCACAGTGGGAGTGGGGTTTGCACCACCTGTCAGGCCAGACTGACTTTCTAGCATACTGGGCATTTTCCCAGTAAGCCGATGGGTGTGTGGACCAGCAAATATATCGTGGGGGAAGCTCCCTCCCCTGGTTGGCAAAATTTATCATGGGGGACCTCTCCAAAGTCCAGGTCTGATTTTTAATCCCAGTCCAGCACTGGCCAAGTTCATCCCAGACATTATTAAGGATGCAAATTCTGGGCTTTCGCAGAAATATGTGTGAATTTACAGAAATTTAAGGGAACTATTGAGGAATGCATGTCTATGTGTAGTTGTCAAACATACGAAACCTAGCTATACACATAATAAAGAGAGAGATTTTGAAGACATTTATATTTAACTTAGCGCTTTATTGGACGGAAACACATTTCTCTTGCTAGCATTATCGAACACAAACACATGCTGTGCGGCTTGATGATGAACGGTAGAGTCTGCTCGGTCTGGGGGAATCTGCTGGAGTCATAAATGCTCAGACAGAGTCAGAATTCGCAGCCCCGCAGTTACTGTCCACTTTAGCTGAGGCATCCGCTGCTGGCGGGATCTGTAGGCTGACTGCTGCAGCCGGTGACAAGGCCTCAGATGAGCATAGACCCTTCCGCCGGGCGGAGGCAGATATGCGGCTTGATGCCTGCTGGCTTCTGAAGGCCTAGTTTGGCCAAAAACTTTGCCATTGCTTTGTCCGCATTCAGCTGAAGGTGCAGACGAAATGCTCCAAGCGCTACTGATCTCTTCACCTGTGGGAGTCTTTTTCTTGGCACAATAACATGCCAATAAAATTGAATTAAATCTAATTAAAACACTATAACAGCACAGTTTAGTGAACCAAAGGCGTTCTACTAGTGCAATGTTGATATGAACTCCAGTTGCTGCTATTGTACCTACAGTCCCCCTGTTTCATCTGTGTTATATTGTATTGTATTGTTTTTTTTTTGCACACACACACTGCTGTATACTTGTTTTATGTACGGTTTGTGTTTTGGGCCAGTGAGTGGCTGAGTGGTCTAAGCCTGTATGCATGCAGCCTCAGCACGTCTGCGGGTCCTTGAGCAAGGCCCTTAACCCCCAGCTCCCTGGGCGCCCCAACAGGTGGCTGCCCTTATGGACAGCTTGGTCTACGAAGAGCAAGTTGAGGGAGGCGTAAAAAAGAATCTCCCTATGGGGCAATAAAGGATTGATTAGTGTTATTATTTACTTTCTGGATTGCACTGCGAATGGGAAGCCTAGACCCAAGATGATCACTCATTCATTTTAGTGATGTGATTAGAAAAGTGATTTTATAAATTCTCAGAATTCCCACATTAGAAGTGAGGAAATTATCTGTAAGTTTTCCAACCCTTTTTTATCCATCCATGCATTTTCTGTAACTAACTGTCCTGTTCATGGACCTGGGGGGTCTGGAGCCTATCCCAGAGGCAGGCAACAACCCAGGATGGGGCACCAACCAATCACAGGGCACACTCACACACATCCATGGGCAATGTGGTAACTCCAATTAACCTCAGCATGTTTTTTTTTTGGGAGGGGGGGGGGGGAACTGGAGTACACAGGGGGAACCCCATGACGACACGGGGAGAACATGGAAACTCCACACACATGGAACCTGGATGCAGACTCGAACCCGGGTCCTAGGAAACAGTGCTAAGCACCACACCATCATGCCACCCCCACATCACGCTAGGTGCGTGGGGTTTGCCTGCCGCCTCCCTGCGATTCTCTGGTTTCTTTACGCACTTCAGAGACACGCAGTTACGTCGACTGATGTTTCTAAATTGCGAATAATGTGTTTCTATGTAGAACAGAACAATGGTACTTTATTAATCCCCCATGTGGAAATTCTCCTTTTACTTTGCTTGGGGGCCATGGTGAAGCCCCCCCCCCCCCCCTTGTGTCACTCAGAGAGCTGGAGGTTAAGGGCCTTGCTACAGGGCCCAGCCAAGGTCAGACTCGATCAGCTGACCTTCTGACCACAGGCTCTGAGGCTTATCCCATTGCACTGTAGACTACCCCTGTGCGCTGTAGACTACCCCTGTGCACTGTAGACTACCTCTGTGTGCTGTAGACTACCCCTGTGCGCTGTAGACTACCCCTGTGCACTGTAGACTACCCCTGTGCGCTGTGCGATGGACTGACTTCCCATTCCTGTCTTCCCGACCTGGTACCCTGTGCGGCCTGAGAAAAGGCTTTCAGCCTTTGATGGACAAAGATGGACAGATGTTGTGATTTTTTTTGTTAATGTCCAAAATAAGCATCCAACATAAGGGGAGTCCTCAGATCCTGCTGGGAAGCCTGTAGATGCACTTGTTTGTGTTGGAATGCGTGTGGTAGGACACTGTAATATAACTTTATTGATAACTTGGGATAATGACACAAAATGTTGTTTTATGGATATTGGCTGTAGTCTTTTACTATCAAATAAAATCGAGCCTTCAGTACTTCCACTTATAGCTGGACACCAAGTTCTCAAAAGGGCTAAACAGATGAATGAATGGATGTAGATAGATAGATAGATAGATAGATAGATAGATAGATAGATAGATAGATAGATAGATAGATAGATAGATAGATAG
>JAODKE010000015.1:12003782-12014649 GCA_026779605.1 Mormyrus hasselquistii
ATAGATAGATAGATAGATAGATAGATAGATAGATAGATAGATAGATAGATAGATAGATAGATAGATAGATAGAGTATATTTACAATGAAATAGATTCTGAGGCATAAAATACAGTAGAATCTGAGAATTAAGAAGTATATACACTATATATGTCGACTATGTATATATGTACACACACACACACACACACACACAAAATAAGGTGCAAGTAAGTTTTTCAGTAAATTCACAGAAGTAGAGTTTTCTGTGGTGAAAATGCCTATAAATATGGAAATTTTACATGTGGGGTATTGTGTCAGAATGTTCGAGATCAGTGTTGAGTTCATAAGTGTGATGGATGTGAAGTGAAAGCTGTTCCTCAGCCAGGTTGTGTGAGTGTACGGGGTTCTGTAGCATCTCCCAGATGGCAGAGGTGTAAAGTGTTTTTGTCCAGGGTGGGCTGGGTTCTTGATTACTTTTTCAGATGCGCGGCTGCACCGGGTGTGATGTATTTCTGAAAAAATAATCAAGGACCCAACCCACCCTGGACACAAACATTCTACATTACATTTTTTGTTATATTTATATAGCATTTTTAGGACTCCCAAAGTGCTTTACACAACCGATGGGCAGCCACTTCAACCACCACCACTGTGTAGCCCCCACCAGGATGATGCGATGGCAGCCGTTTTGTGCACGCAGTGGCTAAGGTGATGAAGGGGGAGAGAATTTACCAGTTAGATATAGGAGATGATTAGCAGGTCAGATTTAAAAGGGCAACAGTGGGCCCAGCCAGGGAGTCAGGATACCATCCCTGTTCTTTCAAAAGACGCCCCGGGATCTTTTATGACATCAGAGAGTCAGGACCTTGGTTTTTGTGATGATTAGACAGATGTGAATCCCACCCATCAATCATGATCTCCATACAAAAGCCATCTATCCATCTGTTTTCCAACTGGGGTGATTCATGCAGCATAAGGATGTCCGTTACAGTGATGGTGGCTGTGCGGGGAATTTGTGTTTCAGATCTGAGATCTGACCCAGTCTCAGCTCCCAGAGAGTGTAACAGCCCTATCTTCATAAATCAGCTCTTTGTCTTTTCTTAGATGTGATGCCTGTTCTTGTCAGGTCGTGCTGGAAACTTTCCCAGTTCCTTAAAAAATGCCTGTCCGCACACACTTCCTCAAACTCTAGGTCTGGGTGTTCAGACGTGGTCTTGGAGCACACAATGTCATCCAGCACGGCAGAGAGTGGAGGTGCAGAGCCAGGTGCATTATGGGTACAGTTGTGGATAATAGGGCTTCTTCTGGTTTCTCGCTAGTGAGGAATAATGTTCCTTTTCCCTTTAGCATGTACAAGGACATCTCTGATAGGCTGCGCAATTACGGCGATTTTCAAGGACTGAAATGTCCCTTCGGAGTGTGAACATTTAAAATCAGTGCAGCTTGCAGTTCTCTATTGAAGTGAACACGCTTTCATCAGCTAACCACAGCACCCCACACATCTTAGACAATTTCCTGCTTTGATTTAATATCTTCATCTTAAGTTCTTTAGGATGGTTGCTGCTTTTAATTTTGATTCGGCCTGTTTCACGAGTGATTTTACTTTGAATTCAGTGGTGTTATACAGTACTAGACGCCACCGTTTCAGGTTCTGCAGTTTACCGCTCTATGTCTAATATATGTAACACTGTTTTTTCATCGTTCCTACATCCTTTCAGGGGCGTAAAAAGCATGATTTTCATTGCTCTGTCATCCCATGGTGCATGACATTTTGTCATCGCTCTATTGTCTCTTCAGAGTCCCTTTCTTTCTTTCAATAGAGAGTACAGTACTGTATAATAATGTACAATGTACCTTATTATTATTGAATTTAATGTTGCTAATGTCTGCGAATAATTTATCAATTGCCATATTTAAGTACACGAAACGTACGTTATTTATGGGGTCCATGAATAGTTCGCTATTATCCACGGACTGGATGCGTGGTAAGTCTTGGAACATATGCACCAGCGGATACAGGAGGTCTGCTGTATCTGAAAGCCCCAGTACTGCCTTTTCTGACCTACTTCAGTACAAATGTATTTGGTTCTTGATAGTGTATATTTTTTGTTTGCCCTCTGATGGTCTTGAGGTTCCATTAAAAAGAACCCACTTAAATGGGCCACCAGCCACACACTTGTCCAGTTGCCCTGACATCGCACCAAAGTGATTTATCGGAGCACGCTCTTCTTGTGGGCATACGTGCATGCGGAGTTAAGCGGTGGGTGTGATCAAACCCTCGTGAAGCATGACTGCTTGCTGTAAACACCACAGTTATGGGAGAGTGCTTGCATTACAGGGATTAAAATGTCGATCCTCAAGTGCTGACATTGTTCCATAACGTTCTTGTTTTTCTATATCTATAATACAGCTATGCACTAATGTGATGCCCAGCCTGCACTACTGTGTATAATTATGTTCCAGCATCACATTCCCTTTAATATTTAATTCACAGCCAACAGGAGACTCACATGTGCTCAACACAACAAGGCTCACATCAACACGACAACGGTCTCACATCTGAATCCTGATTCTCAGTTTATAACTGCTTATTCTTCTCCTGGATGTGAGGTTATGTGTTTATCGGCCAAACTCTGCTTTCCTGACCAATCCGATACCAACTTTAAGCAGCTATACTGTAGCAGATGAGATATGACCTTGTCATCCAACTGAACCGCCAAATGCTTTTGTGTGTTGCAGAGAAATAACTGATGATCTTGCAGATGCTCCTCTTGCAACCTTCTGATTGGGCACAGCCAACCAGTCTGCAGCCAGGCAGTCAATCTTTGGTTTTTGGCAGTTAACTCTGAGGTCTATACAAAGCTAAGGTTTGCATTCATTGAGTTCTTTTTTAGATTTACAGACTGTTCAATAACTGCTGACTTGTTGATAAGGTACCTCAGTAGAATAGTGCCTGCAATTCTGTATAGTACAGTTTTGTTTATAACAGTTTCCACGTTGTTTTTTCTTTCTTATCGTTATGCTTGCAGACATGTACATATAAATTTATCAACAAGAATATTGCAAAACCCTTTGGATGATCTCATTGCCAGCTTACCCAAGGGGTAAAATCGTCACACATTATTTCAATAGAATAATTTCACATTTTAATAACATATAGTTTAAGCATTCCCTGAATTAACACTGTTGGTCACTGTTTAGCTTGATCCTTCCTTTATGCCAGATCTAAAGTAGGTCATCAACAAAAGTAGAAATTCACACCACCGCATGAGGATTAGTTTGTTTGTGAGTGTCTGCGCGTGCGCATGAGATGAGGACGTGTGTGTGTGTGTGTGTGTGTGTGTGTGTGTGCAGCCTGCAAGCATCTTTTAAAAAAGAACCCTCATCTTAGAAGAAGAGTCCTCATATTCCGTTGGTTGCTGTCTGATGCGCTGGTTTCAGCCATGACTGCATTTTCAGTTTTATATTATTTTTAATTATTTGCGCACGCATGACATACCAGAGGGTGAATTTGCTCTGAGTGGATCTTGGAGCTGTGTTTTTTGTGATTCATATGTTCCGACTCAGAACAAACAGAGAGAATGTATCCGTGAGAAGCGGCCGAATTGTATTTACGCGCTATATCTTTTAGCATTGTGAAACGGAATTATACTCTAAAGACTTACATTTTCAAACAGCATGTGTACTTTACGAATTTCATGTTCTAATGATGGCAGATGATGATAGTAATGAGGACTAACGTTTGTTCAGTTACAAACTTGTTAAAGTAGGTCAACTACCATTCAAAAGTGTTTATTGCTAATGAGCCAGGCCTTAAAAGCCGAGTGTTTCTCACAGCCAGAAAGATGCAGCATGGGAAGCTCAGACAAACATACTGTGCAGTTAAAAACATTCCCTCCCTGGGGTATTTTTTTACTCACTAAACCATAACATCACGCTGATTCGCAGTGACTTCTCTCCTGTGTATTCCTGTCACCCGAAGAACACACACGCCCTCAAAACTCCTTGGGATCGGCACAGAGATATAAGCAGCGCACTTCTCCTTAATGCCGTTCGTCAGCTTTGCCCTAATCAATCCTGCCTCTTCCCCCCCAAGGCCATAAACCTCGCGCACAGACGAGACGCTGTGTTTTACTGTGTCCTTTCATCCCGTCCGCCTGAGTCGTTTGTCACTGACAGGGCATGACTGAGTCCACTCCGCCCTCTTCTCCTCTGCTGCCCCAGAGATGGAGAGAACGTGAGACAGGCTGGGAGAGACAGGGGTGGAACGTGATAGGCAGAGAGACAAGGGCAGGGGGAGCAGGGAAGCCTGCTGATTCGATGGGCCCTCACCTCCTTTGACAGGCCTCGCCTTCTGTTCCCCTCTTCAGCAGTTTCCTGTTCCCTCCATTCGTTAAAGTCTTCGGTCAGGGCAGCTGGGCTGCTGCTCAGCTGATCATCAGGAACTCAGTCTTGGATCTTTAAAGCAGCATAATGATTCTATTTCTCTGCAAGTACATTACTGTCCTTTAGGTAATCTCAACTTGTAATTTTTTTTAAAAAGTGAAACGCTGATTATAGGTGGCTATTTCTGACTACTGAGAAATACTTGCTGTTTTATCAAAAAAGCATCCAGAAATAGATAACAGTGAAGATACACTGTCATAATGACACAAATGCTGCATTAACTGTACGGGAAGATACTGATCAAAATGGTGCAGAGACACAAGCCTCTTGCTTGTTATCTGAGTCATGACTTATTGGCTGTCACTTGCTCTGTTTGTCTGTCTCGTGGTAATTCCATGCCTTATCTCCAGCAGGTATGTTCTCAAATGAGGCCTGGGTACATTAATGGCCAACTTGCAGGCTTCAGTAGCACAGACTGATGGCCTCGCGTGTTCTGAGAGGCCGGAGAACAGGCGGAACGTTCCCGTGCCGCGCCGCATCCCCGGATTTTAGCCATCTGCTGGGTTTGGCTCCTGGCTGTGCTGCAAACCGTATGTCGGGTAATTTTCTTAGCAGAGAGTTTCTTTACCAAAACGACTCATAGCAGCTGGGTCCCTAACAGCAGTCCCCCCCCCCCCCGGGAATGCTTTGCTTGTACCGTACGCCCGGCTCCTTATACAGTGCGCCACCTTCTGTGTCTTACATGTAAATATTTATACTTCCTAAGCTAAGTTTTGAGTCATGTAAATTCCCTGGGCCTGTGTAATTTACAGTGATGTGTAAAACTGCTTGAATGTAATTGAAAACATAAGGTTTATGAATTTAGAAGCAGAATCAACTTTATTCATCAAGTACATTACAGGGAATTAGTTTTGGTGTAACTGGTCATATTAAAGTAAAATAAACCTACAAAAATATCAGAACCTGGAGTAGTAATGCAGAGCAATAATCAACCAGCAACATAGACTTTACATCAGGGCTCTTCAAATCTGGCCCTCGATTCCAAATCCAGGCCTTGTTTTCAGTTCTCCCAGGTAGTTAGTTTAATAATCATTGATTCTGATTGGCTGGAGGCTTCACACCTGGCTCTCTCAAACATTCTGAGGCCGCTGCTGTGCTGTTCGGCTTCAGAAGAACAGTGGACACCATCCATCCATCCACCCATTATCTGCCGCTGGTCTGGGGTTCGGGTCGTGGGGGTAGCAGCTTCTGGAGAGATACCCAGACCTCCCTCTTCCCAGGCCAGCCGAGAGATATAATCCCTCCAGCGAGTCCTGGGTCTGCCCCAGGGCCTCCCCTATTTAGGACATGCTGCCCGGGAGGCATCCGCACCGTTGGCGAGTGCCTGGTGGCCGGGCCTTGGCCCGTGGGGCCCGGCTGGGCATAGCCCGAAAGAGGCAGGTGGGACTGTCCCCAGGTCGGCCCACCACCCGCAAGGGGAATGTCAGGGGTTTGATGCAATGTGGATCGGGTGGCGGCCAAGGGAGGCCCTGGCGGTCCGATCTCCAGCTGACAAAACTGGCTTTCAGGACATGGAATGTCACCTCTCTGGTGGGGAAGGAGCCTGAGCTTGTGTGTGAGGTTGAGAGATACTGACTAGATATAGTCGGGCTCACCTCAACGCATAGCTTGGGTTCTGGAACCAATCTCCTGGAGAGGGGCAGGATGCTCTTTTCTTCTGGAGTTGTGGCAGGTGAGCGACGCTGGTTTGGGGTGGGGCTACTGGTGGCCCCACAGCTCAGTGTATTAACATCGGAGTTTACCCCAGTGAACGAGAGGGCTGTTTCCCTGTGCCTTCGGGTTGGGGATAGGTCTCTGACTGTCATCTGCGCTTATGAATGTCGGTTCAGAGTACCCAGCCTTCTTGGATTGCCTTAGTGGTATGCTGGTTGGTGAGCCACGAGGGGATTCCATTGTTTTTCTGGGGGACTTCAACGCTCACGTGAGCAATGACAGTGTGACCTGGAAGGGGGTGATTGGGAGGAACGGCCTCCCTGATCTGAACCTGAGTGGACGCCGCATAGTCAAATCAGCCCCCGATAAAACATCCTGTTGTCGGCCATATTTAAGATTGATAGACCTTGGAAATGGATTTTCTGCCTTATTCCACCATATTGTTGATTTGGATTTAGATTAAGAATCCTTACCATAGCACAATCTAATCACTGCAGGGGCCCGACAGCATGGTAGCTGGCCAAATGTATAATGAGGCCATGCAGATTCAGAAATCTTCAGGCCTCCCCTGTTCAGATCTGTGCTGATAGTAATTGTGTTAGACTCGGGTGGTTCGGGCGCGAGGGCAAGGCATGGTGCAGGCAGGGGGGGAATGTGGCCGACCCACTTGCGGCTTGCAGGGAAACTGGGGTTTATTAGCAAACTGAAATCACTAGGAACTCTCCAAAAACAAACGGACCATGAGGGATAAAAAGCAAATAAGGGATAAGTAAGGACTAATTAAAAATGGGGCAGGGAAACAAGGGACAGGTAAACATTCAACATCAGCAACAAACATCAATGTCTTCAGAAGGAACAAAGCAGGATCAGGAACTTAAATACAACAGGCTAACAAGGATCAGGATGGGCGATGACAACACAGGACATGAAAGGAGGCAGCAAAAGATGATAGCAATAGTTGAGATGATGTGCATATATATATTGATTAGTAATATTAAGTAAAATCACTCAGTTGACAAGCTTGCTTGCTTCTTTCAGAATTAATTAAAAAGCTTGTAATAAATTCTAATAAATTCTATGGCTCTAAGCCCCCACCCACCTATGTGTGGCTTATGGAGTTTTTCAGTGCAAAGAGATGCACTTAGGCAATACTGCATTACTAAATTGCAAATAGTGTGTGATTCCGTGTCCTCTTTGGCGGGCTGACATCCCATCCAGCACGTATCCATGCCTTTTGCCCTGTGGTTTGCACCTCGATGATTTTGGTTCAAATCCCATCTCAGCCTTGTTTGGATGAAGTTTGTGTGTTCTATGCCTTGTGGATGTAATTCCGTACTCCAAAGACAGGCAGTCAGACAAAGCAATGTTTTGACTCCGCCCATGTTGTGCAGGTACCTTGCTGCCGCCAGGCATCCCATCCCAGGTGTTCCCCTGCCGGAGTGGGCTCCACGCTGCCTGGGATGGGGCCAAAGTGACCCTGACCAGTGTAAGCTACTGATCATGTATAACAGCCCACAGACATTGTTTTGTGTTTCGTGTCGTTCGACTTTAACTTGTGAAGTTTCCGAAAATCCATATTCTCATAAGACCGATAATTTTGAATGATGTAACACAGACACCAGGCCAAGCGTAACAGGCATCAGTGAGATGATTGTGCTGCGAATGAGTCTCACAATGCTGTAAAGTTGTTAATAATATGGTAGCACGTCGATGGTGCAGTGGTTTCATAAGCAGGCTGAGTTTAACAGAGAAACTCTGCACAGACTGTCGCTTAAAACATGAGCACTGTTTCAGAAAACAGTTTGGAAACCATTTTGAGTCATTGCATCAGTAATAAGTTTCACTGCACGTAACAATTGCAATCGCAAAAATTAAATTACAGTATGTTTAATAAGTTAATGCATCAATGATATAATGCTGCCCCATACGTATGTTGTTAATAGTGTTGCAATGATAATAATGCATTATATATATAATGATTACAGACGCAGTAACATTTAACAAATATAGTACTTTCCAGACCATTCCCTCTACAGTTAATTTCTTGACCTTTCACTGACTCATGACAGGTCAGTTGGAAAGACAGTGGATACGCAGTGGGACGTCCTGCTCCAAAAGGATTTTCTCTTTATTAACAGCATGGCTGGTGGATGCGCAGGATCTCAGCACACGCTGACTATTGTGTTGTTCTGTATCCTCATCTATTTGTCCTCATCCTCACTTCCCAGGTGCTCTTTGAGGGAGAAAGTAAACATTCAATAAGGACAACTAACCTCAAAAAACAATTCCAGGAATGGCCCTCCTGTTGTATCTCAAGTATTAAACCCAAACTGCATCTGCAAACAAAACAAAAAAGTGCTTGCAGAATTTGATGACATTCAAATATGACATCAAATTCTGCTGTGGATATGGTTGAGGTGGTTAATATTCAGTAATAATCCGTGTAGAGCAGAGTTGACTTGGGAGAGACTGGTCCACGGGCCGATCTCAAGCTCGAAAATATTGGGTACAACACAGGATTCTCTAGAGCCCCTGAAGGGCTTGAGTTCAAGTCATTCTTAAATAAATCTTGGCTTGCTTGCTTCCTTCCTAAATACAATAATAATAAAAAAAAACATTGCAAGATTTGCTGGGATTTGTGTAGCCTGGGGAGGTACCAAGCTCATGATTGGGAGGGCCAAGCATACCCTATGCTGCTGGCTGAGCCGGGCCTAGGGCTACATGATATTTATTTACTTGCTCTGTTTTTCAGCTACTTCCTCGGCTCCCTAGTGTATGTGCTTAATGCTGGGACTCTCTGCCTGCTTTCTTAGTCTCTTTGTGTCAACATATTTTAGGAAACCTTTGACTTAATTAGGTAATAAACAAGATAATATGTTCTTGGCCTTTGAGGGCAAAGGTCAACGGCCTGATTATGCAGTTAGCAATCACAGAACCAGACAGGTCTCCTCAAAAGAAAAAAGAAATAAATTCAAATCACGGCCGTGTGCTTCTTAGCGTAAATGAAAATAATAAAATATAAGCAGACTGAAAGGTGCAACACTTTGTAAGAGACTCCATTGCAATATGACATAGAATGAATATAACAAACAGATTATATGGTTACAGGGATGGACAGCTTTGGCCGTTAAAGTGTCTCTAATGAGCTAAGGGGATGAGAGTAGTTGCTATGGAACATGCATTGACCCTTTTTCTTTGCTCAGACGAGTTTATGATCCATTAAACATGGTTCATAAAAACTTCAAAATGGCTTTGGGATATTGTCAACCTTTTCACTCCTGAGCTGGGCTGACATTCATGGGGAACGTTTACCTTTTCTCACGTCTTCGGCTGGCGGGCCGGCGCCCGGCACTGTGCGTCAGCATCTGTTAATCTGCTGGATGTGGACGCAGAGAGCTTACCGTGATGTCTGCTGGTGCCTCAGCACTTGGGGATTTAGGATCAGTTATGTCCATTGAGGCTTTTTTCATTCTGCCCTTTTAATTCCCTCCATATATTCAGTCTTCCGTCTTTCAACCTCTTTTCCTGGCGAATCGGCCCAGACCTACCAAGCCAACTGGCAGATATAATCCCTCCAGTGCATCCTGGGTCTTGCCTGGGGTGTTCCCACTCATTCTTGATGCCCAAATGGCACTCAACTGGACTCCCACCTTCTGCTTTGTGGGAGGTAACCCCACAAGATGGCTCTACACGGTCATTTTTGGATTATGTGGGTGGTTTGGCCATCAGGCTTTCCCTGGCAAGCTCACATCTCCAAGCATTAAGGATGGGTCATGTACAACACTGAAAATTATCCGAACCTTTCACAGATGAATATCACAGTAACCTCTTTGTTACATTGTACTTTTCCTGGTCTCTCCTCACAGACCTGTTTACCAAGGGCATCCTACCAGGAGCGCAAGTTCCAGACGGCTTAGATCTGTGGCTCACCGAAGCGCATGATCCCATCCATCAACCTGTCACAGTCCTCTGAGGGAGTGTCCCTTTAAATAAAAAAAGTTCAGCTATCAATAACTGAAAGAAAAAGTTCATTTAGCCATCAGATGGATCATTAGCCCTCATTCAGGTCAGCTGTGACCAAAGATATTGTTCAACGCTGTAATGACCCTGGTATCTGTAAACTAATGACTTTCTAGTGTTCGTTTGTACATCCAATGACTTTTAATGGGATATTGATTATGTTGCTTTTCTTTGCCGAATTTCCTTCCATGAGTCATTGGAAATGACAGCATTCAGGCCATTCTCGATATCTACAGAGGGATCGCGGCTGTTATTTTTTTATTAGATTCGCAATAGAGAAACTTCAAAAACTGTGCCAACATGACATCGTCGTCTGAACACTTTCGACTCGCTTTAAACTCTTTGCACCCTTTTAGGAGCCCCTACAGCCCTGCCTTAGCTCACCCATCCCTCACGGCTGAGATGTTCCAGAGGGACCTGCTTACCAGGAAGCTATGTTTGGGAGCGACGGCAGTGTTTCAGTGCTCTCTTTATGTTCACATCTGTGTGAAAATATCAAGCGTGTCTGATTCCCAGAAACAAATTCCTTTTCCACGTAGGAAGCATCCCTCCTGCTAGAGGTTTTCAGATGTTTCTTTCATTGCACTTTTGACAGAATAGGACCCCTTCATCGCTCTTTAGAATGAGCTGTATTGGGCATTACATATACAGTAATATTGACTGGTAAACTTATGGAGGCTATAATCAAAGAGAAAATGGTAGATTACCTGGACTCAAATAACATTTTGAGGGATAACCAGCATGGATTTAGGAGAGGTAGATCCTGT
>JAODKE010000015.1:12053128-12088314 GCA_026779605.1 Mormyrus hasselquistii
TCCTTTTGTGGAAATTCTCTTTGTAAAGGCTTAAGACAGGGGCTATGATGTAATAACTAAAAAAACAGTGAGACACACTGAGCATTCCTGCAAACTAATCACAGCCACTAAATCCAACTAAGTCTTCTGCCCATGCGAGGCGATACTCCCCAGCTCGCTAAAATATATTACCGCCGAAACAAACTTTAATGGCCTGCTGAGCAAACCCCATTCTAAGAAGCCCTTCTTAAAGATCTATTTGTCTCACACTCAGAGGTTGGTCCTGGACAGGGCAGTATGGGCAATTGCCCAGGGTGGCATCTTCTGTGGGGGCACCGCGTTATCGAACTGCAGGCAGCAGAAGAAATGTAACTGTTCCCACCCCCACCCGCTGGTTGACGACTTCTACGGGCAGCTTGCTGTGGGGGTGGAGTGTCAAGGCAGGCAGTAAATCTTCCATAGAACGACCACCAGGCTCCGACTTGGGCTTCATAAATCAAATCTACTCATGTGTTTTTCCTTATGCTGGACAGTGGAGCCAGTGCCTTCAATCCTCTCCACAGCCCTGCTCTCCAGACTGGGCTCCCCACGTTGGGGCAGCGTTCTGAGGCTGCGTCCTGAGCTGACGGGGACCAGCTGTTGCTCACTGCTGCTGACGCAGCCCTCGGGCTGTTGCACAGCTGTGCCGCTGGGGTATGACGGAGAAGATGGCGTCAGAATGGAGAATATCGATTTCGCAATTACCAGGACATAAAATTAGCAGATGGTAAATTTTGCTTATTTACTCATTTGTAAAGCAGACACTCTTGTTAGAATGATTGGAATTCTTCATTTTTTTCAGTGAAGCTTGGAGCTTTTAACTTTGAAATATGAAGGTTGTTTCCAGTAATGTTAGTATGCCCGGGGGGGTTGGGCAACCAGGCGACCTTGGACCCCCAGAGGTTTTTTTTCTCCATACTTGGGTGTTTTTGGTTCCTTTCCCATATTCTTTCTTTCTTTCTTTCTTTCTTTCTTTCTTTCTTTCAGGAATGCCACTCTGTTCCAAGGAACACATGTGACAATTAAACTTGAAGCTCCTACTTGAAACTTCAAATAACATTTGTGAGATTTAAAAGGCAGATCTTCTTGGATGAGACTCCTACGAACCAGCCAGGACCTACATCCACATGGTTGCTCTGTTCTATTGTTTTGAAACAAAAATCTATTTGAAACTTGGATCCATGCCATGCAAATTTTTTTTTTCTCCGATATGGCAAAGTAACCTATTGTGTAACCTTTACTTGAATTCAAACCACATGTAGCCAAAGTTGTAATAGGTTTGACTTTTCCATTATGCAAGGCTTTCCTAAAACAGCATATATAAATCAAATCTACTTTGGCATTTCCCAAATATTTGGGGTTGAATATAGATTATCAATGTCGATGGCGATCCTTGTGTTTTTACAATGACTTGATTGTGCATTTTAATCTAGGGATTCATTCCTTAATTGTACATAATATAATTGTTCATAATATAGTATACAGATTAAAAAAATCACATTCATTTTTCTGCCGATGGATATGGATGCTATATAATAGATCCATCCGTTCATCTTCTAACCATAGGTTCGGGTTATGGTCATGTGGGGTGGGGCTTGAGTTTATCCCAGAATGCATAGGGGCACCCCCTGGATAGGACGCAGTTCTGTCATTCATAAAGGGCAAGAAAAGTTAAGGGAAAGCGAAACAGGAGACACCGTTTAATTACATTAAAGCCAAAAGAGCTGGTGAAATAAAAATGACCATTGATACTTATCTAGGAGATGACAAAGCTATTAGCTATAACCCAGGAGGTGCAGAAGGCTGGATCACAAGCGCCACACTAAACCCATCTATTAAGTGAGGATAAATACTTGGCAAAGTCTGACAACGGGGCATCAATAATCCCATGATCTTCCTGCAATGTCACTATTGCTGATCCAGCCTCACCAGTAGACTGAGGGTTTGTTCAGCGCTCCGTCAGGGGCCAATCTGCTGACGACCACATAAACAAGTGTGAATAAACAAGCTCTGGCCCTTTAACTTCCTCATGCTGACGCTTCAGTAGAAAAAAAAGCAACAAAATGACCAGACGTCACAAGATACAGTACATCTCGTTTTAAAAAGCTGTTAGCGTGGAATTACAGTATATATGCACGCTCAAGTTTGAAATGATTCAACAGGTAACAGCTCAGTGCCATAACAGCTTGAGATGACTTATAAATCTTATTACTGGCTCAGTTTCTAAGTGTCACAACAATGCAAATGGAAGAAATCGGTCATGGAAAAAAAGCAGCCAAAGATGCAAACAGATTTATTGCCATAAGATAATACTGAATTGTTATAGTGAAGATCAAATGTAATTGAGGCTGCAATTGATTTCAAGACATTCAAAATAAAAAAATGTATCTGGAAGAGTTGCACACTACGTAGGAGAATTTGGCATTCTGGTAAACGGCTTCTTTAAAGGTCAATAAATGCAGTGTCCGCAATACGAAGTTCTTAAGAAGCAACACCAAATCCCAGAATAATTGACCAGTTAGAACTCAGCATGCAGAAAATTCTGACATTTGTTATTACTATTCTCTGCTGTCTTCTGGCTTTATCTGCTTACACAGTGTGCTGTGTGGATGTCTTCACCTGTGTGTCTGTAAGCGATATGCCGCAACTTGTCGCGACAAGGTACTGTATAAAATCAACTTAAGGGACACTGAATTTAATACACTAGTTTTAGATTTTAGCTTTTAGCATGTTAGCACCATGCTAGGGGCATGCACGAGTTTTCCGGTTGTGCAGTGAGCGTATAGTGAGTGTTGCTTGGCTCCTCACTCCTATAGCTCACCAACTAGAAAATTACACTAAGAATACAAAAGTGTTAGGTTTAAAACCCTGGTAGCATACATTAGTTGTAACCCATCCCTTAACTGTCAATCACTTTGGATGAAACGTCACATAAATGTAGCTGTGTTTTTTAGTCATGTGGTTATTCAATGTGATTATATTGATTAAAGAATATGAATTAACTTAGCATGTATGCATTAAAAATGTTTTCAACAAGAGCAAGCATGGAAATCCTTATCTTGATTAATAATTTTTTCAATGTTTCACAACAAAAAAATGTCGACAAGCATGCACAGTGTATTACTTTGTTTTTATTGAAAATTTCAGTGCTCACACATTTCATACGTTCACATCCTAAGCATTTCTTTTCATTACTCACTGGAAATTCTCTTTTAGTAAAGCCTTCCGCAACATCTGGAAGACATCTGGGAAAAAAAACATGCTATATTCTATCACTGACATTAAAAACATGTGGTCGACCGTATTCTATGGTGAGTGAAATCAATGAAATACGCTCTTTTCATAGAATCACAAAACATTATGTCTACCAAGTAGTTATTGGCTCCAAACGGCCTCTCCAACCACAACACCGGTTGTTGATTGTATAGTGGAACGCCGAAGCCACCATCATGTCTGGATGCCTTTCTTGCTGCCACTGTGAAAGCTGAGGATGCTGGGACTGTTAGGGTCTGGACTTGGTGACCTTCTGGATCCAGTTCACATACTTAGTCACCCTGGTGTAGACACCGGGCTTTCGGCTCCGGCCGCAGCCGTCACCCCAGCTGACGATGCCGTATAAGAAGTAAACTCCATTCCTGCTGCAGGCTAGTGGCCCCCCTGAGTCACCCTGCAGGGAGTGCACAGTGATGGCAGATGAACACAGACCCCTTAAGTAAGAGTAGAACATCAGTTCCCCATACTACAGGTTTTACGGTAAATATTTACCTAGAAGTTCAGTATACTAGTCGTGGCCAAATGAAGCTTCATGAACCATTTGCTATATTTTCTGACCCCACTAGATGGCGCTCTCTGTTCAGAAAAGAGCTCAAAGCATGCCCCAAAATAAACCAAGAGCACTATTTAGTGAGGTCAAAAAATACAGCAAATGGTTGACGAGGCTCCATTTGGCCATCACTGCAGTATACTGCCTGCTCCTCTTCCCTGGGCTCACCTGACAAGCATCCACACACCAATGGCCAGCACAAAGCATTGTGGGAGTGACGTCTGTCCCGTACATATTCGGTCGGCTGCACTGCTCGAATGGGACAATGTACACGACGCCTTCCATGAGCTGATCGGCATAAGCGTTCGCCTCTAGATGGAAATGTGAAATGGAAGATCATAAGGGCAGGAGCAGGGGAATGGAGCTCATGCAAGTAGAGCACACCACAAAAGACCAAAAGTCAACCAACAGTGAAGCACCACATTGAAAAGCAAAATGCAATACAAACATAAACTCAATTAATGGTGTAGGACAGTCCGTTATTGGGTGGGGCATGGGAGGGGGGGGCAACGTAATCATTTAAATACAAAGGTCTATTCATTGGGGTGGGGTGGATGAATCCAAATAAAAATTTGGGGTTACACACAACTTCAGCTCCTATGCCCCTGATCACTCATTCACCATCCAACCATTTATCAAGTACTGCGTCATGGGCGGGGGATAGAAGCACAGGAATACTTTGGATAAGATTCCATTCTGCTAATGGGAGTTCACTTAATGTTCTGAGGGGCAGAATGGAAAATGATTGGTCCAGAGAGATAACCTTCAGAGAGTTAACCAATCAGTTTGTAGAGGAGGTACATCAAAGCAACTGGAGGAGGAAAACATCAAAACAACCAATCAGATGTCTTGGTCCCACCTCCTATACTTGCTTGGGCCCACCTCCTCTATAATCTGATTGGTTATCTCTCTGAACCAGGAACTTTTTTGTGTAGGTAAAACAACCACAAGATTCCATTTTATCACAAGCCTCACACAAACACAATGGGTAATTTAGAGAAATCGAGCCTACGACTTAAGGAGGAATCCCATGCTACAGAGGGAGAGCATGTCAGCTCTACACACACACACACACACACACTGACCAGAGATGAGATTCAAGGATTCAGACCCACAACCCTGGAGGTGTGAAGCAACAGTGTGGCACCCACTGAGGCACATGCCATCCAAGAGCTGCTTCCAGGAAAACAAAAGTAGTCTAATTCTGACTGAGATATTTATGCTCTCAAAATGGAAGGTATGACCACATTGCAAAGTCATTTGTGCTGACTTTGTGTACACATAACAAATGGAGCAAACCAGGCCACCTTGCAGGAAAAAGCACAATATAAACAGAATAAAAGGCCGAAACAGGAGACCTTACTCTCGTACATATGTCCCCATCCAGTGATGTCACAGCAGTGATAGTCTGGGAAGGACATGTCCTCCCCTGGCAGACAGATGGGGCGCACAAACTGAGTCATCTTCGCACACTTGCCTTTCTCCTTTTTCAGTTTGACGAGCACTGAAAGTGAAGCAGTGAGTTTTCACAGGACTTCCATGCAATGCTTAGGGCCACACGTACCAGAGTATTCAGTCTCTCAGCGTTCCATATACTGCGACTGACTTTCAATCTCTGCTATACAATGAAAATCAACGGACATCTGCGAAGAAGTGGGCAATAACAATCGTGACTTGCTGAGTGTAATGACAGTGAGGAGATAGGACTGAAGGCTGAGTTAATGATCGCCAACAGTGAGTCGCCGGGTGTAATCACAGGCAGCAGTATGGGTTGAGGATTGAGTTAATGATCGCCAACAGTGAGTCGCCTAGTTTAATCACAGCAGGGAGTTTAGACTGAGGACTCCGTTAATGATCACCAACAGTGACTCGCTGGGTATAATCACCATGAGCAGTTTGGACAATAAATATCCCATCCCAAAATACACATTACTAGTCTCAGCAAAGGTTTCATATAGATGCAAAGAGACATAACAATAACTTACCGATGTCATGGACGGTTGGATTATACACAGAGTATTTGTCGTGGAATATGTACTTCTCAATTCGGTGTGACTTGGTGTTTGGTCCCGTTTCGTTGAAGCGGTGCTGACCGAGGATGACGCGTACTTGGGATGCCAGAGGACTATAAGGAAGATGAGTACAACGGGACTGTACGGAACTCTGTGGTTACGCCAACAAAACAGGGTTACTTAACCGCTCCAGTAAGATCACGTCCAGCTGCAGTAATGGTGAGATTATTTAGCTTGGGGTAAAATGTGAAAGATGTCATAATAATTTGGCAGAGGGAGGACAGCCCGTACGCAATGTGAGATCCAGTACAGTTTATTACTCACAGAGAAGTAGTAAACGGATGCCTTACTGGCTGTGAAGGCGTGTGCCTGCTGCTCTTCTGTAATTGTTATCCATGCGGAGGGTGATAAATTAAGCCCTGTCAAGGTCTTTGGATGTGCAAAGAATAGAATAGCAGCCCTGTGGGGCAGCCAGCTAGTTTTCACATATCCCATCATGCACAGCGTGAGAGTCACAGACGCGCAAGTGTGTCTACAGGCAAGAGCAAGTTTTCGGTGTCAGAGCGCAAGATCAGAAGAGAACGGCACCCTATAGGAACCTAGAGGCTTAAGGGTCAAACGGGGATATAATTACTCCACCAGTTACAGGAACTGAACTCCACAGAGGCATCAATCCATAGCCCACTGTGATACACACCGGCCCAAAGAAAGAGGCAGCAGACTGGGAACCGCAATGCCAGGGTGATGCATGGCGCGGACTGGGCAAGGCATATATACGCATAATTGAATATTAAACTGCTAACATACAGCTGTGGAAAAAATTAAGAGACCACAGCACAATATTTTGTTGCACTCATTTCTCAAAGTATGGCTGTGCGTCAGTAAATGTATAATATATAAATATATTTATATTGCAAACAGCAGCCTGGTTCTTCTCTGTTTCATGTAATGAAGGGCTTCTTTCTGGCTTTATGGGGCTTCAGTCCTGCTTCTAGGATCCTGATACACACTGTCCTAGCAGTGCACCTCACACCTGCACTTAATGCTCCCCGTTCCTTTTGAAGGTCACTTGATGTCATCCTACGATTCATGAGAAACTGTCAGATAAGTTAACGGTCATCTCTGACATTATAAAGTCACTTTCGCTCTTTAGCTGTCGGGTTTCTGGTCATTCCCAGTGTCTCCTGCTTCCCCTTGTTCTTCTGTATCGCTGTATTAGAAATTTTGCAGCTGGAACCAACTTGCTGCTCAGCGTAGCAGAACCACCATTAAAACAGGATTTAGAAATGCGGATTGAACAAAAAATATATAGAGCGGTCTCTTAATTTATCTCCTGAGCTGTATACTACAAAAGGCCTGTCGGATACCCATGACATGCAAGGAAGGGGGAGCTGGTCTTACTTTCCAGAAAAGCAATGTGCTGCCGACAGCACCCAGCAGGAGGCGATGAGGGTGCCCGCACAGAAGGACTCGCCGATGTAGATGGCTGCCATCCATGGGTGTGCCCCCGGGAGAGCGGCGTGACCGCCCAGGATGCGAGGTCGCACGGACCTTTTCATGTGCCTCGTCCCACAGGTTGGGGGGCGACCGGGTTGGGTTTGGGTCACTGTGGTGGGCTGAACGGTTGGCATTACCAGCCGAGTATCTGTTTGGAGGGGGTGGGTTGGTAGGGTGGTTAAAATTCATAGAAGGAGCACCTTAAGTAACACAGTAACCTGTTCAGGTACCACACAAACATTGGTCTGGGACTGGGTGCCATGGAATTTCAACAAAGCAGCATTGCTTTGATGTCTCCTCTTAGAACATATAAAGAAAATAAGGAGAGCATAAGAAGAAAATAAGAACATACAAAGAAAATAAGGGCTCTGAACCCATAACCTTACAGCTGTGAAGTATAGCCCACACAGCTCAACCTCACTGAGAGGCACAAGCGACAAGCATAAAGAAAGGTATTCGAGGTGGCTGTACTCAGCAAATCATGTGCCGGGATGTTACTTCGTTACCCCCCCTTCAAGGCCAACTTCATGCAGCTTCATTAGTCCAACACTGGAAAGCCTGACGTTAGTCACCTCCAAGCCATAACAGAGGTTCTTTGGTTCAGTCTGAAATGAGCCGTCCGGAAGAACGAGCCACCAGCCCGACTGCTGCTGATGGAAAGAGCTACTTTCACGGACGGTGGAGCAGATTAGCGGACAAGGTCTGGACGGGCGTGACACGTGCCGAAGCGGACAGAAGGGGAGAGGGGCGACTCTCACTCACTGCCTGGCAACCTGCAGGATGGGATATCGCAGTACTCCCAGGAGATGGCTGTGTTCTTCAGGGTGTAGCACCAGGGCATGGTGTCCCCGTCCGGATTCCTGCAAAGGACACAGGCTCAGCTTCAGGGGGACCTTCTGTTGTACTGTCAAGACCTTGTATACTGTTCGAATTTATGTGAAAAGCTCAGCCGAGTGAATGGATACAAGTATAAGCTCAATATGTCTGCCCCTGAATCCCATGGCACAAGTTAACCCTCACACAGATATACCCCCATACCTGCAAAAAGCATGATCCGCCAGACCCAGCTGCATAGTGTTTTCCACATTGGCCAGCAGGGCGGCGGTCTCTGCGTTGGCGAGGCTCAGCTCAGTGTGCAGCAGCTCTGAGCTCCAGGGCAGGCAGCGGGCACCAGACAAAGTGGTGCTGGCGGTGCCACGGTAATCGACGCCATTAGCTTCGTAGCAGCGCTCCTCTAGGTCTACAGGGGGGTGTATGGGGGGTTTACGCATGACCACAAAAACTATGTTATGTTTCTTATTATCCAAATATGCAAATAAATAAAAACTGCAAACAGTAGATAAATGTATTTGTGTATTTTTCATCCCTGAATATTTACCCAATTTCCTTCTTTGTAGGGACGTTGGATTTGTTTCATTTTCTCCCAACCATTAACATATTTGATTACCTAACCCACACGCGGAATTACTTCAGAAGGACCAGCAGAGGGCATGTTCTGAGCGTTCAGTTGCAACACGCACCAGAATTAAAACAGCAATAATTTTGGCAGCCTGCCATTGAGATGCAGGCCACCCAGGGAGGGTACTTACTGATACTGCAGTGGGGACCCCCAAAGCCAGGCCGACAGGCACACACAACTCCCCCTGTGGAGGTGAGGCTCCGACACGTCCCCTCGTTCTGACACGGGTTTCCATCACAAGCTGTGCGGTAAAGCACGCATTTTTAAGTTAAGCTACGCAGTTTGCCAGCACTCACAGTACAAGGTGAATCATTATTCTGGCAAAAACATGTGATTAAAGGTTTTAGCTAATAAGCCAGAGGATGTCAAGTCAAGCACCAGAGCAGCTTTACGGTTGTATTTTAGAGTAAAGTACTGAGATTCAATGAATAAGGCAGCCAGATGTCTGCAGGGGTAAAATGTGACAGTTTAGAAAACGGAATTTGCTCAGAAGCTGAAATGCGATTGCAGCATACCCTGGGGTGGGGGATTTTTAAGGTGGGGGGGCTAAAGACGGATCATAATTCATACAGAGGGCTCAACCTTACCCTTAACCAATGATACGTTTTAAATCGTTGAGTGATGGTTGAGGACACTCTGTTGGCCAATCAGCTTTCAGCTGGGGCCAGTGCCCCTGTGGCCCCGCCGCTGTAAACGCCCCTAAGCATATTACAGAATCTCTGCTTTAAGCATTTGTAAATGTCCCAACATCCAGCACCCAGAAGGAGGACAAAAAATTTTAAAGTGAAACAGATGAGATGTTTCTAAAGGCTTTAGGGCTGGGGGTGGACATAAGATGAGTCGGACTGGGTGGGGGGAACTCTGTAGAGAGGTTTGGGAAGGTTGTGAAAATGTCAGCCCATGTCACTGACAGCATTCCGAGCTTCAGGGGGCTGCGAGCAGGGTGCTACCTCTCACATGCTGTGCTATATAACACAGCAAGAAGCCTAGGCGGTATTTGCTGCCCCCCCTCCCTCCCCCAAGAGTGAAAAGCATCGTCCGTCCGTGTCCCCAGGCTGCCCAGCCGTACCTGAGTATCGGGCACGCTCGCACACGGCCCGGCCGCCCACACACGTGCACTGCTCCACGTCACGCATATGAATTCTGCCCCAAGACTCGCCCAGGTCGTAGTGCTTCCGATGTGCCTCTTCGTAACACTTCTCTAACGTGGGAAGGGGGGCGGGGGGGAGAGGCACAGGCTTGAGAATGAGGTGGAAATGTTAGAACCTGAGGCAGGAGAGCTGGGTGGGGGTCTGCGCTACGTGAATCGCAAGTTTAATAAAGACACATCTGACATGGAGCCGTACTGCCCTCTCAGATGACACTGATACTGATACGTTCCGCACCTATTAAGCACTCAAACTGGAATCTGTTGTGAGTACATGTTTGTCTAGGTGTTTATATTTGATACTACTGTGATAGTCCTACACTAGTGGCCAAAATTGTGGAAATACTTCCAATTTTTAAAGATAGCAGAACTTTATTCAAGTTACTTCAGTTACTTATTTAATCATCCAATATATATTTGTAACATTCATTAATTGTTTAAAAAAAGTTACTGCCAGTATTCGTCCAGTAATTTTTAAAACATAATGCCAAAATACTAGGTGTTTCCGCAATTTTAATGACTGTTAGGTACTTATTTACAGTAAACAATATAACGCCTATATTTAGGGCCTAATTTGACCAAATAATTTGGACCATCCCGACGAATGGTACAGAAATATCATGCTGCTTTTTCAGATAATATCACAGATAATACATTATATCTGTATAAACTGAAATAGTAATTGAGTCTGACCGTATCCACCTCACTCTGAGTCCTTTTTACTAATGAAATGGTTCAATACCCCAGCAAAGGCCTTAACCTTTCTCTGTTATATGATGCAAGGCATTACGATTTCATTCTGCTCTGTGTGACTTGTCTTGATATTTGTCTGATGGTTATAGTTGTTTACATGTGCCTGTTATTTCTAGGTGTTTATATTTGTTTGATATTTTCAGGATTGTCACATTTCACTGACACTCCTCAGTGTTTATATTTCACTAATGCCCCTGGGTGTTGATAAATGCCTGATACTTCACTATGTTTATATATTTGTGGCACTGCAGTTCCTCTGCTCAGTTCCTTTTATGGCCGTGTTTACCCCGGAGATGCACACTTTTTACCATGGTGGAGCGTATGAGGGAGGGGGGCAGGGCTCACCCTGTGAGCACAGGCTCCCGGTGAAGGGCTCAGGACAGTGGCACACAAAAGCCCCCCGTCGAGGGTCACTGGTGCACAAACCGCCGTTGGCGCATGGGTGGTCCCGGCATGGATCCGCTGCTGTATGGGCAAACACCAGTCGTGGGGAGGGGGGGGGGGTGTGGCCAGGGGCTGGAGTGACAGGGTAAGAGCAGAAAGAGCAGCACCTAAAATCACACAACCTCACCTACCGCTGGTGCCTTGTTCTTCAGATACACAGAAGGCCCACTTTCTGTCCCGGTCAAAGTTGGAGGTTGTGGAGCACCTGAAATTCAGATATGCAAAGAAATTCTGTTAATTCTGAATGAGAGGCTGAGTTTGGTGGAAGGTCTCCTTATAAAGAGGTAGAAACCCATAAATGTGTAAACAGCAAGACCATATGTGACTTGAAAAGCTGTGCAGGACTTTAAGGAGTTCACCAGAAACAATCAGTGAAAGCATTACTGAGACTGATATCTGAAACAAGACCTCGTCTTAATTGTAAAGATCACCGCGACACCAGTAGCTTCCAGAAAAGGCAGTCAATGAACATCATTCATGGGTTTTAAGACCTCAACCTTCAGTCACACCATTTTTCAGCAAACCAACTACCAACCAACTAAACATGGTAAGCCTATGCTAGAAGACATTCAACATGATCCTTTAACCAAGTTCAGTATTCAAATTTAAATTGGCATCCTTCTTTTAATGACTGTTGAGTAAAAATCAAGAAAGATACAGTAGTTGTTGGAACTTGTACATTCCCAGAAATTTAAACTCTTTATGCATATGTTTTTGCTCGTTCACATGTGCTGGTATGTGATCCTGACTGAGATATCAGAAGATAATGGAAGAAGGTCATCTCCTCACACAAAAGAGATGGAGCTTTTTTTTTTCTTACCAAAAACGGGATGAATGGGTGGGGAGACACTGATGGTGCACCATCCCAGCATAGCGGAATGGGAATTTGCACTCTTGTCCATCTACGGTAAACACTGAATCACGACCACCGCTATTAGTTCTCTTACTAATATTTAATTCAAAAGAACCTGTAATTACCCACAAGCTAAACCAAAGGTTTCCACAGTAAGGCTACAGCTGCGACTATAACAACATTTTACCTTTACTGAGACTCCTTTTTTCTATGCTCCTTGTGTTGATAACTTCCGATCCGGTAAGGACTCCGCGCTGCAAATATAGGCATTAATAAAAATGAAATAAAGCTGCAGGGCATTCTCCATTTAGGCAGCAGTTAAAGTACAACAGTGATGCGGTAAATTTCATCATTGATGTTCGTAAAATCCATGTTACCTTTCATCCCACGAAAACATACAGTAGAAAGTCAGCGCGTAATATATTACTGGACTTACGGTCTGTAATGAGGACTTAAATGTATCTTAACGCCCTGTAATGCAAAAGTAGAGACACCTTTGGGAATGTCTTTGCTTCTTTTCCCAAAAGTCACTCGCTTTGTTATTTTATGTGTTATATTTTATGTTATGTGACTGAGTCAGTAAAACACGTTACAGATGTATGAACTATTTGCACCACAAGACGGTATTAAAACCTCTTTATGGTATGCTCTGCAACAGCGAATTACAGCATTATTTTGCAAGAGAAACTTACCGTCGTACTCTCGCTGAACACATAACGAAGAAGAACTAAAGCGAATATCGCCCACGCTAGCCGATGCATTTGTACTCCGTTGACCTGCAAGTATACGAGTCCTAGATGGATGTGCGACAAATGTGAGTTTGTTGTCCCCAGTGACACCTTCTTAAGTTAATTCCTTCCAAGAGTAGAGAAGAAGTGTATTGGTCCCAGGAACTGATATTTATCTAGTAAGTGGGGATTCTTGTTTCACAGCTGCGTCACTTAGGAAAGACCTTTTCTGAAAGTTAGGTAATAGATCTGCTGTGGGACATGCCTTAAGGATGAGAAATGTACAGGAGAGCTAGGGAACCACTTTTTTTCAGGAAGAGGGAAATTTGTTTTAAGATAAGATACTTAATACTAAACAGCTGGATTTAAAATGCAGAGAACAGTAACAGAAACAAAACTAAGAAAGTAAGAGAAAAAAAACTAGAACGAACTTAGTTGATTATTTTTGGATATACTTTTAATAAGTTTTTAAAACACATCTTTATAATGAAGCACTTTCGAGATGGTACCTGTGTTTTGTGTAATGTATGTATCACACACTCACACACGTTATTGCATTAACATTAAAATGTGTTTATTCCCATTTCTGAACGGTAACAAAATTCAGGGGGGAATTACAACCATAGGGTATAATAATCCATACAATTTCACAAATCAATAACAGAAGCCTTTTTTTATATAGAAACTTTTTACAGTGCAATGGTGCATCTGATTGTTGTTCATTTCTAACCTTTTTTTTTCATATACAGTATCCAGAAGTAAGGAGACCGAGAATGTTTCTTGGGATGACCTGGCCAACGTATTTAATCAAGGAGCATTGCATTGCTGACTTACTGCAGGCAAAACAAAAACAGATAGACAAAGCATTCATCCAGGCCCATAGCCAGCTAATTAGACGGCCTTCTGTACTATCTCGGTCGGAGCAGAAGAGGGAAAAGTCATTTGCAGATAAGATACTTGATACTAAAAAGCTGTATTTACATGGCAGAGAACACGCATGAGTGACTCTGCAGAAACAGCACGTAGATTTGTCAAACATCAAAGAGTTTATTTACATACAACATAGATAATTCACTTACAGATAAGCATGAAACGAACCTGGGCTGTTTGTAATAGGCTGTTTGTAATAGGCTGTTTGTAATAGGCTGTTTCCATACAGACTTTTACAGGAACAAGCACAGGCCGAGGATATATTATCCTTTATATTGTCCAGATGAGGAGATCCTAAAAACTGAAAATAAAGACATAATTTAACAATTTACCAACATGGCCAAAATCACCCAAATATATTGCAGAGCAATAATCTAACACTGCTATAGCTAGAATGTACTTTTTAAACCTAATTTTACTTGATAATTACACTATGAGATAACTACTCGCAGTGACCACTTTATTAGGTACACCTGCCTATTAATGCAAACAGCCAGCTCCTGCAGACAGTAAATTAGGTGGCTGAAAATTATTATATACAGCAAACAGTCTGAAGTAAGAGGCTCGGTGTTAGAATGGCTCAGATGCCTGACAGGAGTGATTTGGAGTGTGGCACAAAGTGGAGCCGTAGGTGGTGATTTTCATACCCGGCGGCATCTACAGTTTTCACTGGACGGCGTAATGAATAAAAGCCATCCAGGCAGGATCAGCTCTGTAGCTGAAAGCACTATTAATGAGTGAAGTCAGAGAAGAATGACCAGGCTTGCTAAAGCTACCAGGAGGATCACAGGTACAAAAGAAAGTACAGGTCAGTGCAGCAGAGGTGTGCAGAATGAGATCTCTTTATGTATAAGCAGTTCTGGAGATAATTGGGGATCTTACTTGGTGCACAGGAGTACCTAATATAGTGGGCAACAACGGTATGTTTAGTATTGCAGCTACAAACTATAGAATATGTTATTATAACGTAACTAATAACTTACTCTTGTTTAATAACATTCTACAAAAATCAGCATTTGATAGTTTTAGACAATTAACAATTTGTGTGTCGACAGATGTGTTTTCATCTGCCTTTGACCCCCCCATGTACTGTAGTCCTGTCTCATTTTATCTCACAGGAAGCTCGGCCTGTACCTGCTGTCTTCTGCCCTGACGGACAGGAGGGGGGACAGGTCGGAAGACTGGTACATCCCTGACCTCGTTCTGCCCTGGCATCCTCGCAGGTCTGGCATCAGCCCCCCCAGGCAGAGGCTGGGGTCCGAGCTCCTGTCTGAGGCGTCTTCCAGCCGCACCCCATCCACGTCAATGACCCTGCCAGCGGGAAGTGCCGGGGAGGAGACCCCCTTGCGGTATGTCGTGGGAGTGTGCGTCTCTCCACATCCTGGAAACAAAAAATAGTAACATCGAGATCCACGTTAGCAATCTGGGCTTAGCGCCAACATTTACCCAAACAACTAGCACTGATACAAAAAAATGAGGATTAAATAAAGTGATAAAACACAAGGAATTAATTTGAAAAGCTGCATAATATATAGATGAGGGAATAGTTTTTATGATCATAGATAAAGAAAATTAGAAGGCAGTCTGCAGATGTTTTGTGCTATCAGGATATCGGCCGGATAAAATGGTCATCAGTAAATTAAATTAAAATGAGTCTCTTTGTAGCCTTTCTGGGCATTTGCAGAAGGTTTGGGGCTGGAAACTGAAGCAGCAGTTACTAAGGAGAGAGCTTTGTATCTCGGTCCCTCTATACAGAGGACTTACGTGCTTTTAGGCGGATGGGGTCATGCTTCATAATGGAGCAGACGTCGTCTGTAATGTGCTGTTTAGGTAGGTGAAAAGGATCTGTCTGTTTTACTGAGTGACTGACAAAGGGAGTGGGTAGCACAGGAGCGGGAGTCAACACGCTGAGTGTTTCTTGGTTCTGTATCTACCAGCAGCACACTGAGTGTTTTTTGGTTGTGTTCCTACCAGCAGCATGCTGAGTGTTTCTTGGTTCTGTTCCCACCAGCGGCACATTGAGTGTTTTCTGGTTCTGTTCCTACCAGCAGCACGTTAGGTGTTTTTTGGTTCTGTTCCTACCAGCAGCACATTAGGTGTTTTTTGGTTCTGTTCCTACCAGCAGCACGCTGAGTGTTTTCTGGTTCTGTTCCTACCAGCAGCACGTTAGGTGTTTTTTGGTTCTGTTCCTACCAGCAGCACGCTGAGTGTTTCTTGGTTCTGTTCCTACCAGCAGCACGTTAGGTGTTCCTTGGTTCTTTTCCTACCCACATACATGATGTTGTGTTCTATTCAGCCTCAGTAGCCCAGACCAAATTTTAAACACCGATACCACTTGAACAATTGACAGAATTGAGCAAGATGTGATAGTAATGTAATTTAAGTGGCTGGGAAAATGTGGTGAGACAGGATTGTATAGGTGTGGTGTGGCGTGGCATTGTCTAGCATCGACTAGGGTTTTCAGAGTGTGGTACCATGTGATGCAGTCTAAGATTAGCCACCTAAGATTGCGTAACCCTGCTAAGGTGTGGTACGGGCAAAAATAATCAGAGCTGTATAGCAGAATCCCGTGGACCAGAAATAACTACAAACATGCATGTTCTTGGTCAGCAAGTGAAACAGATCGACTGACCGTAGAAAGAGCCGTTTGTATTTCCCAGTGCCTAAGCTGTTTAGCTGTATCCCGGCCCTTTGGTACTCACATCTGGTTGGGTTTATTGATGCACCCAGGCAGGTCACTGGCAATGTGAAGCAGGATGAAGGTACCTCAGCCTATCCAAGGACACCACTTACTTACGTTGACCTTAACCCACTGTCGAGCATCTCGGTGCAATAATTTGCCCTTCTGTGTCATTCTGGTTATTATTTTTCACAGCTAGGAACATTCACTAGAAAGGCACAGGGAGGCTTTGCCAGAAAATAGGCTCTTAATCACTATAAATGCAACGTATCAGAGGGTGAATCTCGGCTCCCTGCCTCACCTAAGATACAGGTAGCTCTCGAAAGTCGGGGATTAGTTTAGAAGGTTTGTGCTTTAGTTTTATAATTACTTGCTCGCTTGCTGTGAGAATTCTGAAGCATGCTGTGCGCTTTAATATATAAAGTGTCAATCATCTGCCTTATGTCTGCAAGGGGCCTCACTCAATGAATAGAAAAGGATGGGATTTCTCAACAGCTCACGCGGTTGCCGAACAACACCCGAATCCAGTGTAATTCTTATGAACATGCTGCCCTCTGGTGGACAATCTCCTTATCTATACTGTATTCAATCAATCTGAGATCAAATCACGTTTTTGGTCCATTGCCCATTACTATGTCTGTCCGATTTTGCCCAAAACTGATAAGCAGATAAGCAGGTAATTATTTCTCTATTTTTTATTAGACAAGAAAAAAAACAACGCAGTTTCACTGTACTTAGCCTTATATTCTGGACTTCCAGTATTCACTGTCTTCACTGGACCCTAATGCATGATGTACCAGTTACTGAAAATGCATGGGTAGAGGGCTGACTCTCATTAACCTTCCCGTCGCGCTCGTAGGTGGAACCCTCTGACATGTGACAGCAGGCAGCAATTATTCTGTTCACCAGAGGATGGCAGTCTAGTTAAATGTCATGTGGACTTGCATAGCACCTTCGCCAAAGAAACGGATGTAGCGCAAGTGAAATCTGCTAACGGTCTCACCTTTATGGAAATGAATCAGTTAAAACTCTGGAGGTAGCACAAATGCATTATTAAACATCGCATAACAAATCAAAAGGCCCTCTCGTTAGACTGTACTCATGTGTTTATTTCCTGTGCAATTACTGCCAGCAGTGGAGACGGTATCAGCCAGCAGTATCAACCCCAGTATAACCTTCGAGAAAGATGACGGTGGTTCATTAATGCTTAATCAAACAGCACCACATTAATTTTGTTCAGGGATATTGCTACCAAGCTGTGCGTTCTGAGGGGGTGTGGCTTGATGTGAGCTCCGCCCACCATGCTCCCAGAGTGAGCTTTGAAGGAGTCACGGCACAGGTGAAAAATGGAAAACCGAGGCCTCGACCATGAATTCACGACACTTCAGAAAGCAGACCCAAAGCACAGAAAAAATATTATAGACCTCCACTTACCACTGACCCTTCCCTTACTTAGCCAAGTCTTTAACAAAACCCTGCAAAGCGAACAAGATGACAGTGGTTCCTGCCAGAGGTAATACAAAGCTTACGCCTCCTCAGAGAGGCAGGGGGATTTACGGCATGGGAATAGAAACCTCTCTGCGTTTTCGCTGAGGATGTGTCACACATACAGTCTGTGAGGAGATGCAGACCTTTCAGGAAGGAAGACACTGTTTCTCTTGTACCCGACCACCCTCGCTAACCGCCAACTCACGGAGCTAAAACCGTTCCGAGAAGAGGTGGGAATACAAATTGACGAGAGGAGAGGAAGGGTGACTGAAAGAGGGACAGACTGTGTCCAGGCCTGAGCTGGACAGTTCTGTGGCTGTGCGTGGAATCCACACAAATTGCACGGAAAGGTTTGGTAGGGTGACACAGAGAAGTGCATACAGAATGAAACACAAATGGAGGCGAGGGCATTCAGCCTCACGCACACGCACAAATACACACAGTAGACAGAGCTGGCATTTCAGGTATGTTTATTAAGTCCAATCAAATGCATACAGACTCAGAAATAAATACTAACATAAAACATGGAGCAGAATGGTAGTGAATGGATGGTAACTCAACAATGCTTGGGGTAAACAGCCTGCGAAAGTGCAGTGTTCTGTGCTGAAGTCTTAGACCTCCAAGAGAAATAATGTTTAAATTTATATTACATAAAGGTATGTTAGCTTAGCCTTTTCAAAACCTCTCCTCAAGTCAGAACCATCCAATATGTACCCATGAATTTGTTGAAATTGATCACTAGCATACCGTGTTTGGCTAATCAATATGTCATAAAATTACCTAATTAAGTTAACTAAAGTTGGTGGGTTATGAAATTTAGCCAAAGGGGGAAAATGAATACATCATTGCTGTTTCTTCAGGATACATGGATTTACACATGAAAGCAAACTAGTCAACAGCACCCAACTAATATGAATGATGCTTCATTTAAACCATTATTTCTCAGTCCGGTCCTCGGGATTTTGCTCCCTCCCAGCTCACCTGCACGGCGAAACGCTGATTTAAACCAAATCCTGTTTCCCAAGCATTGTTGAATTGCATTTTATGGGGAGACAAGACAGAAAGACGACATTACTTTTAGTGGTATTTATTTGAATTGGACCAAGTTTCAGATAGCAGCATATTTCGGTGACCTCATTTTGGGTTTACGCAACATACGGGTTGGAGTTGTATGTCCAGGGCCAGGAGCCGAAGCAGTGTGTTACTCTGCTGGCTTCATGGTCAGCCACAGGTAACTGGTGCTCACTTCCAGAATGTGGGACAAAATCAGCCCAAAGTCCCTATAGGGGCCCATCAGGACTGAAGCACTGAGTCAAACCATCTACAGAACCTGCTTTGGGTCCGAGGCAGTACGGTGCAAACACTCGCGATTGCCCATGAATGAGGAAGTAAAACTGACAGGCAGAAATAAGAATGTACTGTATCTACAAATAAAATATCAAAAATATAAAGTGTCATATTTTAGTCATGGTTGAAATCTGAAAATAGACGCAGATAGAGGGCTTAGCCTCCATTTTTAGGAAGTGTTTAGGAAGTTCGTTTTTGAATAAATAAAGGTGCATCCACCAGACGTGACGTGGGTCGTTTCAGTCATCTCAGTCCACACCTGCGCACACATGCACATGCACATCACACTCCCGGGGTACCTGAACCTCCCCGAGCGTCCACCTCGCTCCTGGAGGGGGCCTCTGGCGGCAAACGGAGCGGAGATCCTGAAACGTCCTCATCCGCGACCGGGGTCAGGTCGGCCTCGCTCTCCTCCACCAAGGCCAGGAAGGGGGCGTGGCTCCGGGAGGACGACGGGGCGTGCAGCGGCCGTGCGGTGCTGCTGGGACCGTTGCCGCAGACGGGCAGGGTGGAGTCCAGGCTCTGAAAGTTCCGGCTGGCGGTCAGGGTGCTGCGGCGTGACGCGGGGGTGGGCTGGACGGCCTTAGGCTCGGGGTCGGGTTTTGGATCGGCGGGAGTCCGCAGGAAGTCGGGCAGCGCTAGAATCTGCTCAGTCAGTAATCCTCGCTGGTCGTCAGCCCGGCAGCTTTGGGCTCTGGACAGAAGCTCAAAGAACTCTGCGAAGGGAAATGTGCCAGGGGCAGACAGTAAAGGAAACAAACAATCAGTCTTTTAAACAGTCACACGTACACCCCTGGAAAAATACCTGAAAAAATAATATGTATAACTAAGGCTGTAAGCATCTGGGATGTTAGAAAGCAAGCAGAATGAGGTTGTTAGCAGCTGAGATGTTAGAGAGGAAGCAGAATGAAGCTGTAGGAAAGTGGGATGTTAGAGAGATGAAGCAGAATGAAGCTGCAGGAAAGTGGGATGTTAGAGAGGAAGCAGGATGAAGCTATGAGCAACTGGGATGTTAGAGAGAAGAAGCAGAATGAAGCTGTAAGCAGCTGGGATGTTAGAGAGAGGAAGCAGGATGAGGCTGTAAGTGGCTGGGAAATTAAAGAGAGGAAGCAGGATGAAGCTATGAGCAACTGGGATGTTAGAGAGAAGAAGCAGAATGAAGCTGTAAGCAGCTGGGATGTTAGAGAGAGGAAGCAGGATGAGGCTGTAAGTGGCTGGGAAATTAAAGAGAGGAAGCTGAATGAAGCTATGAGCAACTGGGATGTTAGAGAGAAGAAGCAGAATGAAGCTGTAAGCAGCTGGGATGTCAGAGAGAGGAAGCAGAATGAAGCTGTAAGCAGCTGGGATGTCAGAGAGAGGAAGCAGTGCAGAGTTACCTTCAGCTTCATCTATATTAATCTTTTTTTTCTCCCCGTGTTTGAAAGGTCGCCCCCCGCTGGAGCCCCCTCTGGCCATCACACAGCCCGACTTTCCAGGTCTCTCATCCCCCTGGGTGGCAACAATGAAAACAGACCGCATTAAGGGTCAGGACTGGGGCCATTCAAGATCCAAACAGGCTACCATCATTTGCCTCCCATAATGCCGTGCGCTTTTCAGCCTTATTGTAGCACCATCCTGAGTGGCGTGTGTGCATGTCTGTCTGTGTGTGTGTGTGTGTGTGTGTGACTGCAAGCAAAAAACTAAAAAGGCAAAAGTATTTCGTATTTTGTGTAGTTACATACGGTTAAATTAGGGCTGGGTAGAGGTTAAGGCGATTATGTTGGGATTACAGTTTTTCCTGTAGAAATGAATGGAGAGTCCTCACAAAGATAGAATTACAAATGTGTGTGCGTGTGTATACTGTATGTGCGCATATATACTCAGACTGAGAATCAGACAGGTTATACGAGCCAGAGGCAGCACAGACAGCAGATGATAGGGCGTCGTTAGGAGGGACCAGAGGCAGCAGGGTGTTGCACGAGGAAACTGCATGTCATTAGAGGTGGCAAGACAGGATACAAACCCCAGTGTACAAAGAAGTGGAAGAGACACGCATAACTGCGTCAGGTGACACACCAGATACACATATACACACACTCTTACCGCTGTGGAGCGACTTCGTGTGGTCAGAGGAGGTGCGCGGCGAGAACCCGAGGCAGCAGACTTCTGTTTGTCTTCTGTGGCAACAAAAACAAATGGAGGGGTAAGGATGTCAGGCCTATCTGCAATACCACTTGCTACCACTAGGGGTGGCACGTGCTCCTCAGACATGAGGACCAAGGATGAGGATATGACATCACATTTGCCATGTTTCAAAATTTCGTGATGTGCCCTAACTCTTCTCCAAAAGTATGCATGTTATGTTAAGTGTGGTGTAACCTTCTCACAAGAACGTGACTCACATTTTTGTATACTTTGCTTGCTAGATCACCCACACCTGAATACACAGCTCACACATACACAGTTAATACCTCTCACTTACAATAATAAACAGAAGTGCTATTTCTACTTCAGTAGCTTTCTTCAACCAGACAGGATTACATGCAAAAAAAAATTGATGGCAAAATATCACCTCGTGTCATGGATTTTTATGCCTGTCGTTGCTTAATGGCACAGTATTTGCATAAACACTCTCCTAGCTACTGCAGGCAGCTTGTGACTCATGGATGAGAATTACATGTATGCAGAGAATAATCCATCAGACAGGGGTGTTTTTATGTATGTGTGTCTGTTTCTTTATGTGTGTTTGTGGAGACGTTTAGTTGTTTTGTGGATATTTTTTCAGTGTCGCGCGAAATCCTTCTAAACATACTTACGCGTGTTGTACATTTGCGTGTGTGTACCTTTTTTTGAAGCGTGCTCAGGCACATCCAGCACAACCCGGCATCCATCTAGACTAGATATGGGTGCGCTGAAATCCAGGGGTCCCGACTCCCCGCTCTACACAGGAACATGGAATGGGGGGTGTCAGACCTCACCGGCACACCAACACAGCCCCGTCTGCCCCCAGCTGGAGCCACCTTACATAAACCCCAGAGGCTGGAGGGGCTGAGTGATGACGGCTCTTCCTGGCGTCTCATTAGAGAGCCCAGTCTACAATGAGTCACATGTTGCGTAACTTTTTTATTTAAAAAATTAGTCATATTACGATCACATTTCTCTCCGTTCCCATAACTCCACCATCTGATGCACCTCGTTCTCAAAAAAAGGTGACGGAAAGCCCGTTGTGATTCGGACCACGTCGGGGGATGACTTACAACTCTGGCCACCAGGTCGCTCAGATGGAAGCCATATTTTGCTACAACGGGCCGCAAGACCTCTGTCACAGGTTTGTTGGGCTTGGCCTTCAGTCCCACAGAGCGATTAATAGGGACGAGGTCCAGCCTGAAAGGCAAATGGAGCCAAGCAAACACAGATGGACTTGGTCAGGAGATTGACAGCAGGGCAGTACTGAGGTTGAGTTGATTTGACACTAATTAAAAGAAGAGTTGGTCATGGAATTGAGCGGGGGCGTCATTTAATCAAACACACCTACCTGAACAAAGTGCGTTTTTCTAATCTTAGGTCTCTTGTGCTCAAAGTTATGCAGTCTTGGTCCAGAACTAGGGGCTTCAAAAAGTAAAAAGAAAAAATTATAAAACAAGAAAACTGCTAGATATATTAGCTTGAGTAGATATAGATATATCAGCCTCCTACTAGTACTTCTATATCAGATGCTCTTTTCCTACTGTATTTTATATTAAAATCACCAGAAGATCTACTACTTTGTCAGTGTTCTACAGCATGGATCAGTGCTTGAATTATGCCACTACTACACTACTATCATCATGCAGGCAGTCCCCAGGTTATGAACGAGTTCCACTCCCTAAATCTGTCTTAGAGTCCAATTAGTAAGTCGGGAAAAAAAATAATACAGTACTTAGTAATAATAATATTATAGAGAGATAATAAAAACTACGTACAGTACTGTACAGTACATCGAGCAGACAAACCGCTGGTGCCATGCAAGAATGAGTTGTCTGTAAGACGTTCTTAATCCGGGGACTGTCTGTAATAACCCTGTTTGTAGTGTTATTCACAGTCAGTGATGACTACTGCTGTGCCTGTAGCCTTTGAATACTGGGGGGGGACGGTGGAGATTTTACCTTCTCTCCCCCAACCAAGAAGAGGTCCACAGAAGCCAGGTTGATGTGGAGTTTCTCACAGAGCTCCAGCAGCAGCTCCCTGACAGATACGCCCGGGCGGATGGCCAGGGGGTAACGAGAGCCATCCGGCAAGTTGACGGTACACTGCGCCATGGCTTTATCACATACAGCCCCAGAGGGGCGGGTCTCTGCCTACATGAGTGACATCCAGGACAACCAATTAGGTAAGGGGCAATGGGAGGGACAATATCAATGGGACAGATTGGTAGCGAGAGAGTGGTCAGTTGCAGGGATCAATAGTGATGGCCAAATGAAGCTCGATGAACCATTTACTGTATTTTTTGACCCCACTAGATGGCGCTCTTAGTTTACTATAGGGGATGTTTTGAGCCCTTTATTGAATAGAGGGCACCATCTAGTGGGGCCTGAAAATACAGCAAACAGTTGGCCAACACTAGGGATGACTATGCCACATAGAATTTCATTGTATGTTTTTACACTAGTAAATTCTTTACTACCACTCTCACGTTGAAATGATTTAAAATTAAAAAAAAAATCAGGTCGCTTTTGATCCAAAAAAATTCCCAAAAATAAACTGAATGGGGGGACGTACGTTGAAAGTGAAAACACAGTATGCAATTAAAATGATTAATAACTGTGTTTCTGCGATGTAATTATTTGCCTTCACATACATAGGCACTGACCTCATGTCCGGAGACCAGCTCCAAACTCGTACCCGAGGACAGCGAACCCCGCGACTCCCGTCGGCCATTGCTGCTGGAGAAATCTGCTAAAGCAACAACACGTGGGGGGGGAGGGGGGGCATGAGCTCTGAGGTTTAGGCACGCATGGGACTCATTAAGGACGAGGAAACCTACACTGACCATGATTATATTCTCCCAAGTCAGCTTTCTTGGACCCCTTCCCAAAGCTGGTGTTCAGAGTCCAGGAAGAGAAGATCCCTCTCTTCTTGTCCGTGTGTTCCTCTTTGTGGTCCTGGGTTCCTGCTTTGGTCGGTTTCAGTTTCTTACTCTCCTGTCAGATCAGCAGCAGAACAGCTTGTTTTTTGATTGCTTTTTTTAACCATAATTTAAGAGTGGGGGGCGGTTCCCCCGATATCCTGGCTAAAACTGCCCACTATGGCCATATCAAATCTGGCCCCCTATCCATCCCCTATTCTAACTTGTGAATTCTCTCCTGCCCCTTGACCACCTTAGCTACTATGTAGTGAGCGTTCTGGTGCAGAATGGCTGCCGTCGCATCATCCAGGTGGGGCTGCACAGCGGTGGTGGATGAACTGGCTCCCCATTGGTTCTGGGTATCTTGAAAAGCACTATATAAATGTAACGTTCATTCATTAATTGTTTCTTTTGTTCATTCATTCATTCGTTTGTTTGTTTGTTTGTTCGTTCGTTCATTCGTTCATTCATTCGAATCAGACTTCCGTCAACATAGTCCAATAAAATGATCTACAGGGAGTCAGGGGATCGTGTAGCAACACAACCAAACAGATAAGACCAATTATATCTGAGTGACAATCTAATGGAAGCTACAGAGAGCGCCAAAACAGAAAGAGCCTCGCTCCACCCTTGGCCTCCCTCTACCTGTAGATCCCAGAATCCCCCAGCCTCTATAATGAATGACGTGCTTAAACGGAGTGCTTAATGTGACCCCTGCTCTGCGTGAGAAGCAGGTCATAATGGCGATTCCTTATTTGCTGTCACTGAGGAGCATTAAATAATTGAAAAGGTCATGCAGGAAATGTATGGCAGCACGGCAAGGCAAAAGGTTACACCTACCATAGATAAATACTGAGATTTTTTTTTCTTCCTGAGGGTAGGAGCCAACAATAGCAATCTTTTGAAATTCTGCAACATTTTAAATTATTGTCTGCTTTTTAATTATTAATATATTGTCACTAATCATTTGACAATATACTGATAGATAGAAATATTCATTCACAAACCCTTTTATAAATGCATTACAATCATATCTTGCTCCTAGCATTTACTAAACAACTTGTAGATCACTTGTAAATATTAAAAATGCGTTAGTAATCATACTCAGAACTGAGTTTTCCATGAGCATTTACAAACTGTTCAGTAAATATTTTGTGACAAAGGAATATGAAATCTTTGTAATACATTTCAGAATTTGATTCTAGGTTAATCTTTGTATACTAATACAACAAGAAACAAATGTGCTTTGCTTGCCATTGACACAAGTAAATTGGAAGACTTCTCCTCACTGATTATCTTGCTCTCTGTAGCTTGGGGGTCACAGACCAGGGCTAGGTGATGTGCAGCGCCCCTTAAGCTGGGGGTTAAGTGTCTTGCTCAAGGGCCAATGGAAATGTGACTGTTTTGCCAAGGGTGGGGCACAAACTGGCCACCTTCTGATCACAGGTACAGAGAGATTAGTATCAGTTTATTAACAGTTAAAGAGCTGACCTAAGGTCTTACCATTAGAGTCTCTAAACTGCGTATAATATGTGACTGTGTACGTACACTGTGATTTCATCCAGGGTATCCCATGACCTGAGCGCAATCCCGCCAGGCTTTAGATCCACACTCACCAGCTAACCGGTCCTCGGGGACCCATAGACGGTCCACAATATATTATATCTTTAATACAAACCACAAGCAAATTATTATTTTATAGTATGGATACTGCTGCAACAACTCAGCGATTTAATGTCTCTTTTTATAAAATCGCTCCCTGAAAATGAACTGGCAAGCAGTGATTTATCTTCACTCCGCAACCAGGATCACGACGGCGTCTCATTTAGGCTTGTTCTTCTGCCAGGCCCTCCCACACACTGAAATGTACATGCCTGGAAAAGCACTGGCAGCAAGTGTCTTGACAGGAACTTTGCTGAACTGGCCAAATAAGGCAAATGTGGTGGGATGTGGCCGGATGTGGTGAAATTCATCTGGGTGTGGCCAGATGTGGTGGAATTCTGTGTGGAGATAGTAGAATTCTGTGTGGAAGTGGTAGAATTCTGTGTGGATGTGGTAGAAATCTGTGTGGAGATAGTAGAATTCTGTGTGGATGTGGTGGAATTCTGTGGTATGTGGTGGAATTCTATGTGGATGTGCAAGAATTCTGTGGTATATGATGGAATTCTGTGGTATACAATTATATGTTGAAATTCTGTGACAAATGGTAGAATTGTGTGTGAATGTAGTAGAATTCTATGCGGATGAGGCAGAATTATGTGGCATGTGATAGAGAAAAGTTGGGAAAATGTGCTGGAATTCAGGAAGACATGGTCATGATTCACCTTCCTTGGTGTGGTCAACATGGAGAGGCTTGAATGGTCAGAGCCAGCACTGTGCTTAGAGAGGACAGGACTGCTAGGTGGTTTCTGGGGGTCAGGCATGGAACGGCCTTCGACCTCAGCCAGCACACAGTCTCGGTACAGGGAGGATCTCAGAAAACGAGTGTAGCTGTCAAACTTCATCAAGTTGAAGATCTGCAGTGGAAGAAAGTGCAGTGCTCCGTTAACATGGAATTTGATCAATTTGATCAGACAATTTCTGTAGAGCCAACAGAAACTGTACTCTACTGAGGAAGTCACATTCTAATACAGGGGTGCCCAACTCCAGTCCTGGACAGAAGGAGCCCTGTGTAGCTTAGTTCTTTCCCTGTTCCACCATAAATGATTCATAAGAACACAAGAACTATACAAACGAGAGGAGGCCATTCGGCCCATCAAGCTCGCTTGGGGAGAACTTAACTAATAGCTCAGAGTTGCTAATCTTATCTAGCTCTGATTTAAAGGAACCTAAGAATTCAGCTTGCACTACGTTATCAGGAAGACTATTAAGCTCAACAGCTGCGTGGTTATTAGTATAAGGAGTTGAATCAGGGGTGTTAAATGAGGAGAAACCTAAAAATGCAGGACTCCGGCCCCCCAGGACTGGAGTTTGACACCCCTGCTCTAATATTACTGGGAGAACTTTCATTTCTAATATGTTTCAGAAAGTAACATTTTTTTGTATGTTGATAATCACAGGTGCATCTGTCTCAGTGTAAACAGTGTGAAGACCACATATGTTTCTAATCTACCATTAAGCTTTTCAGTATGAACTTTCTGCATAGTCATAATAATAATAATAATAATAATAATGATAATGCTGACATTCTTGCCATCACCATTGAGCCCTTCAGTAAGGCCCTTAACCGAATTACTCCAGGGAGATCAGTTGACCATATGCTCTCTGATCCTCATTTGCATATTACTTTGAAGAAAATCATTTTCTAAATAAAACAAATTTTGTACAGGTACAAGAATTCTTTGGTTTTCACACACTCCATCTTACTGTTCTATGAGACACAGATCATAGACCGGTAAGTGTGAAGTACAGGGTAAGTCATTAATCGGACCTGGTCCCCTGGCATGAGGTAAGGTTTTTTTTTTATGAAATGTGTCACAGTTAGCCAGGAAATATTAATGAGCACAGGCAAACATTTGTGTGAGAGGAACATGGACAGAGATAAGTGTGAGCTGAGCGTGGACAGAGGTTAGTGCCAGATGAGTGTGGACAGAGATACGTACAAGAGGAGCATGGACAGAGATGACTGTAAACATATGTGAATTTCAGATAAACGTGGACAGAGATCAATGTTGACACACCACAGCACAACAACAAAATGGGTCCTCTGCATTTAACCCATATGTAACATAGCAGGGGGCAGCTAATTCAGCATCCAGGAAGCAGTACGTTGCTCAAGGTACCTCAGTGGTACTTTGCTGGTCAGGGATTAAAAATTCAAAGTATTCAATCTTTCAATTACAAGTGCGCTTCCCTAAACGTTAGGCCACTACTGTACTGTGAGGTGAGTGTGGACAGACATAAATGTAAGATGAGCGTGGACAGAGATCAGTGTGAAATGAGTGTGGACAGAGATCAGTGTGAGATGAGCGTGGACGGAGATCAGTGTGAGATAAGCTTGGACAGAGATCAGTGTGAGATAAGCTTGGACAGAGATTAGTGTGAGATGAGCATGGACAGACATCAATGTGGGATAGGCCTGGACAGAGATCAGTATGAGATGAGCATGGACAGAGATCAGTGTGACATGAGCATCGACATAGATCAGTGTGAGATAAGCTTGGACAGAGATCAGTGTGAGATGACCGTGGACAGAGAACAGTGTGAGATGAGCACCGACAGAGATCAGTGTGAGATAAGCATGGTCAGAGATCAGTGTGAGATGTGCGCGGACAGAGATCAGTGAGAGATGAGCGCAGATAGAGTTCAGTGTGAGGTGAGTATGGACAGACATCAATGTGAGATAAGCTTAGACAGAGATCAGTGTGAGATGAGCGCTGACAGAGATCAGTGTGAGATGAGTGCTGACAGAGATCAGTGTGAGATGAGCGCTGACAGAGATCAGTGTGAGATGAGCGTGGACAGACATCAATGTGAGATAAACTTAGACGGAGATCAGTGTGAGATGAGCGTGGACAGACATCAATGTGAGATAAGCTTAGACGGAGATCAGTGTGAGATGAGCGCTGACAGAGATCAGTGTGAGATGAGCGCTGACAGAGATCAGTGTGAGATGAGCGCAGATAGAGTTCAGTGTGAGGTGAGTATGGACAGACATCAATGTGAGATAAGCTTAGACAGAGATCAGTGTGAGATGAGTGCTGACAGAGATCAGTGTGAGATGAGCGCTGACAGAGATCAGTGTGAGATGAACGCTAACAGAGATCAGTGTGAGATGAGCGCTGACAGAGATCAGTGTGAGATGAGCGTGGACAGACATCAGTGTGAGATAAACTTAGACAGAGATCAGTGTGAGATGAGCGCGGTCAGAGATCAGTGTGAGATCAGCGTGGACATAGATCAGTGTGAGATGAGTGCGGACAGACATCAATGTGAGATAAGCTTAGACGGAGATCAGTGTGAGATGAGCGCGGACAGACATCAATGTGAGATAAGCTTAGACGGAGATCAGTGTGAGATGAGCGCGGTCAGAGATCAGTGTGAGATCAGTGTGGACATAGATCAGTGTGAGATCAGCGTGGACAGAGATCAGTGTGAGATGAGCATGGACAGACATCAATGTGAGATAAGCTTAAACGGAGATCAGTGTGAGATGAGCGCGGACAGAGATCAGTGTGAGATGATGTGAATTTCTTCAGTTTAGGGGAACAGAAACCTCACATATGAAAATGAAACCATATGATCAAGAAGAGACCAGTTTCAAGCGATTGGGGTAAATGGAAGGCATGTCTGAGGGCAACAGAGGTTGACATGGGCATCAAGGGCTGCCTACCTGGAGCTGGGGCTCGTGGAACATGTCTGGCCGCGGAGCGTTGAGCACATCATCTGCCAGCTGTGCCCGGCTGTCGATGTTGACAGGCGTGGTGGCCTGGCTGGACAGGAAGCTACTGTAGATTTCGCACGCTTTCTGGGAAAGCTGGAGACACGGGGGGGGAATCATCATGTCTGTGGCTGTGTATCTCCACAAATCCCTACATCTACCTATGGTGATGGAGCACCGTGTGTGCTGCATCTGAGCTCTACAAGAGCTGCTCAATGAAGAACCGTGGAAAAAAAAAACTCAATCTAATTTTTAAAAGTTGAGTCAATCTTGTGCTTTAAACTGCAATTGTTTTGTTACGACAATCTGTTAAGCTTTAACAATGGAAGTACTTGCTATCGAACCTCGTTCTGATTAATTCATCCTTTATTTATTAATCAAGGTCCGGCAAACTTTGCTTACTCATTAGCAACTGCTTTCAACATTTAAGCAGCGAGACTGAAACAGTGAGAGAATTAAAACTCATTATAGGATAAACAGTGAAGGACTCTGTGTTTTCTCAGCATGCGTTGGTTTATATCAATGTCACAACTTTACCTGCTTCTTGTCATTTTCAGGGAGATGGCTGAAAGATTCACAGGCTTGCCAGAACAATATATTCTCTTCACTAAATTCTTTCTTCAGAAATTCCTGAGGGGGAAACAGATGCACAAACGTAGTCGTTTCAATGAGCAGCTATGTTGTGTAATACTGATCCTATGAGTCAGCAAGGTGACTATGCCCCCCCCCCCCCCGGACCCCACCCCTACCCCGAGGACACACCGAGAAGTAGTGGATTCCCTCGGGGTCCTGCAGAAGACGCTCAAAGCCGACTGCCCAGCTGGCCACCGAGCGTTCCCCACTATTCAGGTTGACCTCGCTGGTACCGACCTTCATGCCAGCTGGGGACGGTGACAACATGGTGTTGACGGCCTCGGTGCGACACCAGCACGTGTCCGTAGGCACATGAGAGCAACTCACAACACTTAGTTCTGCAGAGCCAATGGATCAGGATGTTCTCTGTAGTATTTCAGGTTTGGCGCGTCGCTCAAGGCAAACAGTGACAAAAACATGCAGCTCTTTAACCACCTACGGTCTTCAAAACAATACTCAGCACAGCAAACTGAACGGAAAAGAAGATCACCCGCCCATCTGCCTTCTGCTAAAGAATCCCCGAGAAGCAAAGAAGCTAGTGACTATAGTCATTGTTGGGCTGGTGTATCTGAAGGGTGCGTGAACTTACCGCCTCCAGAGAGCGCAGAAGACTGCAAGAGAAAGACAGACAAGAAAGAACTCAGTGCGAGAGCTGGACATCCTTCCGCGGCACTGCCGGCTTCAGCGCTGGCTCTGGTCGCTGCTGTCAGGGAGCCATGTGGGCTCCGCAGAAATGACCAGCCTCTCCTTGACCCCTTCCTTCCCCTTTAGGGCCCAAACTTTGGGCTAGAGACAACCGGCCGACAGTTAAGATGCCTTAGGTGATAAAATAGGGGAGGATGGAAGTCACATCGCTATTTCGTACTGTAATATCAAAAAACCGAAGACGATGCAAACATATGTGAAGTCCTGCTTCACATTCACATGTATATAGATAGATGCATATTTTATTGTCCCCATAGGAAAATTTAACTTGGACTCTACAACGCCGGACCATGCAAAAACACAAGCAGACACACCACTCCCTCGTACAAAAGACAACAGACAAAATAGGAAAGAAACAAACAAACGTGCACAAATAAATAAAATGAATAAATGAACGACTGAAAATGCTCATTACATCTTTGAATATTTAAGACTATTGTTCCAAATACTGATAGATCTGGGAGCAAAAGAGTTCTTAAAAATATATACATATATACTAAATCCAAGATACTAGAATGTACATCTGAAGCTCGTATTAGAGTTATGAAAGCACATCTAGAGAAAAGAAAAGGACAGGTACACACCCCCCATGGACACCTCAATGCAAGCCGGCAGCTCCTGTGGGTGAGGAACTGTTCCCATTAGCTTAAAGGTTCATAGGGATCCACAATGACATGATACGGAGCCTTACTATTCTAACCGTTTGTGTGCTTAGCTGACACCTTTAACTGAAACAGAGCATATTCTTTCTATAGAGATTCATTTTATATAATACCCATGTTGACAACAGAGATTTCCTGGGCCTCCAACCAACATCCTTTAGGCTAAAAGCACAAGAAGACAACGCGACATTGTGAGCTATATGCATAGCACTCAGAAGATGCTGGGCTCAGATAGTTGGTAAAGCTTTGGCAGGATGTGAGAAACGTTCCAGAGGGGCTCAGCCAGGAACCACCCCCCAAACTACACCCTACTGCAGCTCCTCCATGGATGTTATTATCTAGACGTGTAACAGAAGATTAAAAAAAAAAAAAAAGATTTAAAAAAATTCTAAACCGAGACTGAAAATAGTCAGCTCTGTCACTTCAACCCAACCGCCAACTACTCGCTGTTCCCAGCCGCCTCCTGTTCTGAAGTATACTCTATTCCTAGCCAGAGAGAGGTGATAATGAAAGCAGGGTAGGGAATAATGCAGAGCAAAACCAGAGCAAATAAAAACAACTGCTGAGGGCAGAGATGTTAACACTTCAGGAGCATCGCTGGCGTTCGTAACCTCAGATCCGTCGATTTTTGTTAATGACCAGTAATGACCAGTAATCTCACTTGTTAGGAAAAACAAGCATGACAATCTGTATACAATGAAAGCTTCCACAGGGAACATTACTTAACTTTTTGTATGTTTAACAATGAAGGTAAATCACCTGGTATTGAGTAAATGACTGGTAATCAGGGAGAACTTCCCAGTGAACAGGTAAGAGTAAACCATTCGATACTCCCTCCACTTGTTTAGGCAAGTCTATCCAGCAAACTGGCATAAAGAAAGCAACCATTTCAGCTGGCTGTCTTCTCAACATACAGAACATTAACAAAGCAGAACAACCACTGAGAAACAAATCTCTGCGTGCTCAAGGTCTGAGCCACCTGAAACATCTGGGAACCAGCCCGTTAGACTCATCCGACATGTCGCCAACCGAACTGAGCAGCTACGTACTGTAAACAGCCAGACCGTGTCACTTACAGAGGGGTACGCTTTTCTGAAGGACAGTCTCTTTTTGAAGCTCATTTTCCTGTGGGCTTACAGACCGGCCGCTCCGTTCTTCTGCGTGCCTGAGTGACTTCCCTGTGAGATGGGTGGCCGTGCCCTAACACGTCGGGCCCAAACCTGCCCGACAACGTCGCGATCCCCGCCAACGCATCGCACACTAACACATGAATCCTGCCTTTTTCTCTCTCTCTCTCTCTCTCTCTCTCTTTCTCTCTCAAGCGGGCCGGCTTTCACCGCTACCATGGGATGCCAGTGACACACAGTATTCCCCAGCAAACCAGTAATCTATGTGCAAGGACTTTTGGCTGACTGAGTCAAAGGTCATTGAAATGTCTTAAAGCCATTCACACCGTCCACAATTGTCCCACGACACAGGCTAGCAGCATGAATAAATCTATGGCAAATACTGTTCACCGTTGGGCCCTTGAGCAAGGCCCTTAACCCCCAAGTGCTCCAGGGACTGGCTGATCCTGCTGTCTCAATTATACGTCACTATGGATAAAAACGCCTGCAAACTAAATTAACTGTAATCCCTCCATCTTCCATACCAGCTAGCTCTACGCAGATGACCAGAGTCTATCCCAGAAGCCACAGGGCAGAGAACAACCCAAGGCAGGGCACCAACTCATCACAGGGCACAAAGATATCCCCATAAGGACACAGGGAGAAATGTATATTCCACACACATGGGAGAGACTCCAAGCCTAGTCGCAGAGGAGTGAGGCAACAGTCCTAAATACTATGCCAGCCTCACATTGCAATTGTAACTGTAAATACACAATCCATAAAGTATCATAAGTTATAATAGCATGAGAAAACAACATGTCGGTCCCAGTGTATCATGGGGCACTTTCCACTCTCCTGGAATAGGTCGTCTTTATTTGATTCTTTTGTTGGGATTATGATGTGCTGTCTGTGCCGGTCACTGTAATATTTGCATGTTGCTCGTCCTCCTCCCCCAGCAAACTGGATGGCCCACAATTCCCCATGTGCTGTCTGAAAAACCACAGCGTCCACGAGGCCTTGACGCAGCGATCCTGCCATTCCCGAGATGCTAATTACATGATTAGCTGACAGCAAACAAAACAAACCACGTTCCATTTCCAGGAGTCAGAAAATCACCACCAGTGATGGAGAAAAGGTGAATTATGGGTAAACATTTACACCGACACCGTAGATGAAGACTAATACAAATCCTGTGTAAATATTTGCAAACCTTCTTTATAAGGGATTTAGTCAGTTGTGGTGTAATTGTCTTTATTCAACTGTATCGCCTTTGTGTTTTTGTGTAAACTGCAGCAATTCAGAAAAAGAATTTAAAAATACAAAAGCCTTAAAAACTTCCCTGTCTTCATGCTGGTGTTTTTGTTCTTGTAATCGGATCCAGTTAAACAAAAGGACCATTTTCGAACAATACCGGCTGCACGGAGCTCTTTGCGCCACTCGTCGGAGATGCCGTTTAAGCCCGTCGCAAATACGAGATATTCCGTTCAGACATAAACAAGCATTGTTGACAGCGAGATGATATTTTTATGGAATATCCATGCACGCACACACAGTTTCAACGATAAGCCCCCGCGTAAATCCCACACTCACACCCCAGGGTGGAATGTCAACTACAAGACCTGCGTCACTATTCCGAGCAGCTGTCACACGGACCCACTGAGGCACACCCAGTCCCTTATAAAGAATTTTCATGTCCTAAATTTAATTACCAGTACAATTGTCACATTGATGCCTAATGCAGTAAACAGGACTCAATACATTCTGTTAGTAGGTTTAGTTCAATCACTTTGCTTTATTTTTGTTGTTTACCATGGTACAACTAAGGTAGGCACTAAAATTAATGATCAATGTCATCTTGGTTTTCCTAATTTAAGTTATAAACTGGAGACATAAGCATGAATCATCACCAGTCCCAGAAAAAAATCCTGAGTGGCAAAACCACGGGAAATTATGCCTCAAAATACTACTCAGATTTGTGAGCTATTCAGATGTTTCCGGACTTTAAATGCAAAAAAAAAAAAAACGACCAAGGGAGTAGGTTTGGTTTCAACCTCAGTAGGGACCAAATCAGCCCCGAACCCCTGGTCTCTACCGTCCATACTCAAACTGACACCCTTGAAAAAGATGCATATTACATGCATATTAAAATCAAAAGATTACAGTGCCAACCAGAAATGGTCACACACACAAACATATGTTTGTGGGGACCGTCCATTCATTTCTATGAGCATAACCCTAATCCCACCTATGGGAACCTTAAACTCTACCCAGCCCAAACCTTAACCATAAGTAACCAAGCAAACTGCGAGTCTTTTGGTAGTTTTAGTTTTTTGGTTATATTCACAGATTCTTATAAAACTGAATTTCCCCTTGTGGGAGCTGAAAAAAAAATGGCCCACAATGTCAAGGTTTTTACGAGACCAAATGTCCCGTAT
>JAODKE010000015.1:12096663-12116975 GCA_026779605.1 Mormyrus hasselquistii
GCCAGGTCCCTTGAGGTCTGGCCTGTATAACTGTATTACTGTATAACAGCTGCAAAGGTTTTCCACAAGATTTTGCAGTTCTTCCACGCCAAACTCACCCAACCATGAACCAGAAGAAGGCTTTCCCCAAACCTTTCCAACAAAGCTGGAAACATGTAATTGTCCAAAAAGTATGAAGCATTAAGAGTTTCCTTCACTGGAATTGAGGAGCCTGGTCCAACTTCTGAAGAACAACCCCATGGCATAATCCCTCCTCCACCAAACTTTACAGTTTGGCCCAATGCAGTCAGGGAGGTAACATTCTCCTAGCATCTGCCAAACCCAGACTCATCCATCAGACTGCCAGACAGAGAAGTGTGTGCTTGTTCACTTCATACCAACTTGTGGCTTTTTAGACAAACAAAATCAAAAAAAGCTGTCTGTGCCCCCCCCCCGGGCCCCTAACTACAGTTTGTGATTAATACAAACAAATAATGAAATTAAGAACAGCTTTTCATTTTAATAAACCAAATATGGTTTGTATAAAAGATGCATATGCCAGAGGGCCATGGCCAAATTAAATTGAAATAAAAATGAATATACTGTGTGTAAATAACCCTTAGTTATTTGAATTAACTATATTAATATCCTGCTATAATTTAATTTTGTATTTCTTGATATTAGTTGTGTTTATTAATATTTAGATCATTTCTTTGTATTCTAAGTTATTTAACCAATAGAGACCTTTATTTTGAAAGGCAGCTTGGCGGAAATGCTTGGAGATCTCAAATACGAGAGAGCGCGCACCAACGGAGACTAATCGCGGAATTAAAACGATTAAGCAAGTTTGAGTTAATTTATACATGCAGTTGCAGTTTATTGTTTTATTCTTCAATATTTGTTTTGACTTCGTTGTTTGGCACCTGGTTGAAAGGGAGAACAAGGTCAGGAACGTTTATGCGCACATGTACCATATATCTGTAATGTATGACGGGTTGTGTTTGTTTATTCACGGGTAATTTTATGTTTGTGACAGATGTTAGCGTTAATTAGTATTTCGTTGATGTAAGATTGATTGTTTCATTTATACGGATGTAAATTCATTGCAAATCTTAATCTTATTTATGTGTCTCTTGTTCTAGCTCTTACGTTGTTGTGCAGTCAAATACAGACAGTAAACCCCAAAGGGACAGTACAACATCAGTACAGGAGTTAAATCCTTTTTATTTTCAACCCGGCCGTTACACTGTGCAAACAGCTGTTAATGGAACTACATTTAACTGGTTAAAATAAGAATTAAATGAAACCCGAAGTGATTTTAACTTCACGTTTCCTTCAGGCCACACACATAACACTTGGGACAGAAGTACAGAGCAAACAAAATAACCAAGATGACCATTACAGGATATGCCGTGGTAATAATTAATTAATCCTGTGTGCTTACCTGTATGGTTAATACATGATTCTATGAACATACAAAAAGACATTTTTGTGTTTCACACACAGAACAAAAGAGCAATTAACATTGTTTAGTTTGTTTAATATTATTTATTACAGTGTTATCATATTGCCTGAGATGAATTAAGCATGTGCGGCTGGAAAATGTAGGAACATATGTGCATGTATATATTGTCAGTCTGACAAAGTTCTGAAATGTCAAAATAAAGTTCTGAACCCACCAACTCTAGGTCCCCAAGGACCGGATTGGGGAACATTGGTCTAGATATTTCTGTAGAACTCACTGCTACTTAAGCCTGTTGTAAATGCAACAAATGACATTTAACGGTCATGAAGTGTGTCTGTGGGTGGGGTTACGCCACATGATCAGGCTTGGCCTGGCCCGGCCCCCTGGCTCCAGCAGAGACCCAGGCCGGGGGCTGTGTGGGCGGCGAGATCATCTTCTCCAGGAGGTTCATCATGCGCTCCTGGAGCTGCAGGCTTTGTACCTGCAGGAAGTTCTGCTGGTGCATGACACGCCGCACCTCCTGGCAGACCTCCTCCAGGTTGCGGCCTGCCTTTCTCTGCTCCTGAAGCATGGCTTCCAGGACACGCCGCACCTCCCAGCAGATTTCCTCCAGGTTGCGGCCTGCCTTTCTCTGCTCCTGAAGCATGGCTTCCAGGACACGCAGCTTCCTCCTTTTCAGGCTCAGCCGCTGGATCTTCTTCCTCCTGATGGGCACCTGAGGTGACCTGCCACAGGTAACGGAACACTGAGGAAATGCTGAGACTCCTAGCTCAGGCTGACAGAGAAGCTACCTGGATGAAGGTAGGCACCCTACCAAGGGGACACAGCTTAACTCTCTGGGAGCCTGGGGTAGGGCACACACTTTCACTGACTGAGGCATAATCACACCATCAATATCATAAACTTAGTTCATGGCAAATATATAAGAAATAATGTATCTGTATTGGAATTACACATCTTAATGTTGCAAATGTCAGATCTTTTTGTTGAGTTTGTAATCTGACATCAGAGTATAGACATTGCAAAATGCAGCTTGGAACACTTGCAGGAACATTATGAAAGTGCATAGCAAGCAATGGTGCCATTTTTGTTTTGATCCCAGATATCTGATCACCAAAGTCTTGGCTAAATGAAGAGGACTAAATGGTGACGCTCCAACATTCAGTTGGCTAAATAAATAAAGTAAACCTAACTCATGTCACTATTTCTGGTCTCCTTCCATTGAATATGTAGGAGGTCATTCACACCTAGCCACACCCCCCACCACCTTTTATGGTGCTGATACGGATGTATCGGATCGCATTTCACCACTGTGTCGGATCGCATTTCACCACTGTGTCGCAGTCAGTGATTTTTTTCATGATTCTACAAAAAGATCTCAGCGAGTTATAAGCTGAAATGGACGCATAAGACATGCTGCATTGCCGACGATGAGCTCGTCCCCCAGTGGTTAACAGGACTGAACACCCTCACGCTGGTGTTACCGGTGGTCTGTACTACAAAGCGGTGTTACTGGCTTATTGGGGTTACTCGACGGATTTAAGGTAGCCTGGGCGACATGCAAGTGAACGAATATGAAGTTTGTTTAAACTGTGGTACCTTAAATCAGACAAGTTACCCCAATAAGCCAGTAACCCCGCTTCACAGTACAGGCCACTGGACTGGGGCAGACACCCTAACAGGGACACACGTCTAACAAAGTGTTACCTGGACTCCTGCGACTGCAGGCTGGCTGAGCTCTCTGAAAGCCCCCCCTCTTCTGGAGGCTCCTGTTCCTCAGAAGATCCTGTGTACTCTGGAATAAAACCTGGGGGGCATGGCTCGGTGAGCACAGGCTTGGACTCGGGCCAGGGTGTGGATGGGGGTGGTGTTGGCCGAAGGTCACTGCTGGGCAGTCCATTCGAGTCAGGGGCCTTGGACACTATCCTGTGGATGTCTCTGAAGTACGGCCATTCAGGTGACGGGGGGCTGCCGTTGGTCAACTTCATTTTCCTGTTAGGGGAGGCAGAGAGCAGCATGCTTTGAATAAAAACAAAGTCACATGACTTTGCCTAAATAAAAACCAAACAATTTGGGGAAAATATCCAATCGCAATTTTTCCGACAGACATTCGTTTCATTTGCGATATAATTTGTTATGTTTAAAACATAAGACACAGCATTACCACATTAGATAGCATCAGAATATTAACTGGTCTATATTCTATAGTATGCATTTTATAAAATGTCAAATAAATAGACGTAGTTGGTAATTGGTAATTTCGCGTTTTTCGAAGTTTCAGCTTCTTAACGCTCTTTAACTGTATAAGGTTATTTTTAATACAAACCAATTCAGGTGAAACAAAAATCTGTGTGTTCAGAGGTGCAAACTCACGGGTTTGGGTAACACGCTTTCAGATGCTCACGTAAGAAATCTCAAGGCAAATCCAAATCAGTCCATTATTAAACTTAAAAATGGCTGCATCAAAAACGTTCAGCAGTTCGCAAACCCTACATACTATTTACATGACAATAAAACTCTTACATACACGTAAATGTATGCGCAGACTTGTTTCAAACAGAAAATTTCACCCCAGGCAGCTGACCAATGTTGGCAATCCTGAATTTTATTTGAAATGAGAAGTAAAATGCACATTTCCACTGAAGCGGCATATCATTTCTTTGCCTCGTTACTCAGACAATATAAAACGAATGAGAAAACGTATATCATATGCATCACTTTTTTACATCTTTTCTAAATAATACCGTGCCCATACACAACTGTAATTGCGATTAAAGCGATCTTTTCTTTCAGTATTTATGTTAAAGCGAGGCTTTTCTTTTATCACTGTTGTGAGATTAAAATTACTTCCACTAAATTAATATTCAGAAATGCTTAAATGAATGAGCACAAAAAGACGACTCTGAATTATGGGTTTTAAGGTCTTTTGGGGGGGGGAAAGACTCCGCTGCTGTGACGATCACCGACTGGCTCGTTGTCGTTTTGATGGGTTAGCGGTAGGCTAATGCTATCGCCCATTAATAAAAACAAGGTGTGATACGCTTAAGTATGTCGCAGAAGTAGTTCTATTGATGATAGGAACTTTCTGAAACAATCTCTGACCATGAAATAGGGGGGCAATTCACATTTAGCTCAGTAGCGGGACCAGTTCTTTTTCCACACCGCGAACGCAACGTTCTCCTTGGGTTCCACGTGTTGGCTAGTTGTGGACCTATACGCAGTCGTCCTGGGCTACTTCTGATTGCACGGACTGGCACGCAGGAAGCACGGCGCTTCTGCTTGGTGAGAATGACTGTCATACAGGGAGCACGGCGTAAACAGTGTTACAGAGCAAGAGGTACTGCAAACGAGCGACATCTGTATGCACTCATGGGTGCATGGGCTGACCCCTGTGGGTCTGGAGCAGAGCTACAATAAGCTCTCCCCCAAAAAGCCCTACAGCTGCACACAGTAAGACGTCATTATTGCACTTACTTGTACTTGATAGTCATATTCATTATTTTCAACCTAATTTCCTCCCTGCCGCGATGCTTCCCCGTGATCTCGAAGAACCTCTTGGCCATCTTCTCGTACATATTGGCGTTCCTCTTGGCCTTCCAGAACTCAGCGAACTCTTCCCACACGTAAACGAGACACTTCATTTCTTTGTCAGTCCATTTCCTCGGCCGTCCGACATTCTTACTTTGACCTGACTGCATGTCCTCGGCGGCCATCTAGTTTGTAAACACAGACCTCTGTCTTATTGTACAGAAACGGATTGCTTTGCTTTGAGGAAGAGGAACTTTTCCCTGTGTACCTCAAAAGCAGCTATGGTCCATTTTTCTGGCTCTACCAGCTCAGCTGAGAGACCTATAAATGGGGCCTGGGACTGTGGAGAAATCTGGTTAAAAGCTTTTAAGATGGTAAGTTCGTCGTGAGAGAGAATACTATAGACACTTTGGGCGGAGCTTAATGGGGGTCTGTTGACGTCACATGTGAGGGGTTGTTCCATTGTGCTGATAGCGCCGGTGTGGCATGATTGATAGGATCATCTGTTTCCTACAACCACAATGTGAAAAAACGAAGCACCGCAAAACGGTTTAGTGGTATTTAAACGAGTAAAAACACATTATCTGTATGTAACCCTGTGAAAGATGGAATGGGGAATTATATATTTATTTTATGTATCTGCTTAATTGTATGTATTTGCTTCATTAAGTTGTTGTGTTATTTTGGGTTACTCCACAATGTAAGGTGTTAAGTTTTGTTTTGAGCGGATTGGTCCATAGTCATGTGAGAGGGGCGGCGAGAGAGAAAGAGCGGGAGGAGAGAGAAAAAAAGACAAGAGGAAGGTGAAGAGTGCGTGCGCAGGGGACGGACAGTTATCGGCGACGAAAAAAGGGGGACCGACCGGCTTGTCTGAGAGTCTCCTTCCGGGTGTTGCTGATAACCAGGACATTGCCCCAAGTTACCGGAGAAGCTTGAAAATATGCGTGGGTGCGGAGTCTTAAAAATATGACCGGTGCAGGGTCCCCAACAAACTTGAAACAGATTTCAAGGAGTTTTTTTTTAATACGTTGTTTCATAATCTTACCAAGAAACATGGTATAATATATTTCGCTACTGGGAACGATATCAAGGCATAAACGTTCCGCACTCTACAGCGATTAATTACATTAAAAAGACAATGCGGCCCGCACGTCACACTGAGATCGTCTCGAACCTGCTTTATGCTGTAATCAAGTCGTTCGCAGTTCTTTGTCATCAAAGAACTCGAAAGAGTCTGTCTGGAAACATTCCGCCTGCCAGTCGGGAGCCGTGTCTGCGCACAAAAAATGTACTTCTAGGACAGCTGCCTAAAACCGTTGTCATAGCACTTGCAGATAACGTAGCTTTTATGGGGTCATGCAACCGACACCCTTTCAATGTTCAACATTACGATGCAGAATTTATCGCACTTTATGTGGACGGGCAGCAAGTTCCCGCTATACCTTTTCTACCGGATTTTAACTGGGCAACGTGTCCCGGGAGTATTACAGATTGATCCTGGCCCTGGAGAGGCACTTGAAAAACGAACCTTTCGACCATGACAGAAACGAGAACGCAAACGTATACACTTTGTATGCATATAACTTGTTGGTTGGAGCCCTCATCTGGTAACATCTCTCACTGGTTAAAAGTGGTATCGTGCTTTTGGAGATGAGGTTCCGCCTGCCACTGACCAGAACTGTGATACTGATCATATACGCATACGGAAGTCTGTAGAGGACATGCGTAAACTTTTTTTTTCTTTTCGTTATCTCCAGATCACGACTTATGTTTCTCGTGATCTCGATATAACCAACCTCGTTTTCTTGAGGTCACGACTTATTTTTTTTTTGTGATTTCGACATAACACCTATGCCACTTTCCCATTATCTCGAGGTTTAGTATTATCCTCATAGACGAATGCATCAGAGTTGACTTTGATCGTGGACAGTCACAATCATAATCACAAACAGAAGAAACTTTTTCTCGTGATCTCGACATAACTAAAGTCAATCATAATCAGAAGACTTTATTAATCCCGGAGGAAATTGCTCACATTGCGACTGCACAATCACATTTAAACGCGAAGACAAGAACAATACAAATATAAAAATAGAAATGAAGTGTAAACCAAATTACGGCACTGTTAAACATGCTAATAAATAAAATAAAATAGAAATCTAAAGTACCTTTGTCCAAAGGTTACAGGAAAAATAAAAGTTTATTCCACCAATGTCTTAAGTGGTTATATTGCACTTGTTTGTAAAACAAAGCTTGACTTCAAACTGTGGGGAAAAAGTCGAGATATTATTGCACCGAATCATGGATACGATGAAGTAGCACTGTCGGTGCTAGAAAATTGTCATATTAGTGTTCGTCATTTGAGAAGGGGGCTCAGAGATTTGCAGCTATACCGTCGGAGAAATTACAGTGAACCTGAACGAGTAGTCAGTTTCATTACCGACCAACGGGAGGGTCCGGGACGTCTCCATGGTTATAGGATGACGTTCGAAATATGTCGGCTTAATGGCTTGAGCCATACTAGGCAAATGGTAAGAAATATACAGGTAACCCTGGCTCACGCTGGCGTGCAGGAGAGGAGAGGAAGAAGATTGCAGAGACTACATTACAGTGTATTACAACCTGGCCCTAACTACTTATGGCATATGGATTCCTACGACAAACTGAAGCCCTACGGCATAGCTGTTAATTGATGGATTCTCGAGGCACATTATCTGGATGCAAGTTTACTTTACGAACAATAATCCACGTGCGATTGCTGGGTATTATTTCAGCGCTATTGCTGACAGAAGTGGTTGTCCGCAGATAATTCGTTTCGATTTTGGTACAGAAAACGTTCACGTGAACAGGTTACACGAATTTCTCCGCGGAGATACCAACGGTATTGTTCACGGGCCATGTGTTTTAGAAGGGACAAGCCCAGCAAACCAGAGAACTGAAAGTTGGTGGGGTGTCTATAATACAAAATGATTACTGGATGGATGTCAACAAAGAGCTGCAGTCAACGGACGTATTTACAGGCGATGCCATCGACAGGGGTCTAATACAATTTTGCTTCCTTGCAATAATTCAGGTTCTTCTTAACTAATTTAATATACTCTTTTATATGGTTTTATGTTTATGAGATATTACATATGCAGTTTTACTGTTCTGTTCCGGATCAGTGTTATAAATAAATAATGAAACAGTTCATTAAGCCAGTTAGGCTTGAGAATAGCTGCTTGATCTTAACCTGGTGATCATTTGTTTCCGCTTTGTGTTCATGCCATGGAGGAAAATGGCCTGGAAAAAGGAGAAACAGGTCCAGAGGCACTAAGACTCAACAATCTCAGACCTCTTATTAGAGAACTTCTAGGCATAGAGATAAAGCTACAATGCAGGTATAACCTTGTAAATGTACAGGTGTCATTGTAAACAGGCAATTATAAAACTGCATTATATCTTACATTATGAACTCTGTTAACCAATTTGTTACTGAGCTAATTTAATTAACCAGAATAACCAATAAACTGGAGCAAGAAATAAACTGAAGTACATTAGCTTTGTCATGAAATCAGTTTTATTATTTACTGAAACAGGTAATTAGAAGACACTCCGTCAACTTTATTCAGTATAGAAATGATCTGTAAAAAAAAAAATCAGATGTTAAAATAAAAACATTGACCCATTAATATCATTGTTATGTTTTTTGGCATTCATTAAGTAATATCAGTCAATATCAGCCAAATAAAATGTTCTGTATGATGGTAGGTGTGAACCAAAAACATTGTCAACCATATTTTTTTCTTCATGTCCAATTATTACCTAGCCCTGAACAGGATTCAATCAGGAAAACACAAAATGTATGCTTTGGGTTGAACCAATTCAAAATACAAACAAGCTTCATAATTTGGATAGCTGAAATGTTAACTTACATGCAGTGTGAAATATGTGGTGACAGATATGTCTCCCTTCAGAATGGTGTGGAACAGAAATTTTGTATACATTGCATTTCTGTACTCAGTAAACTCAGAAAATAAAGGAGTAGTGAATACCTAAAAATGATCTTTTCACGAGAAATGAATAACCTAAATTCAAAGTTGTTAAAAATAAATATCTATAAATATATGGTAATTTGGTACAAACTCAGAAAAAACATGACCTGGTTACTTAAATAATTGTGCTTTCAGCGGAACAAATATGAACCTAATACCACTCTTAAAAGCCATCAAAGCTCTGGGCCACAGAATGGATTTTCATGCTTAAGTGTGTATAACAGCTACAGCCTGTTCAAACCAATTCTAACTAGCAAAAGCATGTGTGGGCCACAGGTCACCTCTCAAAGTCAGACATTTCACAAAATGTCACAGTGATTGTCTTTGATAAGAATAAGTCTGATCCGGTGCAATAACGCAGAAAGAGACTGAGCTCTCTGCTGTCCCTCTCTCACAAACCATAACAGGTGGTAGTTTTTTGTTGTTACATGCTGGTTGGTAATTTAATGAATTTAGCAACTTTTCTTGCATTAGGCTTGAGATTTGACAGTACATTGTAGAGTCCACTGACAGAAATTCAGTGTACACTGGTTGTTGCACCAATTCATTGTGTGCAACCTCTTATAAAATTCGTTGTAAATTCTGCTCTGTTGGCATGACAGTGCAATTATGACCAGACAGTACACTAAGTATCACTTCTTTGTCTGCATGTTTAAAATCATTAAGCCCTTCCATTAACACATCCATTTCTGTTGTGCTAATGTAATGAAAAAGATGCATCAATCAGACTGCTCTCTTGCGATGGAGGAGACAACACCTCTTCTAAGAAGGGTGGTGCTAGTTGCATTGGTAGGTAGCCAAATCTCCATCCATATGCAAACATTTATGCAACAGCTTTCCATTCTCTTTCCTGGTAGGTGTGATGGAATGTTGGAATTTTGTAGGTTGTCCCACAGGTTCTCTTCTCATAAAACTGATTCCAAAAATCTGTAAGACAATCTTGGATTACCCCGTTTCCAACAGCAGATTCTTCTTCACCATTCTCTAGGACCTGTCTTATGGTTATATTGGCATGCAAGATATTCTCATCTGAGAAAGCTTCAACCATGTCAGATAAACAATTGGCGCGGTGGATTAGAATGGTCTGCTTTTTAACTACATTTTCCGGGTCTTCAAAGAATGTGCATACTGCAGTTTCAGAACCTGAACATGAGTGAGTGCAAGATCCTCTCACCGTGTCAGTCAACAAAAAACACTGCTGCAGTCTGGGGCATTTTGATAAATTACAGCTGAGCCCGGATTTACTTCTGGACAGTGGGGCAAAGTGATCCCAGTTTCACCAGATGAACGCAAAGGTGAATATATAAGGGCTTCATTCAAATCAACCACAGAAACCTGATCGCTACAACTTAGAAATACTACTTCACCATCTGGAGACTGTGGAGTATCTAGAGGAAGGGTGTTGTTTGGAATCCTGAACGGATGCATAGGTACAATCTAAGAATTCCATAGTGAGTTTGATCATATAAGTCACGGACAGTGACACTGTTTGGCAAGGGCTCATTTGCACCTGTGAGACATACCACAACATCCAAATCCTCAAGGTTGCCTTTCTTTGAGATTCCATTTGGAAAAAACAAATTCTTCCCAATAGCGATAATGTGAAGCACTGTATCATCTTTTTTGAGATTAATGACTTGAGTTCCTTCCCCTTTTGTTCTTTGTACCTGGTTGTAAATGCAGTCTTGATAATGCATCCAGCCAAGTTCAATTTGTCTTCTTTCTCTCTCAGCATTTTTGTTACCCATTTTAGGTGCAGATCTTTCCATTCTAACTGCTGGAAGTTTCATTTTCTCTCTCAGGTGGTTGACGAGCTTTTCTCTCTGTTCTTGAACTGATTCCGTTATGTCATCCATTTGTTTCCAGTTTCTGGCAAAAACTGTCTCCATAACGTGGTAGATATCTTGATAACTCCACCTCATGCATTAATCTAGCGACATCAGGATCAATCTAGAGTAAAAGAAAGAGAAAATATCTAGTTAAAACAGACCATTTGAAAACTACAATGTAATGCATTTTCAAGCTCAAATAAAATTGAAAACACACTAAGACACCAGTCAGTGTAACAGTAGGCCGCTCTCTTGACTTTCTTTTTTAATTCTTTTATTTTCTACAGAGCAAATAGGACTAACAAAGCAGAATGTGAAGGAGAGGTTCTGTAAGTAAGCAGGTAATTCATTACTTAATTAAACTACTGAAGTAATTCAATACTTAATTAAACTACTGAACTGCAAAAAAAAAAAAAACTTTACCCTTTTTCAGGTTTCAAGAGTTGTATTTGTCATGTGACATTCTGTTGCTGGGAAAATATAATAAGGCTCCTGATATGGAAAAAAGTACTGGTTTAGTACATTCTGTCCTGGGCAGAATATAAAGTGTGGCTGTGAAGGTCACTGTGAAATTTTAATGACAGTATGTCTGTGACTTCTGCAAATCTCTGCAAATTAGCAATAGTAAAAACAGCGGCAACGTCGGGATGGACTAATATCAAACGCAGAAAACACAAGACAGGGCCACACTTGATGACACTGGACTGCAACTCCTATAATGATTCTATGATTTTATAGATATATTGAGTTTCATTCCATATATTCATGGATTTTCATGCTTAAGTGTGTATAATGTGTAGTGTGAATAGTTTCATTCCATATATTCAGTTTCTTATATGTATTCAGATTTTCATTCCATATATATAATATATAAACATATACACACACACAAACGCACACAACAAATAAGATATATGCAAATATTAAAGCTGTAACTGAACATAAACCCGTGTTTAGGAAATAAGTCATGAGGTATAATTTTAGCAGTTAGCAATAATTCATTAATATAACGAGTACTGTCCATCTTTATATCACCAAATCACCAAACCTAGTTTATAAACTGAACAGCTGAAGAAAAATAATGCACTGACCTTTATACTGATGGCAATTAAATAGCAGGCCACTCTCTCTTTCCTTTATCACTTCCTGCTCACTTTAAAGCCTTTCCTCTGAATATTTGGATTTTTAAGCCAAACCAAACTTCTCATGCTGACTAAACAACTTGAAGTATAGCACTTAACTGATTTTATGATTGAAATGATTGCGCTCATCTATCCTTCTATCTCTTCCATCTATTTCATCGTCTGTCCTTAAAAAAAATATTTTTTGAAGTACAACCACCAAAATTTTTACACAGACCCAGCACCTGAGAGTAAGCACTCCTAATGTTTACTAACCGACCAGTCTCTTTTCTTCCACATTTATCTCCCATCCTCTCGTTATATTCCACTGACTTTTATACACATATAGTTTTTAAAATACAACCACCAAATTGTACTTATGAATTCAACTGAATCTAAGAAAAGCACCGAACTGCCTTTAATCCTGACGGAACTACTACTTTCATTTATTCCTAGATCCTCCTGTTCTCGGCCACCATTGCCATTATGTTATTGTACTGTAACTTGATGTCCCATTTATACTACTGCACAGTACATATATAGTCTGGCACTAAACTCTGGTTGTCTTTAGAAAAGACACACCGTAACACGATTTAAATACATATGCAACAGAGATATAACGCACAAAATACGCTATTAGTCTATACAGCTAACCTTGTCTTGTTGCAGTTTCTCCAAGTATTCGTCGGAAACACCCCGTTTTCTGAGTGCTGCAATTACAGTCCATATCTGCAAATAAAACGTTTAACCAATATTTGGTAATAATCATTTTTAATTATAAGTATGTTTTTTTAGCAAAAATACTGTTTGTTTGCTATCTGACAAAGAAAAATCGTATAATAGCCTAACAGTTTAAATATACCTAAATTATTATACATATTTCGACTGTCATTGATACCCTCTGAAACACAAATTATAAAATATAACGTAACATTTAATTAATTTTCCAAAAAATGTGCACATCAAAAGGTAGACAGTTATTAAAGCATTGTAATTTTTGAGCAGTCATCGAGAGGATATAATCACAGACTGCTAGGTTTAACTGATGATAATTACTCATTACATTTACACTAAATAGTTAAATTAACTGACGGAAATAATACAGTTTATGTAAGACTGATTACTTGCCTTTGTTCTAGTTTTCAAATAAGGAGCGTAATTATTAGACATCATCATCCTGTGTGCAGACGCTGTGGCGCGCAAATCTGTAATAAACGTTTCCACGTCAAGTATGATACAAACCTGTCGCGAGATCACGGGAAAGACTTTGATTATGTCGAGATCACGAGAAAAAGTTTCTTCTGATTATGATTGTATTTGCGATTGGGACAGTCCATGATCAAAGTAAACTGATGCATTCGCCCATGAGGATAATAATAAGCCTCGAGATCATGGGAAAGTGACATAGGGGTTATGTCGAGATCATGAGAAACATAAGTCGTGATCTCGAGATAACGACTTTGGTTATTTCGAGATCACGAGGAAAAGTAAGTTGTGATCTCGAGATAATGACTTTGGTTATTTCGTGATCACGAGGAAAAGTAAGTTGTGATCTCGAGATAATGACTTTGGTTATTTCGAGATCACGAGGAAAAGTAAGTCGTGATCTCGAGATAACGAAAAAAAAAAAAGTTTATGCACGTTTAGGCGTGCGAAGCACTGTACAAACTCAACTCACCCCACAGGAATTGTGTCCTGTACTACACGGCATGGAAACCAAGTTTATGGGAACCCTGCACTGGAAAAGTACTTATGGAGGTTAGACCAAAAACATGTATCCAATATACAGTATTGTGGAAAAGTCTTACGTAGTGACAGAAAATGTTGTTTAAATGATCTTCATGTGGGTGTAAAACTATGATACTGTGTCTGTCAAAGTGTGTCAGCTTAGCCATTTCAAAACCTCTCCTAAAATCAGCAAAGCATTTGCAGCAACTGTCTAATACATCGCCCACAAATTTTTTGATTTGACCGCAACCCACCCTGTTTAGTTAATCAATAACATCAGTAACTCTTTGGAGAGCAGATGGAATTCTTGTTTATTTTTTATTGTGTGACTGTTAATTTGCACATGCTATAATGTTAAATTATAAAAAATATACAATTACTACTAAGATGAACAGCCTTAAACGTTTTCTTTGACTGCCTAAGACTTTTGCACAGTACAGTATCTTAATCGCAACACATTTTCTGGATGATGGGGACACTTGCTGGATACCTTCTTATTTTTGAATATGTTGTTTTAACAGGGAGATCTCTAGGGCCATGTTAGGGGGGGGCTTTACCCCCCATCCCCAAAAAAGAAAAGTTCTTTCACCCCACCAATCAAATGCACATTAATTATTTTAAATAGTGTGCTGTCATTCATTGTCACATCCCGATTGTGCCGCTGCACCAGTGAGCCATACGCCCTCGTTAACCTGGTGTGGAATCCTCTTGGTTACCAGTTGTTCGTAGTCTTGTGTTGAGTCTGTGTATTTAAGTGATTCTCACTTAGTCTTTCCCCAGATCTGTCATTAACATCATAATGTCAGTGCCTGTTTCCTGCCTGTTCTGTGGACCTTCTTGTCTTTACCATGAATTAAACCCTGTGTTTCCCCAACTCCTGTGGCCTGTACTATGAAGCGGGGTTACTGGCTTATCGGGGTAACTTGTCGAATTTAAGGTAGCCTGAACAGAATGTAAGTGAATTAATACGTAGTCCATTTAAACTGTGGTACTTTAAATCCAACAAGTTTCCCTGATAAGCCAGTAACCCACTTTGCAGTATAGGACACTGGACTCCCGCTCCTCTATCTCCGCTCCTTTCCCTGGCAAGGCTTGACATTCATTTTCATAAAAATCAGGACCCCCCCCAGAGTCAATGCTTACCCCCCTTCCCACCACATATCTGCACTGACACTCCTGTAGTTAAGCATATAAATACTGGAAAGAAGTGAAGCCTTTTCTTAAGAGGAAAAAATACAAATTAAAAAATGCACCACAGAACACTGAATTGTTCATTTTCATTATTACTATTAACAATTATTATTTATATATTGATATATTATTAACTTTTAGAACTTCTCTAGCACACATGTACGTGTTTCCAGGCTTTGGGGAAAACTTTATTTTACACAAAAAGCAGCTTCCGGACTCACAAACAATCAAATCAAATCTCAGTCCAATTGCCATTGTTCAGGATTATCTCATGCGTAGGATGTGACTGACGTTTGTTTTATTTCACTGAAACCAGAAACCCAGATTTGGAGCGTCTTGATGTGTCTGTAGCATGTCACTACACTGCCCTCTCCTGGACGAAGACATCACTCACCCTCATATAGGATTTATGGCGGCTCTTAATGCACTGATGCAAAATGAGGCTCACGGAGGAAAAACCATAGTTTGGCTTACTCTTGATTACTGTTGTACTTCTTACATCAAAGTAATCATTTTTTAGGTTAGCCCAGGACAAGAATCAATCCCCAGCTTCGCGCACAGATGGCAATAACCGCATTCCTAACTGTCTCAGTCCTCTTGGCAAGGCAATAGGATCACCTCAATTTTAGTCTATGGTATTTTTTCAGCTGTGGTAATAATTCATTTAGCCTGTGTGCTTACCTGTATGGTTAACACCCGATTCTACAAACATACAAAAAGACATTTTTGTGTTACACACAAAATAAAGCTATAAGACATTTTTGTTGCAGTTTGTTTAATGTTAATTATCACAGTGCTATCATATTGCCTGAGATGAATTAAGCATGTGTGGCTGGAAAATACATGGTACATATGTGCATATATTCAGCACAAGAGGGAAATGTCCATTGTCGGTCTGACAAAGTTCCGAACCGACTAACTGTGGTCCCCAAGGACCGGATTGGGGAACACTGGTCTAGGTATTTCTGTAGAACTCACTGCTACTTAAGCCTGTTGTAAATGCAACAAATGACATTTAGCGGTCATGAAGTGTGTCTGTGGGTGGGGTTACGCCACATGATCAGGCTTAGCCTGGCCCGGCCCTCTGGCTCCAGCAGAGACCCAGGCTGGGGGCTGTGTGGGCGGCGAGATCATCTTCTCCAGGAGGTTCATCATGCGCTCCTGGAGCTGCAGGCTTTGTACCTGCAGGAAGTTCTGTTGGTGCATGACACGCCGCACCTCCCGGCAGACTTCCTCCAGGTTGCGGCCTGCCTTTCTCTGCTCCTGAAGCATGGCTTCCAGGACACGCAGCTTCCTCCTTTTCAGGCTCAGCCGCTGGATCTTCTTCCTCCTGATGGGGGCCTGAGGTGACCTGCCACAGGTAACGGAACACTGAGGAAGTGCTGAGCACACAGCTTAACAGGGCTGATGGGGGAAGCACCCTACCAAGGGCACACAATGTAACAGGGCTGATGGGGAAAGCACCCTACCAAGGGCACACAATGTAACAGGGCTGATGGGGGAAGCACCCTACCAAGGGCACACAATATAACAGGGCTAAACACCCTCATGCAGGTATTACCTGGACTGGGGCAGACATCCTAACAGGGACACACGTCTAACAAAATGTTACCTGGACTCCTGCGACTGCAGGCTGGCTGAGCTCTCTGAAAGCCCCCCCTCTTCTGGAGGCTCATGTTCCTCAGAAGATCCTGTGTACTCTGGAATAAAACCTGGGGGGGAAGGCTCAGTGGGCACAGGCTTGGACTCGGGCCGGGCTGTGGATGGGGGTGGCGTTGGCTGGAGGTCACTGCTGGGCAGTCCATTCGAGTCAGGGGCCTGGGACAGTATCCTGTCAATGGCTCTGAAGTACGGCCACTCAGACGACGGGGCGCTGCCGTTAGTCACGCACTTCATTTTCCTGTTAGGGGAGGCAGAGGGCAGCATGCTTTGAATAAAAACATTGTCACATGGCTTTGCATGATCACATGACATTCCATAATAAGGCGTGCAACAAGATTGTTCAGCCAGAAGGCATCTGCCCGGCATACTTTCAAGTTTCAGATTTCAGGTTTTATTGTCACGTGTTCCCTGGAACAGTGAAATTCTTATGTTACAATTTTAGGACCATGGGACACAGGACACAAAGGATGCATTCAAGAAACACCTTGCAACCACGATCGTTTTTGGCTAGCTTGCTATAAACATGTAATTAAAGCCAAACACCATATTTTACCCCCCAGAATGTAAACAGCTGTTCTGCTTCACCCCCTCCAGCTGTTCCACTGACTCCATCAAAACCTGTAACACAGTGTTACAGAGCAAGAGGTACTGCACACGAGCAACATCTGTATGCACCCATGGGTGCATGAGCTGACCCCTGTGGGTCTGGAGCAGATACAATAAGGTCTGATTCATTGATCTCCCTCTTTGAATGATAAAAGCACAGTCCTGCTGGGAGGGGCAGCTTCTGAATGAAACTCCCCAATAAGCCCTACAGCTGCACACAGTAATGGTCACTATGACACTTGCCTGTACTGGAAAGTCATATTTGTTATTTTCATCTTAATTTCCTCTCTGTGGCGATGCTCGCCCGTGAGCTCGAAGAACCTCTTGGCCATTTTCTCGTAGATCTTGGCGTTCCTCTTGGCCTTCCGGAGCTCAGTGATGAACTCTTCCCACACGTAGATGAGACCCTTCATTTCTGCGTCCGTCCAGTTCCTGGCCCGTCTGTGCTTCTCGCTTTGACCTGACTGCATGAAACCCAGGTTGTCCTCAGCGGCCATCTTGTTTGTAAACACAGACCTCTGTCTTGTTGTACAGAAGCAGATTGCTTTGCTTTGAGGAAGAGTAGAAATAAAGGTAGAGGAGCTTTTTCCTGTGTACCTCAAAAGCAGCTATGGTCCACTTTTCAGGTTCTTCCTACCGGCTCAGCTGAGAGGCCTATAAATGGGGCCTGGGACTGTGGAGAGATCCGGTTAAAAGCTTTTAAGTGGGGAAGTTCGTCATGGTGATGTCAAGTTGCCCTGGCAACCATCTATGAGCACTCGCTCTCTCACTCTCCCCCCCCCCACATCTTTCCCTCTCTCTCTAGCTCTGCAGCAAAAAGCTTTTAGCTGAAAGCCAACAAAGTAAGCCGGTGCAGACAGCAGTGAAAATGTAGTGCTTGATTGGTCATGGATCGAGACGCCGGGGCATTTTGTTGCCGAGGCAACGTGCCGTCATTCCAGGCATGTGTCCAATACGTGGCATTTTAAAAGCTTTTAGCATAAGGCAGTGTGTCCGGGTGTGGGGGAAGGGAGGGGATAATCACTCACGGAATATCAATGGGATCACAGACTGCGAAACACGATCCGCAAATTAATGATATTTATTTAATTTTGCATTTTGAAATGGCTTGAAAGGGTATGAAATATTTTCCACTATGGCAAAAATTGTGGAAACACTTCCAATTTTTAGCGATTGCACAATTTTATTCAACTGTTGCTCCGGTTACTTATTTAAGCCATCCAATATAGGATATATGTAACGTTGTTTGACTGTTTATAAACGTTACCGCCAACAGTCGTGTAGTAATTTTTAAAGCGCAATGCCAAAAATGCTAGATGTTTGCACAGTTTTGGCCACTAGTGTTCAAGGCCTTCATGGAAATGAAGCGGCGTTACTGAAAGGTGACTGAACATTGATTATTCGTCTGAATTAGCATAATCTGGAAGGTCCAAACAGAATGACAGGCACCATTCAACAAATCACTGCAGCCCTATATTTCACTGCTTGATTGACTCTATTCTGCATACAGTGTTTTGTTTATTTGGTCAGAGCCCAACCTTGAGCAGCAGAGGACCCATGTCAGGGGTGCAGCCTGGATGGGCCGCACATGCAAGAACTTTGCACGGACAATTTAAAAACATCAGTTAAGACAGCTCCATATCTTTGGATTGAGGTTGTAGACCAAAGTACCTAGAGGAAGCTCACATGATATCTGGAGACCATGCAAACTGCACGCACAAAGCGGAGGCAGAACTCAGCCACCTTCCGACACTGGAGCCATAATAATGCGTATCGTTCTTAAAATTATGTAACATCAGATATAAAAGTCTCTCCCGACATTTCAAGCCAGTGATTTATGTTTCACTTGAACATGTTTTGATGTTCAGGTATTTATGAGCAAACATAAGTGCTATGTAATGGTACTGCAAAGATCTGATATATGAGGAAGTGTTATGTTATGTTATATAATTGTGCTTTGAAATCAGCAGTTAATGTGACTATTCATATCAATGAAAAATCCCTATATCTTTAAGCCAATAAATTATTTTGACATCTCTATTATGAGGATAATAAACTAGCAAGCATACATTTTTAACTGCCAACCAAATCCAAGATATGGGCTTTTCATAGACCTAGACATATTTTCTTTTGCATCATTTAAGCTCCCATTTCAGGGACAGATTCTTTGACTGAGGTAAAATACTTCAACGCCGGAACTTATCTGTTCTGAAGAAGCCTTGTTTTGCAGGCAGATGAGTGTGTGAGTGTGTGAGTGTGCCTTCACGTCTAACAGCCTTTGATGTCACGATGCCTCTTCAGAACAAGAAGCACAATCATGGGACCCGTATAAACAGGAAGCCTGCTTTCAGGCCTGCTTTAAATACCCCTGATGAAATCACTTGACAAATCATCTCTTACACCAAAAGAACCGCACTGTTCTAGTTCAAAAAACACCTATCCATACTTTCACAAGAAAAGGATTAAAGTAAACACAGCAGTGTGATTATTTATCCACCCATCCATCCATCCATCCATCCATCCATTTTCTGAAACCACTTATTCCGGGTCACAGGGGCTCCAGAGCCTATCGTGGAGGCTATGGGCACAAGGAGGACCAACCAAGGATGGGGCACCAACAACCCGTCACAGGACCAGCGTCATTGTATAACTTACATACTGGTATATGCCAGGATCATCACTTATTTTCTTAAGCAGAGGTAACACCCAATTAGCAGTGAAATGTCAGCACCCAAGATTCCCAATAAGTCACCCCTCTACATAGCACATATTGAAATGTTCAGGGGCAAGAACTGGTCAGCAATTTATTTAAATGAGCATTCATTTTAAAATCACATTGCTGAGCATGAGGTTCTTAATTTAAAGTGCATTTAAAAATTTTAAAACATGTTTTCCTTCCAGAAAATAAAAAAGTCTCTGGTAGTGGAAAGGAAGCTCTGCATGGATGGTGCATGAGGCAGAGATCAGCTGCACAGATGCCATTTAAGGTGTTTGAACGGCGTTGTCACGGAAACAGTGTCAAGGGCTGATTGAGCAGCAAGGTCCTTCATCCAGCCAACTGGACAAAATATACAAAAATAAACTGACAAGCCATATGGTACTTTAAAAAACAGACCGTGCATATATATGGGGTGGCGGAGTGCGGCCGGACCTCGGCTTTCACCGAGTG
>JAODKE010000015.1:12131814-12145791 GCA_026779605.1 Mormyrus hasselquistii
CACATTTGAAGTGCAACCATATATAATACACAATCCACTTGTATTTTAAACAGATCATTTATCACAATGATCTACACCTTCTATTCCTGTAGAAAAAAAATACACTGGACTACTCAGAAATAACACAAAACAGCTGATAACAACCGACGTTTCACACGAGGTAAATGAGGGGGTTTGGCACACAGGAGGGTCGCACCAGCAGGTCATGACAATTATTCTCTGACCACTGTTTTCACAGTAAGAAACAGGACCCTGAATGACTCTCGTAGGAAGACATACATCAGACATGTGGAATGTTTTGGCCTGGGCCCCCCAGAATTTATGGATCCAGAGCGAGCTCACGTTGTTCTCCTGCTTTAACGATCAAGCATGTTTATGACATAACTTTCTTCAATTCAACTGAAAAATCAGTAGAGCCAAAAAACACAGAAGCATTTACTATACCGTACATTGTAATATACACTCTCTCTTCTGCTAGCTTGTGCGTAATATTTCATAGGTGACTTTGGCTTTTTGCGCATCCTTCCCCAGATATCTGTCCTGGTGAGAGGGACTCCTCTCAGCTCCACGATGACCCAGTGAATAACCAATGTGAATAAAACCCTGATTTCAGGCAAGCACCTCAATTGTAACTACATCCCAGCATATAGTGGTACTTTATTATGACATTAATAACACACTGGTGCTTGGGGTTAGCCAAGCAGCAAGCCATCGCTGTAAGCACCCCTCTAATGGTTCGTGTTCGAATAAAAAAATACTTAGTCTGCAATAGGTACTAATAAAGGGGTCTGGAACTGCCTTCAAGGAGCTACAATTGGGCCGAGTTCCTGCGGTGTAAAGGCAACAAAAGTCCCTGGTTTCGGAAAAAGGTTCTGGTGTGAAAGCACCTCTAGAAAGACAAACTAAATTCTTTCAGACTGTCACGGGAATGAAGTCCAAGGAAAAAAAAAACATACGTTGAAGGGTCTTTAACCACTTGATTCTATTAGACAGCTATATTTCCCGTCACAAGCTTCACCAGTTAACATGTTCGGACTGCCTGATCACGCTGGACAAAATACACAGGCTACTAGTGATGACGATCCGGATTCTGAAGGTCTGGGGTAAGCCCATTTCTGTTTTTAAAACAAATTATTCAAATTGATTCACAATAGTAAAGCCTGTGTTGGGAGATCAGACTAAATGTTTATGCTTAGGGGCAGATCGTTGTTTAAATTTTGACTGAAAAAATAAATCTCGCAACCGCATGATTGCCTAATTGGAGAGTTTTGTACAAAGATATTGATTTAGCTTAACTATCATGTTTAAATTGAAGTTGCGTATGGTTGCATGACCTGAGACGGAAGGATTTCCCATCCAGGCTAGGCGGCAATAAGCCGATCTTAAAACGTGATCGCGATAAAATTTATGTTGATAATGATGCCATTGCCATTTTTACAAGACATACATAGATCACTCAGCAGAAATAAACATAACCACAGCCAGTCAGTCTGCGTTTTTTTGCCTGTCGGAGTAAAGACGGCTCCAGGAAAAAGAACGGATAGAACCGGCGAAGGAAAGCAAAGCAACAATGAAGGTGAACTCGAAAAGATGAGGAAATTCTTGACAAAAAGGTCATTATGTCAATAATATGGAACCATTTTAGATATTTTATTGTTGGTCGGTGCCAACCAAGACAAGAGAAACAACAGACCTTCTCTATCGACTGAAAAGCTGCCATCCCAGTGACCACGAGTATGAAAATATGGGTCCATGTTAGTCCATCCACAAGTTGTAGTAGCTTTATTGGAGCTCTACCAACAACAATTTATTGTGCAGCACAGTTAAATGTTTTTGTTATGTAATTCTAAAGGCATGTTCACGCTTGGCTCGAATTTAAGGGCATTTTCACACCTTGGATTCTCTGGTCGGTATCAGTTGAGTAAACCTGCATCGTTTTCCCCTTCATTCTGCTTATTGGTCACATGTGCCTGTGGCAGGAGAAAGCAGGTCCTGTTCTGGGCTATGCAGCTGAACACTTCTCACTTCTGTGTACTGTTACCTCAGTTTTTTTTTTTTTTTATCTTCATACAGGACTGTTCAGTCGAGTGGGCAAATCCTCTCTCCTTCAGCCTCTGACTGAACATTTTGAAAACTGTTTTAAAAAATACATTTTGAAAAACAGGTTTTCCCAAGTTGTTTTTAGGAGCTGACAGATGTAGTCATCTGGACAGACTTCAAGAAGGCAGCGTACCTCGCTGCTAAACCAAGACTTCTTTAGTCTCCTAGTCCCTGCTACAGGTTTGCATGCTCTGCCTTTTGCCAGAATGCAAAGCACAGACTTTAGCTCAAACTTGTTGAGTACACTTGGAAGTTAGGTCGGATTGAGGTTGGATCACATTCACACCACAAACAAACCACTCCAGAAGATCATTTGGAACTGGACACCTCCTCCCAAGGGTCTTGGTACGGTTGTTTTGGTTCACACCTGATTGCAATTACTATGTTAACATACACCAAGGGGAAATCGAGCTAGAGTCGATCTTAACCAGACTAAGATTAAAATAAAAATTAAAATATGCAGGTGTGGAAACACTAAAAGTGGACCCGGTGCGTTTCCCACGCAAAATGAAGCAATTTTTCAAACTCAAACTCCCCAAGCTACCTCAATCGGAGGTTTGAGTTCAGTTCATTTCGAGTTCACTTTGCAGATTAGTTTACTAACGATATGTGAACAGGAAGTGCTCGCTTTGTTTTTCTCGATGCTTTTTGGTTACCATACAGAGCTGATGTCAAAGCAACTGTCAAAAATGATACATTTTTAAGATAAACTAATTTATAGAGCTGGGAAATTTATTGCATTAACGCATACACTATTTTGTTACCCAAATGGGAAATAATATGAGCATAGATTTTATTACAAACCAATAATATTCCTTCCTGATTGTAAGTAACCTGAGTGTTTAGGTCGTGCAGAATCACAGAATTCAGAGCTAAAACCAAAATACGCAGTTAGCATCTCAAGGGGAAGCTGATGTTAATTTGATTTACTTTGTTTTTAAAATTATCTGATGGAGTTGTGCATAGGTTTAAAAAATGTAATTTGCATTTTTTATTTTATTGAAAGCTTACACCTTAAAATCTTAGATATTTCTTGTTATAAAACTTTTGGTGCTCGTCCGGCTTCTGTTTTAGAGCCATATGCCAATAGGTTTAGGATTTTAAATCAAACACATGGTCCGGATTAGTGTTTCAATCTGCCTGTCCATTATATGTACATGTGGTACATACTATTAGTCCCCAAGGTGCGTGATTAAAAAATAACATTCCTACTTATAAGAACACCATCTGGTTTCTCATCTGTTTCTCGAGTCTTTTTGAAAGCATTGAAATTCAGCTTCTACCTGCTTACAAGTAGAATTTTTGTTGGAAATTTATAATCTGTACATGAAACTTGAGGTTAAACCGTATAACAAATATAACAAATATTTAATTTTGGGTCATTCCAGCCAAATATCCAGTACGGTGGATCCAGCAAATGCTGACTTCTCAGTACCAAAAGGCTAACTTGAAATTACACATTTGTCTGTTCATTACTTTGCGAATTAAACAGAATTAATAATAATAATGGTAATCAGAATCTGTGGATTTCAGCTGTATTGAGTGACACAACCTGTGCCCTCATGCCATCCATACCTGTATCACTGATGCCTAAAGCATAAACAAAACATAAATTTTGCTCTTTAAATAGAATTCAAGTCATTCTTTGTAACTTTTGTCATTCCAATAAATTAGGGGAGGTATGACCATGCTGTTGACCCCTGTTTCAATAGGAAGGCACAGGACCCTGAGCGCCTCTGACAAGTATACCTACAAGGGACTTGGGCCTTGGACAGCCTGTTTCTATGGACCAACACAGAGGTTCCAGTGCTCACTTGTTCCACAGATGATTGACTTACAAAGACTAGATCCAGATACTTTCTTTGTGCCTTTGTGATTTCATAGGTACAAGGAAAGGGTGGATATGTCTGTAAACACAATACGTATGCAATCTTTAAGTACCATGTCAACAGGAATACTCAGTGTTATTCTCCATTTCTTCCACATCTTTGTCCTGATGAGGAGAAATAGTGAACCAAGAGGATGTCCGTACACTGGCATGTGGTTTTTCTTTAAAATTAATTTTCCAACAGTAAAATCATAGTTCTAAACCAATATAGATAATGAAGTGTCAAAAATAAGGACTAAGCGGTTGCTGTCTATCTTAATAAAGAGAACTAAAGAGAGTGGTTGCTATTTGAGCTTGACCCACAAATGATTAACTAGGCTACAATGAGCATTAATGTTGGTAACCTTGCATCCAATTGGTAATTTTTTTCAGCATTCAGAAGCCGTGTATATTGCAGCATGCAGGATACAAATGCAGGTTATGCAGTGACTTTTCACCAGTAGATCGCATTTATGCAGATAATGAGTGTCCGGTATAATTAGCCAGCCCGTCAATGTGTTTGGTGAAACTTCGGCATAGTTACAGCCTGGTAAGATTTGCTGCTCTTCCGCTACCTTCCAGCTGACAGTGATCAGAGGGATTACAGAAAGCTGTGGTAACTACATTATATAGGTCTATTTTACTCAGAGGGAATTTACTGTATGATACGAGAGCTGAACACCAAACTCATTTTGTCAGTCAGATGGGGGTAAAGAGTGAATTAATCCTGTGGCTAAAAAAGTTATATCTGAAACAAAGTGAAAATGGGAAATGGGATTATCATCTATGTATTGTAACTTATTCAGTGTCCCTCACTGTCCCTTTTGTCCTGGGAATGATGTTCAACTGCATCCGCCCCTGCAAGCGACCCTCTGACTTACAGGGGCGTTGGTGGCGGCACTCCAGCCACCATGGAAAAAAACCAACTCGCTCACCTCAGAGAAAGCAGACAGCTCTGCTGCAGCTACCCACAGGAAGGCCGCACGCACCACGAAGGGGATGAGAAGAGCCCCTGGGAACATCATCCCAGGAAGAGTTTGAAACTGACGGAGAGCCAATGGGGTGCGGCCTGTAAGGGACCGGAAGCAGTGTGGTGCCGAGGCGCTGAGCTTCGCCCGCTGGCTGATCGTGCCCATGAGGTGTCACTCTCGTCATGAGTGACTTCAGTGCAACCACTGGCACTGACAGGGCTGGCTCTGAGGACTGTGTCCATCCCCAGGGTTCTGGTGACTATGGTGAAATTGGCTGTGTTCCTTGATTTTGCAAAAGGTCAGGATCTGCGGGTCGCTGGATCCTGGTTGCAGCACCCTGAACCAGATCGTTGGACTTGGTACTCCGATACTGGTGGTAAGTTAAAGATCGATCGATCACATCGGTGTGGACAGATGCTGGAGGCTCCTACAGAATTGTGGCATCTACAGGAGTGCCCAGATTATGAATTCTGACCACCGATTTGTTATTGCTACTCTGAAGCTTAGGTCCAGTAGCTACCATCTACTAGGAGAATGAGGCTGGACATGGAGGTGTTTTTTAGAGGAATTTGTGAGCAAGTGACCCACATCCTGCTTACAGAGAAATCAAAGCATTACACACATCCAAATTTGTTCCTTGGAGAGTTGGATGAGGTGATGGAACAATCCTTATGGATGACGGTGCAGTTGTGACCCGCTGGGCCGGCTACTTTAAACAGCTGTTTAAAGCTTATCTTCAGGCTAGGACGTTATACACATCTGAGTCCGGAATTCTAGAGGCTGATCCTCTGATTAGTTGTACAATTTCAGTGACACTGGATGGTTCACAAGTAGTGAACCAGCAGGGGGTACAGAAGGCTGTGCGGATCTGTGGTATCCAAAGTGAATTTCTCCAGGCTGGAGGTAAGGCTGTCCTCCTGGCATTGCAAGTAATCTTTGCCTCCATTTGGGAGATCAATGTCATCCCAAATGACTGGCAAACGAGACTTGCTGTCCCTACTTGAGAAGGAAAGGGTGATCACCTAGATTGCGGCAACTACAGCGGGTAAAACTGCTCATGTGTCATGTATGGTCCTTGCTAGGGTCATCCTCAACAGGATCTGTCATTAATTGCTCACCTAGCAGTACCCAGAGCAGTCTGGTTTTATGCCAAAGTCGTCTACCATTGACTGCATCCTGGCACTGAGTGTTCTTATCGAGCAAAAACACAAATATCGTCAACGTTTCTTTGCAGCTTTTGTTGATTTCCGTAACGCATTTTACTGTCGATCGAGCAGCCCTGTGGGACATCCTGAGACTTTGTAAGATCCCCTCAAAGTTGCTGGACGTCATAGCAGCCCATACAATGGTACTGTGAGTTCCGTGCAGAGTGGATTCAGAACCTCTGCATTCTTCCCACTGGATTCTGGGATTTGTCAGGGGTGCATTTCTACTCCTACTCTGTTCGATGCTTGCATGGACTGGGTTTTGGGAAGGGCTATGGGCTGCATCAGCTGTGAGGCATCTGTTGATGAGGAAAGGTTTACTGATCTTGACTATAGCGATAATGCAGTGATCTTCCTGGAGTCATTGGAGGGTCTAATCAGGGCTCTTGAGAGCCTCAGTGAGCAGTCTAAGTGTCTGAGTTTGGGAATATCCTGGATCAAAAGCAAGATCCAGGCCTTAAAGACCACCTCAACCTCATGGAGCTTCACTTACCTTGGCAGCGACATTCATTTCTCTGGTGACTCTTCCTATGAAGTCAGTAGATATACTGGGAGAGTACGGAGGTGATTGTTCAGGGAGTCCTGAAAGAGACACCTCACCTACATTCCGAGGACCAGAGCAGTCGAACCAGGACAAGGGGACACCCACGCAACACAGCAGGTAGATGGTCATTTCCAGAGGATGGGGCTGGACGGCAGGTGGATGTCAGTCTAGAGGGTGGCCGAGATATTTCTTTGTGTGGTGGGCACTGCACCAGTGTGTGTGTCCTGACCTGACCTGACTTAAGAAGCTTCATATGAAGCATCTGCAATCTGGTATCATTAAACATCAGAATTTTTAAGGAGTTTCCAAATGGTATCAGATTACTCAGTTCCACAGGTATCTTAGTGCAGTTATAAAAGTGTTATATGCAGATTTACTAAGGGAGAATGCTTTAGTCAGCACACCAACCACAGACGGAGTCAAGTATCTGACGCAAACTTCTAGAAGCCCTTTGAGGAGCACAGCCAAGGAGAATATGCTTCCTCTTCTGCATCTTTCCAGGTAACAACTGAGCTCTACCAGTCACTCAGCTGGAAGTCCACCGACAGGATCAAACTTTCAAGCCCAGATTAGATAATCAAGCTTATACTCCTACGAAGGTAGAACTCGATAAACTGAGCAGTTGTTTGAAATAAACAAGACTTTATACATTTCTCTGGCCTCCTTTGGTGTTCAAGACAAAAGGACAAGACTTCTTCAGACGTTCCTCTAACATTTTAATTTTTGCCCATAGTTTCATTGAATAATTAAGCAAAGTTTTTTACTTACATGTCCTTTTGTTTACATAGTGTGTCTGTTTGCTCACACTCTTCAGGTCCTTTAGGACCAACCTCGCCATTTAAGAACTATTTTTTTGAGAAATGAGAAGCCCGAGTTGGGAGCCCTTCCCGATATGAGGGATCAGGTGAACCGCTACGGGCTGTCGGGGTCAGTCCGAATGGGTCGGGTGCCTCACACCCTTAGCAGTAAAACCTTTTCACAATGAAAAGTCACATACATAACTATAGCAATTTTGTACACAGAAAAAGGTGCAAAAACCAGTCTTGGCTGTTTCTGCTGCAAAACTCCCGAAGTGTCGTGAATGAGATGACGTTACAGAAACAGTCTATTCACAGTTATAAGGAGCTGTACCTACACTCAAAACACAATTTAAAAAAGAATTCTACAAAAAGCAGTTTATCATGATAAATGATAAGAGTGCATATCATGTAATGTGTACCTCAAAAACATGGTTTTCATGCGAACTGGTGTAGATACACTGTATAAATGTATGCCTACATATGCATGTACAAAACACACACATACTGGTAGCAATACATCTTCATAAGCGGGTCCTGCAAAGACCCAACAGGAACAGACTGGACAGGTGACTACAGGCAGATTTGGCACGGGACAGTGTCAGCACGTGGTAAGCGTTCAAAAAAAACTTTTCTTAAGCATCCGACTACTTATAAAATTTTACACGGTTGAATACATTTTTTAGTTGAATCTTCTGAGGCTAAATTAAAAAAGCAGCTTTGAGCTCATGCCTCCGTTCAACAGCATGGTTTAGAAATGCCAATAAGAGCACCGGACCAACTTTAGAGGCCTGCCCGTATTTTGCCATACCACACGCACGTGCGAAGGTCCTCGTTCGCGCCCGAGTCACCTGTTCAATCTTGTGTCTAAACCGTGACGCAGCCTCACACGCTGCCTCATTCCAGCCTCGAAGGGGACCGACGGAGGTAACTCCCGAGTTTTTACCCACGTAAAAACTCTGACAAGCACCTCCAATGCTCACACCCCCCACAACCCCCCTGCACTGTCACCTTCCGACACAATACTAAAGGGTCTAACACCCTTTACAAACCTCAACGCCGGCAGAGTGACATCCCGTCCGTCACAGCACCGAGAGTAAAGGATTCCCGCAGTTACATATCACTCTACCCGACTCAAATTAGAATAAACGAAAGAAATGACAAGTTAACTATTCATGGTGCGACTCGGATACATGTTACAAATCATAATAATTAACGTGTTAAACAAAAAGGAATGTACTTATCGGAAAAACAGACATGCTGAAATGTACCCATGGCCTTTCGCAACATTTGGAGTAAAAGAGTTTTGGTCAGTATAGTTTAAGTCTCTGGCTCGGTAATAACAAACCTTAAAGCTTTAGTCTCTAACCTACCCTAAACCTTCTCTCACCATCTGTTACCCTCTCTCTTCTCGCCGGGATTCATAATCCCCTTTCCTGCACACCCACCTGTGTCCTTTCTTACCTGAAATCTGTCCTCACCTCTCTACGTACCTTTTTCTATCATCTCATCGTTATCACTAATTACCATAGTACCCACCCTACCTGTTAGTTAGTACTGGACCCTAACCCCACCCACTCTTCTGCTCATTTATTGCATGTAAGCAGTGGTTATACTGAACCTCCCTCCTCCTACCCCCCTACACTGGTGTCGCATCGCCTGCTTGCCGGTTTTAGTGTAGTGACCCCGCCCCCCCCCCACCCCCGAGAATGTCCGTCACAGACATACAGGGTCAGAGTCCGAATTCCTGCACGCTTCTCCTCAGTCGTTCAGACTGTCCTCCTCTGTGATGCCCTGTACCCTCAGCTCCTCCAGTACGTTGTCCAGGTATCCCAGGTCCGGGTATCCGTGGCCCGTCAGGTTGGAGCCGAACTCGGTCTTGTGATGCACCTCGTTCCAGATGACGGTGTCGGACTCGCCTGTGGTGCTGGAGGTTCCCACGGAGAAGAGCAGCCTCCGGTCCCAGGCCACCAGCAAGAGGCGAAGCACCTAGAAAAAGGCGGGGGGGGGGGGGGGGTCATGGTTAAGGAACTATAGAGCTTCCATAAAAGAATCAAATTTTCACTTTCACTTTGGCTGAAAGCCCCTGAAGGCAATACCAAGCAATCTAGATGGTCCATGAATCCAATTCTTTAAAGCCTATTTCATACTTCACTTTTCTGTGTGCGCTTTCCAGGCTGCGGACAATTTGTATTCATAATGCATTGGTTGGCGGGCAGGGATGGCTGTGGTTGGATGCTGCAAGCAGCAGCGATACTCACCGGACGTATTGCAAGAGACACAAATACAAGCGGTGTATTAAAACGGGTAAACTTTGTATGAATGGTTTTTAAGTTATTCTAGGCTGAGAGGTATTGAGGTAATGACCCAGACCCATTAAGGCACACCTCTGTTCTTCGAAATGACAAAATTCACCGAGAACTCCCCCAGCCAACTGCAAGATCAGAGTTCTAGAGTCTGGAATAGTGTTGCTTTTAAAAATGCCGTATACCCAGGTAGAATGTCTGGACAATATGTAATATTTAGATAAGCGGATACCTCTGATTCTCCCCATACAACTTCTCACTATAACTACTACTACAACAGCAACTACTCTTCCTCTACTCTTCCTTGGCTGATCTCTGCTCTGTGAAAGTCAACGCTGCCACCTACTGGAGATACCTAGTTAATTATCTTGCACATGAACAGTAGACAAAAAAAAAAATATATGGACCATAGATCCACCGTCCGCAGTTATCCGGCGCAAAACCCCTGATGGGGAAATTTAAGTTACGCCGGACGTGGCTCGGAAACACACGCAGAATAGTGAAGTATGAGCTGGCCTTAACTGTGCTTGTACCTGCTGGAATACGTGACGGAGACGGCCACGAAAAGGGGGTCCTACCTTGCGGCCCTTATCGCTGTCAGGGAGGTAGCAGTGTCGAGGAAACCCTCTGGCTGTGAACGGCTTTCCTGGGTTAGGGTGCTCCGGACCCTGTGGAGGGAGAGACAGGTATGTTAGATATTGATACCTCAGCTTTAAAGACTATATATATCCACCATAATCACCACAAAACAACGCAGTGGGTGAGATTATCACGGGCGGCCAATCACCAGCAGATCAGACTAGCTTCCAATTGGCTAGTGCCCCGGCAGTGATCCACAGCACATGATAACCCCGCCCATCTCAACATTCCCACTCTGCCTCATCCTATCACTATCGCCTGTACTCCTTAAACGAACCGAGCAGGCCTGTACCTGGATGCCAGGAGGGATGGTGTAGATGATGCGGATGGTCTTGCAGTCGGGGTGGCCGGGCAGCGAGTGGGGTATGGCGTGGTACTCCATCTTGCCGGGCGGCTGGTTGCCCGTCTTCACGCCGTAGATGGTCTTGCACGTGGGACACTGCAAGCTACCGTCTCCGTTGCCGTTACTGTACATGGCGACCAGGCACTGCAGGTGGTACTGGTGGCCACACTGCATCAGGCGGCCCACCGACTCTCCCCGCGACACCCCTCCCATGCCGGGGCCTTTATACCCAGAGGGCCCCCCCAGCGGTTCCATGCAGATGGTACAGTCCTGGGGTGAGAGAGAGTGATAGGACAAGGCGTAGGACTCAGTACTTTTTCCAAGATGTTTCGACCAAAGTTAAACGGGAGGCAACTCCAGATTTTAAAGCACCACATCTAGAATTTTATAACTTATATTTAATTCATTTATGACGCTTTTATCCACAATGACTTACAGTAGAGGGAACGGTTAAAATGTGCATGTGCTTCCTGGGATACCTTGCATTAATGCCATCTGTGTGGTTAAGTTTTTACCTTGTCAATATATTATTTAGATATTTTTAATAATTGGGATATTTTATATGTAACCTAGGTCAGTGTTTCTCAGCCTGGTCCTCTGGGACCCCCCCCCCCCCCAGATGATTCACATTTTTGCTCCCTCCCAGCTTCCCGCAAGACACTCCGGTAGGGAGCTGGGACAGGCTCACTCACCTCCTCGGGGGGGTTCCGCACCTTTTGCAAATATTTCTTCACCACTTCCTCCGGAGTCCTACCTGCAGCAGGGAGAAGAGTGTTACGGCACGCTGGCCGCATGCGCGGCACGCGGAGGCCTGAAGGTGGCACCGTGCGGCGCCTCACCTTTGCGGGCCTGCTTCTTGGTGGTTTTGCGGCAGCAGTGGCCCAGCCCGGGGATGGGCTTGATGTCGCTCTTGCTGACCGGCGGCGGGTGCAGCACCAGCTTAGGGGGACGGGTGAGACACACGGGAAGCGCGGCGGCACTCATCAGGATACCTGTGATACCTGACACAGACCGTAGGGGGAGACTGTGAGACAGACAAACACACTCGCATGCGTGGCTGAGACCGGTGACTTCTATAGTGTGCATTTCACATTCTTCCATCCCATTGTCCATCTGCGATTCTGTGAGCTAACTAATCAGCCGATCCCATCGCCCCCTCTTACCGGCGAGTGCTGGATGGACGGGACTTGAGCCATTAAGGTTCTTCACTGGGACTGTGGGCACCCTGAAACACAGCAGGCACAGCGTCAGAATGGCACACACACACACACACAGACACAGACACACACACACAGACACAGACACACACACACAGTTGGTCTTCCTGTCTAAATGGGGACCGTCCATTCATTTCTATGGGGAAAAACCCTAATCCCAATCATGGCACCCTTAACCCCCACAAACGTCACCTTCGAGGCTAGCCTCACGATAACACACAGCTCATCCGGGCACGTCTGTCATGAGGCAGATCATCTATAACATCCGGTTGAATGAGTAATTGAACCAGACCAACTGGAAACAGAAGTTGAAGCTGTGCCGACTTCTGAGAAATCACACTGCGAGCCGCAGCAGTGAGGGAAACCCTGCAACACCTCCCTGGGCTCATGATTGGTTGCCCAGCCTGCCATTCCCGGTGACATAATCATCATTCACAGCTATCTGCCACGCCCGCAGGATAAGATGGAAACCAAACAGGGAATCCTCTAACTCAGTCATAATCAGAACTTTATGGAAAACCTAAATACTCACTGGCATGATCCGAGAACAGTCATTCTTCAAAACGTAGAGTACAGTAAAAACCCCTGTGTTGATCAGGCCGAATATCAGATAAATAACTTTGACTTCCAGAAGTTGCTCTCTATTCTGTCGGCTTGCTGTCCACTTCTCCTGTCTGCTCGCGCTGCCTGTGATCTCTACGGGCCGTATCGACGGCTCTTCCCTGCCACCGCCTCCGGCTCTTAAACGGCTAATCCGTGGGTCTCCATCTGTCGAGCTGCTGAGCAAGCGTCACCACAAGGAAGGGGAATTACCTGCATGGCGTCACATGGTCGCACGTGCCTGCCCCAAGCCATACGCTCTCTGCACGTACTGAAGCTTTTTATCAGGGATTACAGTTGAAAGTCAGGGGCAAACATCTCAAAACTTTCTCGTGAAGAAAAACTGAACACTGGTATCACAATGCAAGACAAAAATATATATGTATTCTAAAAGGCTTGTACTTGGTGTCATCTACTTTAGAGCTTAGAAACTACAAACTTCATTTCTGTTGATCCAACTTACTGATCCTTCCGTTTCTGTTGTGAGCGCAGTGTTCCTCCTGAATGTGCCCCTTTGGTGAGTGTGGCGTGACTGTTAGCGGTGTGTTCACGCACACGTCTGTGATCTCCCTAAGCACTGCTCACAACCAGGATACGACATCGAGGGCAGTACATCTCACAGCAGTTAAGGGCAGGGGCTTGTACCCTGAAGATTACCTGCGTTCAACGAATACCCTGCTGTTTGACCCTAGTTTGAGTTAATTCAGTGAGACAATCCAGCTAAGCAAACTGGTTAAAATGCATTAGCTAACTATTATGTATCAGCTAACAAACTAAAGATAAATGGAAACATACTGAAGTTACATTGTCTCCCAATCCCAAGTGTAAACAAGAGAGGAGGGGGCAGAGGGGAGCCAGACTGTGACAGAGTTTAATCACATTTGAGCCCAGCTAATCTATCTGCATTAACACATGCCTCATCTGCCTTACTGACACACATAGCGGGCAGGGTGGGGGCAAGGGGGTGTGAAAGGAGAACAGGAAACGCCAGCTGCATGGACTGGGCCTGCTGTCGTCACAGTAAAGCCATACCACTTACCCCACACCTGCCGGCTGGCTCCCATACCCCCCCAAATGTGAGCTCTTAAATGCCCACTCAGGCTCCGTTTCAAACCTGGTTTAAAATGACCGAAACTAATACAAAGACTGTAGATATGAGCTACAGCTCCGGAGGAAAAAATAGCAAGATTATTCCCATGAGTGACTGGGTTTAAGCGTAGTTACCATAGTCACATTATAATGATCTGAAAAGGGGCCTGGCCAGAGCGGAAGTGCACACACACTCTCACAGACACACACACACACTCACAGACACACACACACACACACACTCACACACACACACACACACACACACACACACACACACACACACACACACACACACA
>JAODKE010000015.1:12163802-12180250 GCA_026779605.1 Mormyrus hasselquistii
GCAAGAGCTCAGTGCTCAAGTGAAATCCAGGTCCTTTTAATTGAAGTGGTAATTTACAAATCCTGTCCTAGCTCAGAGTGTCCTCCCTGACATGGATCACCTGGTCACCCTAGTGAAACCTATATTCACAAGTAGATGTTCAGTATGGACGCCATCATGCTAACTGTGGCTTTGAGTTGGATATAGCTAGTGCTAGAGAGCTCAAACGGCCTTCCACATCACTTAAATCAGTAGTTTGGGGTAATTTAAACTTAGATTAAGTTTACATCACTGACGAGCTCTTAGTAAGTTAGACAAACCATGACACTTTCCCCCGTTCCGAAGTTCCAAACCATGCATTGAGGTAAAAGTTAAATCACCTGGCATTCACTATCATGTAGTGCAGGGGTGGCCAATCCTATCCACAAATGGTCGGTGTGTATGCAGATTTTCGGGATAACCTGTAGGTCAGCTGTTCAAACCCAGGTGTGAGGACTCTTCAGCCAATCAGTCTTCTAAATATTAATCTAATTAGGGAGTTTCAGCGAAAACCCACATACACAACGGCCCTTTGCGAATAAGATTGACCACCCCTGATGTAGTGGGTGGTGGTTATGAAGATTAAAAACCAAAATATGACCATACGTCAGACTTATTCCTCCTATCAGGGCTGAAAAATCTCCAGTGAAGCAACTGGCTTTTGTCATGATTTCACACAAACCCATATTGGAACGAGAGCACCATCATAGAACAATGCTGCTTTGGTGAACAAAAAAAGGCCACTTTATTAAGTACACCTGTTCAACTGCTCATTCAAGCAAGTATCTGAATCAGATGCAGATCTCACAGTCACCCATTGGAGCCATCTGGTATCTAGGAGGTCATGTTCATCTTGAACCAGGCAAACATGAAATGCGTACTACTCAGCCACTGTAAGGACACACTGAAATTAGCCTGGCCCAGTTTTATAGGCTACCTAGCGGGAAACATGGCAGTCTAAGCCAGGCTAATTTCTTTGTTTACTTACAATGGCATACCTGTATAAATGTGTGCTACAGTATAATTTATACATAAATTATTTTGTATTTTCAGAATGTCCTGGCTATAAACTGTGTAGCATGTACTGCCGCAAACACTCTCCTCTAACGAAGCTGCAAATAAGTAGGTAACTTAAGCTACTGTTACTTCGCCATTAGTCCGGGCGACACAAAAGAAACGTACAAGGAACCCATTGAGTATGACGCGTGAGGTCGCTAATCCATTGCTCCGCCCACTGCCCCGTTCCAATTGTTAACCTGAAAACGAAAATGCAAAGTAGGAAATGAAAAGTCAAATTGGAAAATGAAAAGAGAAAAACGTTTTCTAATTTTATTTTTCGTGAACGGCTCCATACATGAGTGGAAAGTTAAATTGCAAATTTTTAATTTTGGCAGTATCGTTGTGCATGAACTGCCAAAACTAAACAGCAAAGTGGAGATTGAGTTTTTATTTTATCATTTTCATTTTCCTTTTGGCAGGAAATACCTCCCGTAGCACTCGACAGAGCAAAAGCTGCAATGACCCATTTCAACTTTAAATCTTCAACGAAAAAAAAAAAAAAAATGACAGGATATATACTTTATGTGACTTTAAAGTGGGTTCCTTTGACCTTAGGACAGAGAGGATATGACATAAAAAAGGCTCAACAAAGATCCCCAAACGTATTTTGTTTGAAGATCATACTAGTTTGTTGTTCACATTTTTTTGTCCAACAGACTGACATTAACATTCCAGAGAATGATAAGAAAATGGACTAAAAGAAAACTGAGTACTGTTTTGTACACTATATGGACAAAAGTACTGGGTCCCCTGGCCTTTACACCTACAGGAGGAACCTTTATGACATCACATTCTAATCCATAGGCATCAGTATGAAGTTGGTCTCCCCTTGCAGCTATAACACCTCCCACTCTTCTGGGAAGGCCTTCCACAAGATTCTGGAGCGTGTCTTTGGGAATTTTTGCCCATTCATCCAGAAGAGAATTTGTGAGGTCATGCAATGTCGGACGTGAAGGCCTGGTTCACAATCTCTGTTGTAATTCATTTTGAATGTGTTCAGTGAGGTTGAGGTCAGGGCTCTGTGTCGGCCAGTCAAGTTCTTCCACACCAAACTCACCCAACCATGTCTTTAAGGGCCTTGCTTCATGCACTTGAATACAGTCATAACAGGAAAGGGTCTTCCCCAAGCTGTTCCCACAAAATTGGAAGCATAGAAATGCCCAAAATGCCTTGGTATGCTGAAGCATTAAAAGTTCCCTTCACTCAAACTAAGGGGCTTGGCCCAGCCCCCGAAAAACAACCCAATACCATTATCTCTCCTCCACTAAACTTTATAGTTGGCACAGTGCAGTCAGGCAGGTAACGTTCTCCTGGCATCCACCAAATCCAGACTCATCCGTCAGACAGACAGAGAAGCGTCATTCATCAATCCACAGAATTCGCTTCCAGTGCTCCAGAGTCCAGTGGCGACGTGCTTCACACCACACCATGTGACACTTGGCATTGCGCTTGGTGATGTGAGGTCTGCATGCAGCCGCTCGGCCATGGAAGCCCATTCCACGAAGCTCCCGGTGCACAGTTTTGTGCTGGCATTAATGCCATAAGAAGTTTGTAGTTGAGTCAACAGAGAGTTGGTGAGTTTTATACACTACACACCCTGCAGTTCCACCCTGTTATTTTACACGGTCAGCCACTTTGCAGCTGTGTTTCTGTTGTTCCTAAATACTTTCACTTTGCAGTAACACCACTTACAGTTGACCTATCTATCTAGCAGGGAAGAACTGATTTACCGCAATGACAGTACCGCGCTTGAATTCATTGAGCTCTGCAGAATGACCAATTTTCTCACAAATGTTTGCAAACCTAACTGTGTGGATAGGTACTTGATTTTATACACCCGTGGCAATGAATGAAACACTTGAATTCAACAATTAAAAGGTGTGCCCCAACATTTTTGTCCATATAGTGTGTATATTGTAATTGTGTCACTGCCTGGTTTGTGGCTGCGGATACAAAAAAAGTATCGATGCTTTATTACTACTGCAGATTATTTATAGCAGTGATACCAGCACCAGTTCTGTCGACACTTTTTTGTTTGTTTGTGTGCTTTTGCCTTTGCCAGTTGTGCTATGAAAAGGAAATCTAGCCTACATGCTTTCACCTGCATATAGTATTCTTCCACCTACATCAGGTAGGACCACGCAGACAGAAGCAGTCCCGGCACCGTAGTCCTCGCCGTGTTTGTCGGTGTGCGCAGTGCCAGTATGGCGAGCGAGAGATAAAACTACACTATCGAATCGAATCGAATATGGCGACCTGCAATGTTTATGACAATGTTTACAGTATGTAGGCCCACCGCATGCTGGCAATACCACAAATAACATTTTTAATCACGTGTTAAATAGCCAGCCAAAGCAGCACATGGAGACTGAGCAAATGAGGGCTGCAGCAGCAACACCAGGTGAAGAGACACAAACCACAATAAGAGACAGTCTTCTGACTGGCAACCACTCCCCAGCCACCTGGCCACAAGCTCTATGCATATCCTTGCACAATTTATTTTAGTTGTATTTCTGTTGTAGTTTCATTATATTTATTTTGATTGTGCATCTATTGGCATACATGTTATAGTCTGTAAGTGAGTATTTATGATCGTTATGAAGAATATATGTGTAAATTATAGGTTGTCAGGTAACCTGCACGTCATGAATTTTAAGCAGTATGTTAACATACTGAGGCGTGTTCCTGCTAAGTCCTTGAGGTCGTAGGGTTGTCCCACTGTCACATCGTCACGTACGTGAGGGCTCTCACAGATGTTAGGAGCCCTGTATCCACACGTTCCATCAGTCTGGATTTTTGCAGACTTTGCCTGACGGAATTATCCACATTTCATAGTGTTATGATGTGAAACACGAGGTAACTAAGGGATGCCCAGAAGCATAAATGGCAAACTTTTTTTTTGTTAGTTTCTGCTTAATGATGTTTTTGGCAAAAACAATTAAATGGATTATTTAACAATCACCTCTCGTCCACTCTGTGATGCAAGATGCCTGGAACGCGTTTTTGCGAGCAGTCAGTACCTTAAGTGATGAAAGTGTAAATCTTAAAATAGAAAGTCCCACAACCATGTAAGGCACATGTTCTGATGTTGCCAAGGTAACATGATATGTCACAATTTTGAGCCCTTGCAGCCTCACAGTCACATCAGTGAGCTTTCTTCCTGATTGGACCAGAGCATCCATATCACCAGCACTTAATAATCATCACTTTATTGAACCTGTGGGAAATTATTTATTTTATTTTTTTTACACCTCCCTCAACTTGCTCTTTGTAGAGCAGGCTGTCCACGAAGGGCAGCCACCTGTTGGGGTGCCCAGGGAGCTGGGGGTTAAGGGCCTTGCTCAAGGACCCACAGACATGCTGAGGCTGGGTTTGAACCTGCGGCCTTGCGATTACAGGCACAGCCCACTGAGCCAGACACTTGTCAAAGCATAGCATCCATACGGGCACCGAAATGCACCGTGAACTGTTGCAGCATGTGCTGTAACGATCAGACAGTGCCGTAAACTGTTACACATAATATGCATGTGTGACACCTGGGGCTCATATGGCCGTAGATCAGGCAATGTGAGACCCTCCTATGATAGCATATTTAGCACTGCGCGAACCGTTCTGTTGAACATTTCGTTTTCTGTCATTCACCTACCGTTTTATGGAATAACTGATGTTCAAGCACAAACAAATGCATTTTACGGTATTTAATTTGTCTTGTTTTTGACAAACACCTTTTTCCCATTAGTGTACCTTTGACAGGTTATCCTGACCTATCAGCAGTATCTTGCATGCACATATCAGTGCTTGCATGTAGTAGCTTGCATGTCACTTGCACTGTGTACATGTACTGATACGGTGTATGCTAAAGGTTTTGGGCCCCGACCTACATCAGTCGGATTATGTCCCAGATGTTTTAGGGCCACAGTCACTCAGGGGCCCTTGGAATCGTCCTGACTTTCCCCTTCTTTATGGCGCCCATGACCCCGGCTTTGATAAACAATATTTCATGTGGGTGCCGACTATTTTCATGTGACCACACTGATAGTTCCAGCAGTCTGATAACAATTCTATATTTTGTTTTATTGTTTTATTAAATGTGTGCATATAAAAACCTGTGTGTTTAGCTCACAAATAAGTAGTCATTCTTATCAGGATAATTTTCCATGGTTTTCCGAACGCAAGCACCTGTCTGTTGACAGTTTTCTGGTAAGATACTCTGTCCTTATAGGGACTATATTTTTAAGAGCACTCAGGAACAGTATTAAATGCTAGCTGAAATAATTTTCCTCTGACGAATTCACAGTGACAAGTTTATTCCATTATTATTTTCTTGTTCGTTAACCATGGTACATGCCATATGAACCACTTTGAGGTTATATGAAAATAATCTAATCCAACTTGGTTAGCAGAGCCCCCCCCACCCATTTCATTACAGCAAACTGTCATTAATTTTCATAAAACCGCATAGCTCATCATGGTTTATCCCTTTCTCACACACACACACACACACACACATTGGGTATACCTATCCTTATGGGGACCGCTCATTCACTTCTATGGGAAAATTATTAACTTTAACTATGATAATTTTAACCCCCACCCAGCCCTAAACATAACCATAAGTAACTAAACAAAATAAAAGTTTTTGCATTTTTAGTTTTTTCATAGCAGTCATCGTTTTTTATAAAATAGAGTTTTCCCTTATGGGGACCAGGAGATCGGTCCCTATAACAGAAGAAAAAGGGTATTTATCATGTCATGGAGACAATGGGCTTCATTCACCAACTGTTCTTACGAACAAATTTGTTCTTAAACCCCACATATGCACTTTTTACTAAGATTCTGACCTATTTATTATCCGCATGATCGCCGTTACTACCATAAAAATAATTTTTACACTTTAAAATTTATTTTTTATATTTTACTTTTATAAATTATTAAAATACTATCATTCTATGAACTGTAGAATGAACAAAATTGCTATAACCAATTATTCTAAACAAACTTTCAATACTCAAATGTGCGTACGAATGGCCTTGAGTGCGCGTAGATTCTGTTCTTCACAAATTCAGAAAAGAAAACATTGGTGAATGTCAGAATCTTTGTAAAAAAGTGCATACGTGAGGTTTAAGAACAAATTTGTTTGTAAGAACGGTTGGTGAATGAGGCCCGTTGTGTCCCCATAAGGACGGGTTATACCCGATCACACACACACAAAATTGAGAATGAAGCTTGGGGCCTAAGGACAGAATCAGCCATTTATCCAGCAGCCCTGGATAAATGAAAGTTAAGGGCTTTGCTCAAAGACCTTGCTCAAGGATCCAATGGAGATGTGACTATTCTGGCAAGTACGGGATTTCAAACTGGCAACCTTTTAATGAGAGGCACCGAGAGCTAAGGCCTATCCAGTGAGCCACATGATGAAATTAACAATGGAACATTGGACTGAGATAACAAAGAAACAGACATTAATTCATCCATCCATCATATACGTCCAGGGTGGTTTGCATTGGAGTTTTCAGATGCACTGAGACTTAGATGGAAGGATGATTTCTGAATCACATTGTGCAATAATATGTATAGACTAAAAATCCCTCTATGAGTGACCGTTAACCACAGCAGCATGTATTATTTTATGAGATATTCTCATTTCACATCGAATTTCAGAAGTCAGTATATGATAACTTTCCTCATCGTGTTTGTTTTCTTTTTACCATAATTCTGGCACAAGCAAATATTCCGTTAAAATATTTTTTTATTGTTAAAATACTTTAATTTGGTATAAAACACATGTAAATTAACTACAAAACTGTACAAAGCAAAAATGTCCTATCTTATACAAAACAACATTGACCACTGTTACCTTACAACATCAAGTTACTCTGTTCCTTCCGCTGCTGCTTCTCTGTGTTCCTTAGACAGACACACCTATACCTGCACACAATCACCAACCCATGTCTGCCGGCGTCTCTGTAAGCTCCATGTTTCACAGGGCAGTAAGATCACAGCTGTCTACCGTCACTTCAGCCTTCTCCTCCTGCCAGATCACGCTACCTGAAAACTGCTTCAAGTCCACCAAAAGTCCACCACCAACCCCCGAACCAGCACCACCTCCTTCACGCTCCTCTTCCTCTTTCTCTGCCTCCTCCATGTTCTCCTTCAGCTTTGCCTTTTCCCTCAGGTCGACCCCTTCCATGCTGGAATAGTCATCAGAGTCGTCCTCTTCTTCTGCGTTCTTGTCCAGGCTCATCGTATCATGCTCTTCACCCTGCTCAATGTCAGGAACCTCCACTCTGTCCTCCTGGCGCTCCTCTCTCTGCTCCTCTACATCTTCTCCCTCCGCCTCCTCCCTTTTGCGGGGCCATAGCCGGATCCCCAGCAAGCTTTCGAGGGCCTGTACGCCGTTGAGAAGGCGTTGCCTGGCCCCATCCTCACCATAGATGAGCTCATGCACCGTGTACTTGCCATCTGTCTCCCGGTTCAGCTTCTTATACAGGTATATCAGCACCACCACGAGGATGACCAGCATGAAAATCAGGAATATCACAGTGAATGTAGGATTTTTTGAGTCACTCATTGTGCCTACGGAGGAGAAAGAAAAATGTTACAGCCACGCCTCAGTAGAATATGGCACTTCCAGATGATTTACTGGATATATTGTCAGCATTTGGTTATTCACTGTGCCAAACTGCACAAAAATGGCTTGCAGTCAGATTGACTTTCTATGTCTATGGTAGGTGTGTGCGTGCGCGTTGTATTCCAGGATAAATTGTATAAAAATATATTCTTTTGTCTGAAACTCAAAATTTTTATTAATATTCAAATTCGTCATCAAAAGAGGAGAAAGACATTTATACTCTGAATTGACTGGATTTTATGCCACCTTTTAAAACTAAAATCCAAGGCTTCCCACCTGCTACCATTTGCAAGCATAGACTAACAGGAAATGACTGTTCAGCCACTCAAACAGACTTCAAAAGATTGTTGTATAAATTTCCCATTTTCTATATATAAGCATCTATATGGCAGAATACACACCACAAATGCATTATAAAGACTGGAATGTATATCATACATTGTTTGCACTTAATACTCCATAGACATATCATATATATCATATTACACACAGAATAGAATATCTTTATTGTCATTGTACGTGTACAATGAAACCTGTGTGCTTTCCCGCCGATGCTACATTGTAAAAGATAAAAATAAATTTAAAAAAAGAAAAATATTTAGTGTATCAAGTTAAATGGTGACTCACAGTGCAATAGTGCAATCACATGCAACATGAAACTGTCGATTTTTAAAAAACCAAAATATGCCAAAATAAATGTCATATTTAATCTCTCAATATCAAAGTATGTTTTATACGATCAATTTATAGACATGTATCTTATGCAAAATATACATCGCATGACAAAATTACATTGGCACTGGAACTCAGCACTTAATAACTTTGATTCCACTGGAAATCACCATGTAACATATTAACGTAAATACGGCATTTGTAAAAAGAAGAGAAAACTCCTACAACAAAGTTTTTTTGTTATTAACAAGGAAAGCTCATTTTTCAAATGCTGCTTTAAGTCTCCCAACATCCTCTCTGACAAAAGAGATTAGTGCTCGCTAGTTTAAGAATGGCTGATGGAATTCTTTTCCCGTAGAAATGAAGGTGGAACATTGAGGATTGGGAGCGGTGGAGGTGAAAAAAGACAGGAGGGGGAAAAGACACGATGAGAGGAAGAGCGCTAAGGCGGCACTGGACGCAAAAACGCACCGGACGCTGAAAATACGACTCACACCTGTGGCACTCACCTTCTGCCAGGCGCCTCTGAGCCACGCCGACTTTCCGGGTTTGGAAAAGTAGACAGAACAAATGAGTATTCGCTGAAAATACAGATATGCTGCAATTCGGGCTAACAAGGATAGAGAGGCAAGGAAATGCTAGGGTGGGAGATGAGAGAGAAGGGCGGAGGTGGGGTGGGGTGATTTCAGGGGGAGGGGCTCGAAACAGAAACGCAGAGAGGGACTAAAATAAGCAAATAAACTTAACGGTAGACTGAACAGAATAAGGAAACTGCAAAAGTGTGAAATGTTCTACATGGCATGCAATCCAGATCGCTGATGGCCGATGGGGTACCGCATGCTCGAAACTAGCTCTAGTATTAATTTCAGTATTTTAACCGCCGTCTACATTGCTGCGAATTGCTTGTCGACTACATTTTCCAGCTGTAAGAAAAGTGTGAACGACCAGGGTTTGGGTTGGCGGTGGTTTAAGTTGATGACTGTGGGGAGCCTTGCTTGTGGTATCTTCTCAGCGCAGGGTCCTGGGCTGCAGCCCGTTTGCCTTTATAACGACTCGGTAGATCACAATCGCACTCATGTTGGACGCATTCAGGGGCCTTTCATTGTCCGTGGGTTCGGTTTGTGTGTAGCGTTGCTCTTTTACCCTTTTTGTATAACAGGTGATACCGCAAGCATCCGTCTGTATCGTCGTACGAGGACATGCCTCTGCACAGGCGCGCGGAGGCATGAGTGCAGTCACAGGAAGGAGGCCGGAAGCAAGCGCGGGAGAGAAAATCGAGATTGAGGGGGGGAGGGTAAAAAAAAAAATTAAAAATTCAGTTTCACACCACATCCTGTTTTCACAGCAAGTGCAGGTCGCATGTAGCTGCAAGTACACTGAATGCTGCATGCCTCTCGCTGCTGCCATTTACTGCACGCCAGGGGCCATTTTAGCATCTTACCCATCAACCCCCTGAAGAAATACGTGAAACAACCTCCCCCCTCCAGTTGAACTGCGATAAAGTGAGCTTAGGGACAAACTTGGAAGTAGAGACAAAAAGTAGAACCTCCTGTGTCTCAACTTGCCCCCATTTCAAGTCCTACGAGTGATTTCAGAGCAACTCTTCTGGCTTTTACCATAGTGAAGCTTGTGAATTTGGGTACCGCTGCTCCAATATCATGCCAGTGACCAGAACACAAGTCCACCTGGCAATCTGGTGTGGCACAGTCAGCGACAGCACATCATGACACGTTAGCCCAGGTTTACGGAAAAAAAACCGATTTATTTCAGTAAAATCAGTAAGACATCTGATAAACACACACTTTAATATTTTGCACCCACCATTTTTACGAACGCTGCAAAACGTCCCCCTGATTGTGAGCCGCACTCCCCCCACCGCTGAGGTTAGACCTGCACATTAGCACTTCCGCCATTCTCACACGGCAGGACGCTTACCCCCCCCCCCCCCACTCCCGTTGGAGGGACATGTCCTCCGGCATGGAGCTGGCTACAGCTCTCACACGGGCTCTGCCTCTGTGTTGCCCCCCACCCCCACCCCCCTAAATAAAAAAAATTATTTGACCTCCAGAGAAACCAAGGAGGGATTAAAAAAAAAAAATAAAAAAAAAACAGCTCAGACAACAGATTTACCTGCTTTGGTCACTGTGAAGCAACACCTTCTTCCCCAAATACACACAAGGCTACAAACTGAACTGATCTAATTTTAACAGTAAAAAGTTAATAGTGAAAAGATTAACAATACAACACAGAGACATACAGCACTGTGCAAAAGTCTTAGGCAGCCAAGGAAAATGACGAGAAAATGATCTTCATGTCGGTGCAAAGTCGCGCTATTATGCCTGTCAAAGTGTGCCAGCTTAGTCATTTCAAACCCCCTGTTAAAATCACCCTCTTGTTTCCAGCAGCCTTACAGTGCACCCATGGATCTTTTGTCTCGACCACTAGCACTACTCATATAACTAATCGATATCTCAACCAAATCAATGAATGACTTTTTTGAAGTTAAATAGCCTTAGACACTTTTTTGAGCGCCTAAGAAATTTGCACAATACTATACATAGCAAAAGACTAACACAGACACAACATTTTAGCCACCGTAGTAGTAAGACTCGGCATTCACATCTACGAAATCTGTTTCAAACAAAAACCCAGTTTCTTCTGAGTAATAAACTATTACGGAATCTGACCCATTGACTCTGAGAAAGGAACAAGACCCAAATTCCCCACAGCTCGACAGCTAGCTTCCCACCACTGCACTGTAAACTCGACTTTGACAGACATACAATATGACCTGAATGAGACGATACACGTACTCAGGACAAAGATACGTGATCATTGAGCCAACGGAACATTCATGCCTACTTAAGCAGCTGTTCATGGTCTATTAGATAAGTGGCTCTTAATGCTACAAACCGTTAGCTAGTAGCGCTACCTGAAAAAACAGCCCTTAAACTGCATTTTGCTTTGCCAAAAGAAAGTTTTTTGTTATTCTAAATGTATTCCCTAGCCAGCAACATACCAACACGATTACAAAAGTCTCCCCTTGGTTGGTTAACAAAACAAGTGTATTCATCGCATAGGACTTTTTTTCAGTTACTCGGTGTTTGCGAGCTGTGTTGTGTGGATGTACTGTGCACTATGTCGCAACATGTATTCTATCCTGCAGTGTGTCTGTGTGTAGTTTTAACACAGCCTGCTGTGCATTACGGCATAACATGTAGCAGCAGGTTGTGATGTAGCATGTAATGGTAGCGTGGTCATCGTCCAGGTGTGATGTAGTATATAATGGTAACGTGGTCATTCTCCAGGTGTGATGTAGTATGTAATGGTAGCGTGGTCATTCTCCAGGTGTGATGTAGTATGTAATGGTGGTCATTCTCCGGGTGTGATGTAGTATGTAATGGTAGCGTGGTCATTCTCCGGGTGTGACGTACCGTATAATATTAGCCTGGTCATGTTCTCCTCAAATGGTGTAGTGTATAGTGTGGTCTTCCTGTTGTAGTGTGTAATAGGAGTGCATTCATTTTCCAGGCATGCTGCAGTGTGCAATAAGATCATTCTCCAGGAGTGTTGCAGTGATCATAATAAGAGTGTGGTCATTCTCCAGGCATATTGCAGTGTGTAATAAGAGTGTGGTCATTCTCCAGAAGTGTTGCAGTGTGTGTAAAAAGAGTGTGGTCATTCTCCAGGCGTGTTGCAGTGTGTAATAAGAGTGTGGTCATTCTCTAAGCGTGTTGCAGTGTGTAATAAGAGTGTGGTCATTCTCCAGGCATGTTGTGGTGTGTAATTGAGGTCACACCTCTCCCTCCTCAAAACGGGCCAGTTGCTGCTCCAGTTGCTCGATTCTCTGACCCTGGGAAAGAACCAGGGCTCTCAGCGCCTTCAGCTCCAGCAGGATCTCACACAGCTGCTCTTCCTGAGGAGAGGGGGGAGGAGCAAAGCCAGGGTGAGTTCAGGTCTGAGGCCTTGTTTAAGCATATACTGTAAATTCTTCGATACCACAGAGAAGACTCGATCCTGCTATGCAGATTCACATCACCTCTGTGTGACCTACAGTAGAGATCCCAGGCTCTCCTGTATGCTCACCTCCCCCCGTGCCCCCTCCCTTTCTTGAGCATCCTCCCCCGCCGGTGTTGGTGCCGCTGCACAGACCCCCCCTGACTCCGGGCTGGCCGCAGGGAGGACCGTGCCGACCGGGGTTCGGGCCGGACTGGATTCCTCAGACTCCCCTGCAGATGAGGGTCTGGGTCTGGTCCTGATGGTGGCTGCCTGCCTGGAGGGAGGGGCTTCATACCCCCCACTCAAGGACACCAGCAAGGGGGAGGCGTCCTGGCCTGCGACCCAGTCTTCAGCCAGCAGGGCTGGTTCGAGGCCTGCCGTGTCCGGGTACAGGTCTCCCTGGAAGAGATCCGACTGTGGGGAAGGGGGGGGGCAACATATCTCAGGCACATTTCAGTGAGTGCAGTGGTGAGTTCGACTCCTCCTCCCCCAACCCCCCAGCAGAAAAATGTCGTCAATTAATTTATATTAAAGACATTTCAGTAGCAAAGGTTATCAATTTGCTAGCTAGCAAGCTTGCGTTTGTTTCATAAAAAAAGTAGTGAAATATTTCTTCCGGTTATTTTCGGTTGCTCTTCTGCTGCCTCTAAACAAATGCCGCCCTAGGCGATTGCCTATGCTCCCTACCTGAGAGCAAGACCCTATTAATGTTAATCAGCTAAGCTGCCCTGCAACGGCAGCAATTTGAATCGTTACAGCTGTAGCCGTCACACACTGTGTATAAACAGAAATGACGCACTCGGCGCCGGGGTGTGTGTCGTGCGTGCTGTGTGTAGGGATGGTGAGGCACAAGTGGGAAGCTGGGACACCAAGCAGACGGGGTCAAATCATCTCAGAAGAGGCCGTGCTGGTATCGCTATGACGACACAGCCAAAGACCAATGATACGTGGGGGGGGGGGGGGGTTATCGGAAGTTTGCTGCTGCAGAAACTCTGCACCCATGGAAAAAAGCCATCGCAGCCAAACCACACGGCACATCTAGGGTCAATAAACACATTAACTACTATTATCAGAGGTGCCAACCGACACGGGTTCAGCACCAACACCAAGTAAATTACTTGTGTATTTCCGTCAATGTGCTTGGCCAATCAAAGTGATTAGAATTGTAATCTTTAAAAAGATAACGGAGGATTCTAGTAAGGATGCAGGAATCAAAAACTAAGAAAATAAGAACTCAGAGCTAAGAAAGTAAGTAATAAATTTAGAACTACAAAATTTTAAAATAGGAGCTAAATTAATAATTTTTAATTAACTGAATTGAGACATTTCAATTGTTTTGTTTTTAAAATCTTTATTCGAAAAAAGATGCTAAAATCCTAACATTTTACATGTTCATGAAGTAGAAAAAATACATTTCACATTAAAAGCGCCACATATCAAAAAGCAACTGCACTGACCTCAGGTGGCAATGAGTGGAAATCGCAACTTGTATTTCACAACCGTCTCACCTTCCTAGGGACAGTCATGGAGATGGGCTCCACCTTCCTCTCGTGTAGTTTGTAGAACCTGAGGAGAAGCAGGGGTGAATATCATGATCCTCAAGTTGAATGGGAAGACAGAAGCCTTTGCGGCGAGACGCGGCGAGGGAGTACCTCGCGATCTCGCACTTGTTGACGTCCACGCCTCTCTTGCTCAGGAAGCCGGCTCCTCTCTGTGGCTCCTTGCTGCTGTAAAGGCTGAGGAAGTGCACGTGGGGTGGCTCCTCCGTCACCTCGAAGTAGCGGATGGTGCAGTCACCCTGGTCCATCAGCCGCGCAAGGCCAACGTCGGCAGAGCAAAGCAGTCGCCCGTCAGTGCCATACGAACCACTCCACCTGGCTCTCTTTCGGACGGTATCGTCCACGATGGCCGGACCGGTCATCGCGGTCAGGAACGCTTACCTTGCCGCACAGGTAGACCATGTTGGTGTCAGGGTCATAAAATGGCAGGAGCACGCCGTTGCTGCTGTCCATCTCCTGCATGACCATTGGCTCAGAGAAGTCGTCCTGAAGAAGCAGACACAGGCCAGGGTGAGGTAAGCTTATTATTAGAGCATATATAATAATCGGTTTTAATTACATTCAAGCAGTTCAGTTACAGAGAAAAAAATAACACAAAATATAGTTATACAATTATAGTTAAATGCAGTAAAAAAACAATAATTTATTTCTATGTAACGCCTTTCAGGTGCCGTACTACATTCCTGTATCGTATATATAAAAAACATCAAAAGGGGAAAAAGGACAAAGAACTGAAAGAGAGAGAGAGTCAGATGACGAGGGAGAAGAGGAAGCAAAAACTCCTACGTAGGGAATAAAAAAAAACCTTTGCGGGTTCAAGGTTAACTGGGTGCCCCCCCCCCCCCCGTAGGCATGCTAAAGACACAGAGTCCATTTGCTGGCTAAAGGCGAAGTGCAAACTGCGGTTATACAATAGGAAGTATACAAAATACCGGGAAAAGAAAGTGCAATGCAATTCCGGAATTAACCATGGATGATTAAAAGTTTTTATTTTTATATAGATTAAAATGTGTCTACTGCTGGTTCCAGGTGTGGGAAGCATCGTGATTGGCTAGGAGAGCACAGTTCTCACAATATATTTCCTGCTCCTTCTTAAGGTGGCCTACAGTGGAACACAGCCTCTGAAAATGGCAAAGGGGGCGGGTCTGCAAAAAGTATTTCACTGCCAGCCTGTGCAGCTGGATCTGAATATCAGTGTTTTCCATCGTCCACCATTGCACTACCATCTCCGACTCCTCCATTTTCACTACTCCGTGACCTCGGGTTGCTCACCGTGTCCCACAAGGCGAGTTGCCGCTCGCTCATGCGACTGAAGCCCGTGGTCAGGATTTTCCCATCAGAGAGAAACACAGCTCTCATTGGCCGGGTGCCGTCGTGCACCTTTTCTCTGACCTGCCAGCAGGGGGGAGTCACACGGCAATTAGTTCAGATTTAGAATGACACGACGATAACTTGTTTTTCCAGCATAGAAGCATCTCCGCAACAAAACAAAAATGAGAAACTGGAAAGTTAGCATCAAAGTTACCAATATGACTGATGGTTTGTCTTACATGCAGCGCAGGGACTATGACACGAGCTAGAACAAACACTATGACAGAGACAATAATGGTGTGGACAGCAGGACCTGGAGCACGGTTCCACGTCGCGGGTCAATGACGCGTAGGGCCTTGTCTTTGCATGTGGTGCAGATGGCGCTACCCTCTCTGTTCCAGCACACGCTGTATATCAAGTCGGGGTGCATGTCATCCAGGCGATATAGCTGCTCTCCGGTGCCAACATCCCACAGGCAAAGCACGTTGTCACAGCCTGTGAAACAAATGAAAGTGACACACTGAGACGAACATGTGCTGAACTTGTACTGAATTCAGGCTGCCTAAGGTTACAGACGCACTGTACTGAATTCAGGCTGCCTAAGGTTACAGACGCACTGTACTGAATTCAGGCTGCCTAAGGTTATAGACGCACTGTACTGAATTCAGGCTGCCTAAGGTTATAGACGCACTGTACTGAATTCAGGCTGCCTAACGTTACAGACGCACTGTACTGAATTCGGCCTGCCTAAGGTTACAGACGCACTGTACTGAATTCAGGCTGCCTAAGGATACAGACGCACTGTACTGAATTCAGCCTGCCTAAGGTTATAGACGCACTGTACTGAATTCAGGCTGCCTAACGTTACAGACGCACTGTACTGAATTCAGCCTGCCTAAGGTTACAAACGCACTGTACTGAATTCGGCCTGCCTAAGGTTACAGACGCACTGTACTGAATTCAGCCTGCCTAAGGTTATAGACGCACTGTACTGAATTCAGGCTGCCTAAGGTTACAGATGCACTGTACTGAATTCAGCCTGCCTAAGGTTATAGACGCACTGTACTGAATTCAGGCTGCCTAAGGTTACAGACGCACTGTACTGAATTCAGCCTGCCTAACGTTACAGACGCACTGTACTGAATTCAGGCTGCCTAAGGTTACAGACGCACTGTACTGAATTCAGGCTGCCTAAGGTT
>JAODKE010000015.1:12285496-12298517 GCA_026779605.1 Mormyrus hasselquistii
GGGGGGCACTGGCATAAAACTAATGTTTTATGTTAAATGTGGGGGGATCCAAACGAATAATTATGAAATGTGTGGTGGACACGTCCCCCTCAGATTTAATGGCGGCGTTGTCCATGCATTAATGATGCGCATGTTCAAATCGCACATAATTTTTACATCAATAGAGTAAAACTGCTTTTTATTTACATAAGCATAAGTAAATTCGTTCTCTGAAGGTGCCATTTATCAAAGTGGTGGCAGCTCGCTACCAACTACCATCTTCTTGGCACTTCTCTCATGAAGTCGTGCTGCAACGTTCCCAAGATGTGCAAACAAAGATAAAGGAATTTGTTACAAATGGAAGGGAAATTTGTACACTGCACATCAGACATTTGGACTAGCAAATTTTCAACCAATGCATATCTTTCTCTCACTGGCCACTGAATAGAACGCAAACAGGGTACACAAGGAATAGTAGGGGACAAATGTGAAATAGCATTTCCTAACATGGAGGTTATAAATGCAGATCACACATCAGCCAATATTTTGCATTATCTCCACAGTTGTTTGAAACAATGGCAATACGGGGTTTAATCAAAGGAATACACATACACACATAGTTACGAAACAAAACGTCACAACCTTAATGATCATACTGGGGAAAACATACCTAACACAGACTTAAATACATTGGATTAATGAACAACCAAAAACAGCTGGTAAACACAGGGGTTTCACACGAGGTAGCGAGGGGGATTGGCACATGTGAAGAATAGACGAGCGTGGCATGACAAATGGGCACTGACTGCCATGAGTGTAGAGATGGATCTGGGAGGTGTACTGTCACCTGAGCAGTGGGATCTGGTGCAGGCTTTGATTAAAATACTACAACCATTTGAGGAGGCAACACGAACATGTGTACCATGATGGAGCTTTCTGTCCTCTGTGATCCCTCGCATACAGGCTGATAAGGCTGCCATGACGAACTTAAAGAAGGATGACGCAGTACGGGTTCTATCAGTGGCGCTTAAACTTGTGACTACATTGCAGTATCAGTTGGATAATCATTTCCAGACTTGGGTCATTACTATAAGGCTACCCTCCTGGAACCCTGGTTTTACCCTCTGGAGTTTTAGGGTATGGTCACACCAATATTGTTTTATTTATTTTAGCATAAAACTTATCTTTATTTTAATGTATACTGTAAATATGTCACATTTTTGTTAAGTTTGTAATTTGACATCAAAGTATAGACATCGCAAAATGCAGTTAGGAACACTTGCAAAAACATAATAAAAGTACATAGCAAGCAATGCTGGCAGTTTGTTTTGATCCCAGATATCTGTCTTGGCTACATGAAGATGACTAAATGGTGTAGTTGCAACATTCAATTGGATAAATAAATAAGAAAAACCTAACTCATTTTACTATTTCTGGCTCCTTTCTTTGAATGTGTAGCAACTTTCGTGAGTTTGCATGAACCATTCACACTTGGCCACATCCCCCCCATTTATGGCGCTGATGGGGATGTATCTGGATCGCGTTTAACTGCTGCGTTGTTCATCAGCTTATCATGTGAATGCAATTTGAATACGTGCTAATTCGGCTACTTAGAATGTGAATAGCGATCTTTCGGTTACAGCAGTACTACACGCCCCCGATGCAGGTACAACAAAATAAGGTGACATGGTTTACTTTTTTGCTGATTTAACCTAATTTTAAAAAATCGAATACTTCCGACAACGGACGTTTTGAAAAGAAGACAGATTATGGATTTCCGTGGGATATGACCCGAAATACACAAGAAAGATACGCGGCATCGCCGATGATGCCTTTGACTCCAGAGGGTTAAGAGTTTTCCAAATCCATTCTTAGTAGATGTGGCTTCAGAGGTGGATAGAGAATTACATCAAACAGATGATGTGTCTGAAACCTGCCACTGACAATCCATCCTAGATAAGACTAATGGGCAAAAAAGCCTCTTTTGGGGGCCTTTGCATAACCTTTCAATGCCAGTGGCAAAGTCTGGCTTATCTAGTGCTATGGCCTCCATCAGCATAGTTGAGAGCTATTTAGCTGAGGTCAGCACTGAATCACTGATCTTAGATCCTGCAATGACCTTCTGGTGAACAAGGATGTTGACATAGCCAGCTCTGGCTCATGTGGCACTGAAAAACGTGTCTTCCAACAAGTATCTCTTCTGAACATCTGTTTAGCACAGCAGGAAATGTTGTGTCTCCACATTGCCCCATATGCTTCCTTTCACATGTTTAGGAGATTGTCTTTCTAAAATACAATATGGAGAAATTTCAGTAAAAGTATGGTAGCAGAAGATACATTCTTCCCAATTTGAAAATTTTTTTTTGGTGGTGAAAGATGATTTTCAAAGGATAAAAGGAAAAAAATGTTTTTACATGATACTTGAGAAATTTCATTATTAATGACTCTGCTTAAAAGGCTGTATCTTTCAGATGACAGCTATATACAGAATAAAACTCTGCCCTGCCAGATCTCTCTATCATGACTTAAATAAGTTTCAGTTCTTGGACATATACTTTAGGGAGATCATGTTTTATTTGTTATGCTTTTTTTAGTTAACATTCTGTCTGCTCAGCACCTTTCAAATAGGGCAGGTGGTGAAAGGGTTTTCAATATTGACATAGGCAGTTATTGGTTTAGAGTAGAACTTTGTTTTGACTGTCTGTAGGTCTTGAAATGTTTCAATGTTGTTTATGGTTATACGTGTTTGTTACTGGGTGTAACTCAAAGTTTATTGCAATAAAAAAAAGTCTTCATAATTATTGTATTTTATTCAAAAACACTGTACTAGCCTAATGTACAACATGCAAATAGAGAGATTACAACATTTAAATCAACATTTGTTTGAATACAAATACAAACGTTTTGCATTCGAACAAATACAAATACTACAGTTTTGGTGCCACAGCAAATACAAATAGTGGATAGTCTATACATACCTAATGTATAGTATACTGTATAATAAAATTATTTAATCTTTATGTCATATTGTTTGTTTAACCTTTTAATTACAATTGTCTTAGGCCATCATTGTTTTAACCTTTTAATCACCATTTTCTTACTTCATTATTGTTTAACAGATACAAATATATACTGTTCTGAGAGCGTTACTGTAATCAGCCTGAGCATGAGATGAATGAGTGTATCAGGGTAACATGGTTACACTAGATTAGTTCATTATTTGTTTGATGTTTGAGTGATTCATTTTTTATATTTGTGCTTTTACAGTGCACCCAGAAAGTATTCACAACACATCATTTTTTCCCACATTTTGTTATGTTACAGCCTTATTCCAAAATGGATTAAAAATTCATTTTTTTCCCACTCAAAATTCTACACACACACCACATGACAACATGAAAAAAAAAAAACTACTGGAGATTTTTGCAAATTTATTAAAAATAGAAAAATTGAGAAATCACATGAACAGTATTTACAGCCTTTGCTCAATACGTAATACTTTTGGCAGCAATTAGTCTCAAATGCTTTCGATTATGATGCCACAAGCTTGGCACGCCTATCCTTAGGCAGTTTCACCCATTCCTCTTTGCAAAACCTCTCAAGCTCCATCAGGTTGGATGGGAAGTGTAGGTGCACAGCCATTTTAAGATCGCTCCAGGGATGTTCAATCGGATTCCAGTCTGGGATCTAGCTGGGCCACTCAAGGACATTACCAGATTTGTCCTGAAGCCACTCCTTTGATATCTTGGCTTAGGGTTATTGTCCTGCTGAAAGATGAACCGTCACCCCAGTCTGAGGTCAAGAACACTCGGGAGCAGGTTTTCATCTAGGAAACCTGTACTTCACACATCATATTTGTCTCTGCACAAAACACATCCATGCCAAACTGCATTTACAAACTACCTAGTTACTGTACTTTTGTCAGAATATTCATATTTATACTGAAACTACTGCTATTCAGTTGCACAATAATGCAGGCGTAACTACATTCCAGCATTGCAATTTTTCTACTTGTCTGCCACTGTAATGGCTGGGCCACACATTCTGAATACCTTCTATAACTAAATTGCACATTCTTTACATAAGAGCTCATATTTACAGTTTAATATATGTTTATTCTATTTTTCTTATCCTCTGTAAGAACTGAAGCCACGTCATCTCATTTCACTCTATACAGTACATGTATATCACTGAGATGACAATAAAGTTCACTTTATTTCCATAAAGATGGAAGCAGATTATGATAGTGATGAATTAATTGGGGCTTCTGGTTTTGGCAGAGGAACTTTTCTTTCAACAGCTCAGGTTGAATCTGCTAAAATGAATGCTATGCTTGCTAATCCTACATTAGCTAATAGCAGGAGGGGTAGGCCAGGTCATCATTCCAGAGGGGCCATTCCCAAGCAATCGCCATCTAATATGGAATGTCCTATATCTGCATATGGCATTTCACCTGTCAGACTTATTGTACAGCAGATTGGTTCAGAGATTGGTGCATCTATCCATGCAAGCCTATTGGACAGTTCAAGTGCAAACATAGCATCGAGAGTATTCCTTGAACAGAATACTCCTGTCTCTGGCCTAGATCAGCTGGGTACCACAGTCATTGAGGCATCTAAACTGAAATTAGTGTTGAAGTCAGAGGTTAGTGCTTGCCTCCAGGAACCAGTCTCTCTGCAGGTGAGTCCAGCAAAACTCATTGTGTAGACTGTAATATACTGGTAGGCAGAGTAATTTCACCTCTTTAGGGAGAGGGATGACTTCCAGTCATGAACCTGACTCCCTCTGAAATCACGCTATGTTAAAATGCCAAAGTAGCTGATGTTTATCCATGCATTGCTTTGAAAGATTTTGATATGTTTATGGAGCAGGACACTCTTCAGAATGTTGGAAAACTGAGATCTCATAAGTCAGACAGTAGTCTGTCAGTAAGGAGCTTTGTAAATGGGTTTGGAACCTCTAGTGAGAGCAGGTTTATGAGTTTGGGCCTTCAGGACATAGATGTTGCGAACTGTGAGGTGGCTCCCTTTTGGAAAGACAAACTTGGTTACTTGATTGTGAAGTCTGAACGTGTATTTTCCAGACATAGGTTGGACTGTGGAAAGGCACGTGGATTTAGTCAAGGGATATGCCTCACTGATGACAAGCCATTTCACCTTCCTTAACAGAGAATTTGTTTGGCTCACTATCAAAAACTGAAGGAGAAGGAGATACGGAAATCGAGTAGTGAGTTTGCATAAGCTTTAGTGATGGTGTGGAAAAAGAATGGCGATTTGAGGATCTGCATGGATTTTAGGTGATTGAATGCTCATACAGTAAATGATGCTCATTTGCTGCTGCACCAAGCAGATGTTCTTGCTGCACTAGGGGCAATGCGTATTTTAGCAAAATGGACTTAGCCTTGAGGTATTACAATGTCCCCTTACATGAAGAAGATAAAAAATACACAGCATTTTCTTCTCCATTAAGCCTTCACGAGTATAATCTTAACCAAGGAGGAATTCAAAGCATTAGATTTAGGTGGAAGTCAGATGACTGAGGATTGAGCGTGGACACTGTGGTGGTCTGGCCTGGTGAGCTCAGTGGGTGATAGTTGCTAGGTGAGGAGATCTGTTGAGGAAGCCACGTGTAGAGGAACGACTGATAAAGGGGGTAAGTGTTGGATGAATAGCATAGTGCATATGTAGCATTTGATTATGGATAAGCTGAATAATGTATTTGTTTGGTTTGGCACAGGACTGCCACTACTGTAATTGTACTCTGGATCTTTTTCCTGTTTTTTGTTTTTATTTAGTTTCTACTTTTGAACGAGAATAAGGCGTTTATAAAACATCTGATTTGCCTGATTTAAGGGTTTTCTTAAATTTTGGATTTTTTTACGAAGGCTAAATTGTAATTTTCTTTTCATTGTTTAATAAATGTCTAGGTTAATTGTCCCAGTTTGGTGGAGATCCTGTATTGAATAAGAGATCCCACATAAAAAGTTGTTTCGTGGATACCTTACCCGGCAACATGAGCATTGTTTGACCATAGTGACACCACTGTTTCAGCTTACTACAGGACTGAGAAAACTATATAGGGGCAAGAGGGTGAAGAAACCAGTAATAACTCGTAAGCTTACTCAGTCTAACTGTATCCCTGAATATAGAGAGGGTTTAGTGAGTTTGAAGGATAGTCTGGCTAATCAAGTCAGATTAGCTCTTCCAGGTTTTGTCAAAACCCTTCCTACTGTATGTTGATGCTTCCACTAGTGGGCTGGGAGCTGTTCTTTCTCAGCTGCAGGTGGGTTGTACCACAGCCAGACCTGTCACATTTGCCAGTAAATTTCTTAACCAGGCTCAGTCCAAGTATCCAGCACACAGGCTGGAATTCCTGGCTGTCACGCCTACGCAGGCGAGACCTACCAGGTGCACCGCATTACTACTCATTAACGGACCTTCAAAAGAGAACAAGAGACCCTACCCCTTTGCAAAGTATTGAGGCATTGTATTTGAGCCGTACCAAGCACTTTCGTGTCTTTTGTCTGCCCAATTTCCCGCACCTATTCAGTATGACTTGTGTGTTCTCCTTACCCTGTTCTGTTTCCTTCCCCAAACCCGCTCCTGTACCTGACCTGCTTTCCCCGCTGAGACCGGCATGTCACGTCCTCCCTTCCCTGTGTTGTCGTGTCCCGTGCTTCATTGTTGGACGGATCCCTTGGCTATCGACCCTTGCTTTCGACCCTCAACTACGTTCATTGATCCCTTTCTGTACCTACGTTCCTCTCCTGCCATTAAACCCAGCTGACACTTGCATATCTGGATCTTTGTTTTCCTGTCCTTGGGATCACCACAGAATACTTCGCCGAGAAGCAATGGATCCAGCAAGCAACGTGAATCTGGAGAACCGCGTAGCAGCAATCGAACAGCTTCTCGCTACCCAGGCGGCCCAGGGTACTCTGCCGGCTTCTCCTCCGTTGGCTTCCACACCCATCGCTCTGCCGGAGCGATATGATGGAAACCAATACAATTGCTGTGGAATCCTCATGCAGTGCAGAATCTACGTAGAAGAGAACCCGGAAATGTTCTGCACGCAGGCGGCTGAAGTTGGGTTTGTCATCTCTCTCTTTATTCGTGCTCGGGAATGGGCAACGGCTCTCTGGGCTAATCAGATTCCCCTCATTGAGTCAACCCGAGACTTTCACCAAGCCCTTCTGGAGGTCTTTGACTATCCAGCTGTGGGACGTCGACCGGGGAACCGGCTCCTGGATTGTTGCCAAAGGAACTGGTCTGCAGCGGAGTTCTCCCTCGAATTCCACACCATTGCTGCCGGGCTCAGATTAACCGAGTACATCCTGCTTACCATCTTCCGCAGGGGTCTGAACCAAGAGCTGCAGGACGAACTCGCCTCTCGTGGGGACGCTATGTCCTTTGAGGAGTTCGTCAGGCTGGCTGTCCGACTGGATAACACCGCCCAGGACCGCTGCCGCCGTCACCACCAGGCAGAAGCATCTCCAGCCCCACCGACTCCATCCCTCGATTCTTTGAAGCCCATGCAGCTGGGAAGGTACCCCCTCTCCACTGCTGAACGGAGAAGAAGGACCCAGGGAGGCCTATGTCTGTACTGTGGGGAGGTGGGGCATGCCTTCACCGCCTGTCCCATAAGACCTCGCAGGAACAGTAGGTGGCCCATTGTAAGTGATGTCCACGCTAACCCAATTAATCATTCCAGTCATTTTAGGTCCCCAGGAGCAGCAGATGACAGTCTAAGCGCTAGTGGACAGAGGGGTAGCAGGTAGTTTTATTGATTCTGCTTTAGCACGTCGCCTAGGTCTACCCCTCCAGGGACTCGCCCAACCAATCTCCGTCCTGGGCATAACTGGTGAGAAAATTAGGGAGAGGACAATCTAGTTCTGCACCTGCCCCTTCTCCCTCCAAGTAGGAGCACTCCATGTCCTTCCCCACGCAAAGGATCCTCTGATCCTGGGCTATCCATGGTTGCAACATAACCCACAACTCGATTGGAGGACAGGTGAGTTGACTGCTTGGTCCCACAAATGTCTAACCTCCTGCATGTCCCTGCCCTGCCAAGCCTCCAGAGAGGAGAGCCCAGAGCTGAAGAACCTGAGCCTGATCCCGGAGGACTACCATCGCCTTGTTTAGCAAGGCATGAGCCTTCACGCTTCCCCCACACCGGGATTGTGACTGTGCCATCGGGCTCCTAGAGGGCGCTACCCTTCCCGAAGGGAAGTTGTACCCCGTCTCCCTCCAAGAGGAGGAGTCCCTGGAGGATTACATCCGGGAGGGTCTGAAGCTGGGGATTCGCTGCCCCTCCACCTCACCGGTAACCGCTGGATTCTTCTTCGTTAAGAAGGATGGGGGGGTTGAGGCTCTGCATTGACTATCGCGCCATCAATGCCATCTCAGTAAAGAGAAGGGAACCTTTACCTTTAATTCCCGCCTCTCTAGAGCAGCTGCGCGAGGCCTGCATCTTCACCAAGATAGACCTGCGAAGTGCCTACAACCTGATTCGGATTAAACAGGGGGATGAATGGAAGACGTTGTTTATCACCAGTAGGGGGCAGTACGAGTATCTCGTGATGCCTTACAGGCTAGCTAATAGCCCTTCCATTTTTCAAGCTTTCATGAATCATGTGTTCAGGGATATGCTGCACCGTGATGTAATCATCTACATTGATGACATTCTCATTTACTCTCCTGACAAGCATACGCATGTCCAACATGTAAGCCAAGTGCTGCAGCAGCTGCGGGAATGTGAGACCCTACAGTATGTTGTCCCTACATCAAAAATTCTGTGCTGAAGAGAGTACATGATGATGCTGGTTAGTAAGAGCAGCAGCACACATTTTGGCTATACCAGCAAAGGTATTACTGGGACTCATTTTCGAGAGTATATTGCTCACCGTGTGAGATGTATTCTGGATAAGACACCTGAATCAGAGGTTAGGCCACCTCTGGTTTCTGTTACAACTTCTGCACCTCTAGAATTAGAATGTGTAGACTTTTAGTCTGCAGAGGATACAGATAACAAATCAACTGATGTCCTAGTAATCACCGACCATTTTACGAAGCAGGCTTGTGCATTCCCTTGTTCAAATCAGTCTGCAAAGACAGTTGCTTGTCTGCTGTGGAAAAATTTCTTTTGTACATACGGTTTTCCAAAACGTATCACTCAGATCAAGGTGCAAGCTTTGAGAGCTCATTTATCACAGTGCTGTTACAACTTGCAGGTATTAACAAGTCTCACACCACACCATATTACCCGATGAGAAATGAGCAAGCAGAACATTGTAACAGAAGGCTGGGTAATATGATTCAAACGCTTTTGTCAAAGTCAAAAGTGAAGTGGCCGCATTTGTTGAACACTCTTACGTTTGTTTACAATTGCACAGCCCATAAAATGACTGGCTATGCATCCTTCTTTTTGATGTTCGGTCGCATGCCATGATTCCCTATTGATATCATGTCTGGTAGTGTGCTTTTGGATGACAAGACAGTGGATGTGGATAAATATGTACAGGTCTTTGGAAGAGATCGGAGAGAAGCAACGACACTGGCACAGAAGCATGCTATGAAACAGAAAAACAAGCAAACAGAAAAGTATAATCAGAGGTGTAAGAGCCACTTCTTGGAAATGGGAGACAATTCTTCTGACAAATAAAGGTGAGAGGGATAAAAAGAAGTTGGCTGGTCATTGGAAAATACAGTGTATGTGGTACTGAACAAAAACGAGTCCCTTAATACCTACCTGATTTGTGATCCTGCCACTGGGGAGACTAAAACTGTGCATAGGAATCTTGATGCCTATGACCTTCTTGCCTGTAGCATCTTGGGGTGATTCTGTGAGTCCACAGTACTCTTCTGTGTCCAGTTTGAACCATGACCTGATGACTGATAATGGTGATGTTGGTGGGAGTACTGACAGAACAGAGAGCTGGGTTGCTGGTCTAAGTGGATCCGCAGACTTTCCACAAGTGGAGAATATATAGAAAATCTCATGGAGGAAGAATCCCTGAAAATGATGAAAATTGAGTTTACATCACAGAAAATAAGGGATAAAAACACTGATCACAGAAAATATTGGTCTCACAGTGGGGCTGGGAGCGTGGAATGTGCACAGGATTCCTGGTAAAATACTACCTTAAGATAAAAATAGAAATTGTAGTAACAGTTCATCAATTCCAAAATTGATTTTAAGAATTGCTCTTTATTTAACAGGAAAAGGAGTACCAAGCCAGTTTGCAGACAATGGGTGTCCTAAAAAATCTGTATAGTCCCTCATGCAGACAAAGCAGCTAATCTTTACAGACAGGAACTGGGGTCTTCACTGACAACATATTAACCTTTTGGAACTGACCCATTTTTAACTGAAGAGGACAAAGTAACAGCTGAGTGTGTTTTTGCAGAGAAATATTCAGATATCACTGACTTATTTTGTAGAACGGTAAACAATGAATTTGTCCCATACAAAGAGGCCTTGCTTTACTTTACAGTATAAACACAACTAAGGATATGCCTGAAAAGTATGTTGCAGATGAAATACAGACTTGCAACAAGAAACACACATATATACAATGAACAAGTGCAAAATACTACAACATTAATATTAGAAAGTTACTGTGCTATATAAAGTGATTTCAAAACAGAAAATGTATCAGTTAGACCAGTAACTGAAAATGCATTTGAAGAGCTGTCTCTACTGTACATTTTGCTTGTTGCCATGCTTCAGTGCATGTTTTGCAGCCAATAATACTACAATAATACTTTTGCAGCACAGTGAGAACATGGGTTCTACAATGAAATCTGTAAAGTTAAAGGAAAAAGAAACAATCTTGTCAAAATCTGAAGAAAATGGAAAAGCTGACATTTTTGTGAAATTTTAAACTTCTATGAAGGGAAGACATGTACTTAAGCACAATAAATCCAAATATGGTTTGAATGCACAACATGAAAAATGAATATTACTTTCTATGACAAGATACTCAATTTATTCATTAAGAAATTAACATTTCATTATATAACAGGCTGCAGCAAAGGTTCATATTTAAATACATCAAACCATATTGGGTCATTTGTTGAAGGACAATTCAAATATCAATATAATGCGTACCTTTACAAGTCACACAGCTGAATCCTTTGATGATTTGTAGCTTACCAGCAGTGAGGAAGACTCTCTGGGTAGCAGTCAAATTGGTCAGCTCTCTGATTGCTATTGAAACAGCCGGAAAGCCCTGAGATGCCAGCACCAAATCCTATATTTTCTCTGCCACCTCTGAGATGCTATAAACACAAGGAATGTATATGCATTTAAATGATACAGCTATATCTAGTATCATGTGGGTAAGAGCAATCATTGCAATTACAATTTTGATCATGGGCTATTGATAATTAGTTTTTTTAGTTTTGTGCTAAATTAGATAAGATTAGTGTGACAACCTAACTCTTCATTCCTTGCAACACTCTTCTGGCACAGCAAGAATCTTTTGAGCATTTTGTTTCCAGTACTGTGACCTGTGGTGGACGTGTGCAGGGCGAACAAGCAGAGAAGCAGAACCGAACACACGGAAATTCAAAACCAGGCAGAACAACACGGCACAGTGAAAATGTTAATGACTGGACTGGGGAAAAACTTGAATGCGGACTAAATACACAGGACTACTCAGAAATAACACAAAATTGCTGAATACAGTCAGGAATTGACACAAGGTAATGAGGGGGTGTGGCACTTTGTACGAGAATCGTACGACCAGGTCATGACATGACTCTTTGGGGTAGTGAGGAAAAAAAGCAAATAATTAAGTTTCTCATACTGTTTAACTGAACTAGTCAATATATGGGTTAAATAATTGGTTGTTAGAGGAAATTGTTGTGTATGCCTGTTGTTCACTCGGATTCTGAAATAGCATTGCCCTGTGCGTCTGTTAAAACCATGTGGTCATAGTTTCCAATTGCATTTTACATTTTTCCTATGATCCCCTGAAGTGTAGCTTCACATTACAAACACCGAACCACCACCATTCTTCTGGGATGTAGTCTTCCTCCAATAACCTCAACAAGGTATACAAATCTGCAAGACAAAGACAAATTATGTAAATACAGTAATAGTAATAATGTCTATAACTATGTGTTTATAACATTCTAATAAAAACAGGATATATTTTTTTTTTCAATGGGCAATTTTGTTGCAAATCATAAAACGTAAAAAACCATGCAGTGTGTCATGATCCGCTCCGTCCGATCCTCCCGTGTGCCACGTCCACCTCATTACCTTGTGTTCCTGCCCGATGGTTTTCACCTGTGTCCTGTTAATCCCCGTTTCGTAGTGTATATCAGTCCACGTCTCCCCCGGTCTGAGGTCGGTCATTGTGTATGTAAATGTTGCTGTTCGTTCCTGTCAACCCCAGTAAACCCAGTTTTCCCCGTCCTTCTGGCTCCTATTGCTTCCTTGCCCGCTCGCCTGCCCAGAGAACTGTGACACAGTGCATTTTCCTAATTTACTGCTTTTCAAAGTTAGACCTGCAATTACTTTTGCTGTGTAAGACCAGAAACATTTCATTGCATTACTAAGTTTTGGCTGTGTCAAAATAGTTTTTTATATTTCAGTTTGTTTGAGGGTAAATGCCAGTTTTTTAACAACCATTTATAATGTAAATGCTTCATGATGCAATTTTCTTGGTGTGAGATCATAGAACAGGAAGATACAACAAAACATATACCTTTGGAAGGTTCTGGCTGTACTTAGTCTTGGGGTGACAGAAATAGCTCCGATGAGGGTAGTGTTCTGTCGAAAGCAAAGCATTGCCCTGCTGATGCTGTTACTGGGCTGCTCACAGTCTCCTTCCCATGGACCTCATAGTGGCCCCTTGTTGTGAGATAAACGGTGCTGAAGTCCAGAGGCCCCAGGAAACACTGCCACATTGGAGTCATCAATGATGTACCGTATTTATTCGAGTATAACGCGCACTGGTGTATAACGCGCACCTCTAATTTTCGATTAAAAATCGGTATAAAATTTTGTTTCACACCAAGCATTGTAATTGACA
>JAODKE010000015.1:12330211-12343336 GCA_026779605.1 Mormyrus hasselquistii
ATGTTTCCATCAGAGGCCCTATAGGGTCAGGGGCCCTTGTAGGCAGAGGATCAAAGAATGTAGGCCCTCTAAAATAGCCAAACGAAAATACATGGTTGATAAGCATTGCAAATTGTTTTGGGCTAGGGGCCCCATGGGCCCCCTGCACCCCAAGGACCCCTGGGCAGCGGCCCCGCTGGCCCGGTCCGTAATCCGTCCCTGATCATCGACACATGTTGTAATATGACATAGCATTTCCCTGGACCATGGTGCGACTTAAAGACAACACATAACATGCCCTTCACGTTAAAACACTACATAAGTACAACACTAAATTTCAACGTTAAATACATGGATGGGCACATTAAATAACGCAGTTACAGTACATATACGAGCAGAGCTGTGTATGGCATGACTGTCTCGCGTCGTCGCAATATGCTTATCCTTCTAATAATTCAGAAATATTCTCATTATCTTGAGAAAACAACATTTGTTATCTCACAATAGCAAGATAATTATCTCAATATCTGGAGATGACAGCATTAAAAAAATAGTTTCAAGCACAGCCGTTCACTGCTTCCGTACAAAAGCTGCCACTAGGCTACAGAACGAATCCATGGCCAATATACACAAGTCTGCTTCTTTGTTTTATTTAGTATCAACATTCACAAAAATGAACAGCAATACTTCTTAAAGTGCAAATTATGCAATCTGTTGCAAAATTAAATATAAAAAAGAAATCAATCGCAAAAATAATCAACGTGTATTCCAACACACCTTTTCCAGTCAAAAAGTACATAAAAATCCTCAGTAGTGAACGGCTCTGGGTGTGGTCGCTTCCTGCCTGTTAATGGGGAACACCTTTGACTAGGATGGGGTGTGTTATAATGAGGACGCCTATTTGGGGAGCGGGAGAGGTTTTTCTTGCCAGAGAAACTTTGGTGCTGGAGCGGCTGTCAACATGTGGGGAACGAAACCGTAGACTGGCCCCGAATGAAGACAGTTACGCGGGGTAAATGCTTAGAGAAGGATAGGAACTGCGGTTTAAAAGGCTGGCAGCGAGGAACAGCGGGTTGAAACATGCCCTGTTGGTTGAGGAACCTTAATCTCCCTTCCCTGGAGAATGCGGGGAGGCCGGGTGTGCTTCTTTCCAGGGAAGTAACCGCTTTTAATGTGTGTGTGTGTGTGTGTGTGAATTTTAGCCACGGATTATGGTTGTGAGCAGGAGGGCGGGATTGGTTTGTTTGCTGTGTGTAAGGGATTGCACTAGCGTTGTAATTTATGCTTGCTGTGCTGTACACTTGGATTTTGAGTGGAGTGGGTGGGTGGGTGGGGGGGAGATTGATGTTGTAACATTCCTTCAGGAAGGGGCTGTAATGCACATCACTACTTCTACAATAACTAACTCCTCATCCAAACTGTTAGCAGTAGGGGGAACTATTGTGTATAGTGGCCCTTTGTAAAAAGATCAAATACATTTATTTCAAAGATTCAAAGTTTTTATAGTCATATACAGAGTGCAATGCCTTCGGCACAGACTAGACGATTAACCAAATAAAGCAGCGCAACGTTACACTAACAAACTCACGTGTACTATTACAGGATTTATGTCAATTATTTAAACTTTATTTTACCAGGTAAATTAATTGAAAACCAGTTCTCACTGCTTTTGGGGAGAAATAGCAAATAACGCATCGGAACTTCCTGGGAGATAAACGTCATGCATGTGACTAATCTTCAGTCAAGAAGTTCAAAGTTGTTTCATCACGGAGGCGGTTCCAGTTTGTGCAGCCGGCTGAGAGGTGCTGCACGATCTGTCTTGCTCTCGCGAGGTTTTTGTACCATGTGACATGGAGACGCGTGGTGACGTTTAGCAGCAGACAAAATCTAATCACGATGCATTGCAACAGGACCAGAATGCATTGCTTTAAGATAGTGCTGAATGAAGTCGAATGCACCCAATAACAAACATAAAAACTTTTTTTTATCAAATGTTTTCTTAATTTAAATAAAGAGCTATGATTGTTCTGCAAATGGCTTTGCATATTAGTAGCGTTAGCCGCTATGTACGGCATTATTTTCCTACAATGCTTACAGATGGTTCGTGGTTTGTCTGTTACCCTTTCGCTGTTTATAATTTCTGCCGGGTTGCAAAAATGCTGCCACGCAAAAGATTTAAAAGTGACTAGGGCATCTACTATGGTAATTAAGTTAGACGCGGACATATTTACAGCAGCTGATTTGCAGCGCATTCGCGAAACCGCTTTTCACTCCGACAAGAAATCTTGTGTTGTAATATCGCGAGATCTTGTGACACTCCTGGTAATTAAGTAAACGTTAGAAAGAATACAAGTCTGAATACAGGCAGTTTGTATAAATTTTACTGTGTTCAGTAAAAAATCAGCACTAGCCTTACACATTGCAGTTCTGCTTTTTTTTCAGTAATTACCCCTTCACATTCAGGAGGGTTAGAGGCAGAAGGTCTCTGCAAACGTGAAAAGTCTACTTATTACTAATTTCTACACAAACAGTATTGAATATGTCAAATGCCAAACTACTTCGTCATTTGCTATTAAGACCTTTGTATATAATATACAAATCTCTAAATTATGTCACTGAATGTACAAATATACTACTGAATGCACTAGGAGCAGGACATTTTGGACTCATTATTAAACATGCAAAATGAAGGGCACAGAAAGGGTTAAGAATTACTGCAAGGAATGTGAGATTCCATAGGCACGAAGAAAGATGACATGAGTGGGTTACAATTTCCGCACAGCCAACATGACAGCTCCAACACACATGTTGCTAAACATCTAACTATCAGGCAAACCTCTGTTTAAGAAATAGCACTAAGGCTACAGGCAATTTCAAGATTTTCTCAGGCTAGACCCATATTTGATTAAAATCAGATCCATTTCTTACTCCATCCCTCCCCCCCCCCCCCATGATTTCCGATTCAGCATTTTTTGCTGATACCCACTACTGGTATCAGACTGGTATCAGATTGGTGCCATCTCTAGCAATCCTGTGTGTTACCATTAGGGCTGTAACAGTACAGGTATTTGTTGTGCAACGTTTGGCATATATATGAATTGTTGTGTTATTAAGTCATGACTGTTACTAAGACGTGTACGCACAGTTAGGAGGGGTCCACTCTCAGTACATTTTGCACAGCAATCTATAGCACTTCTAATACCAAACAATATTACATAATTTGCTGCCTATTGAAGCATTACAGCTGCTGTTTTAGCTATTCTGCAGTATGGTGGTATATGATAAATTCACAAAATTCGGGAAATTAAAATTGGTATGCTGGATGAACTGGTATACCTTCCAACACTAATGCTGACTCATTTGAGACATCATCTGAGTCTGTACAACCCAGCAAGGCACAAACAGCCTCTGGAAGTTAGACTCCCTGTGGCATTTAAGGCTCTTTCGCTAGGATATTTCAGTCAAGTGTGTATTGTTTTTAATCAAATATTAAAAATCTTTATTATCCAAGTGCTAAGTCTAAATATATGTAAAGTATATCTAATCACCTCATTTTCAATAACCACTTCCGCTGGTCTGGGTTACCATGAACCTGGAATCTATACAAGGATGTACATGGCAGAAGTTACCTGGGATCGAATGCCAATATGACACAGAATGCACACTATGAGACCATATGTTTTGGATTATACAAAGAAACTCCCATAAATAATGTGAGAACCTTACAGTTGGCACTTGGGCAGGTATACAGCCATTTAACTAGAATGCATTCAGGAAGACACTATTCTGCTGGCAACTGCCAAAACCTGATTGGTCCCCCAAACAAATTCAGCACTCCAAAGCACATGTTTCCGCTGCTCCACTGCTTTTGGGCAGCTCTAGTAGGGCAGAAATTTTATAAGCAGACCTGCTACAAAAGGGGCACCTTATTACAGTCCCACATTGAAAGTTTGAGCTTTTCAGTATAACCCTTTCTACCGGCAATGTTTGTCTATGCAGAGTGATGTAATACTTATGTATATGTTAGTACAGTAAAGACTGTAGGTGACACAACGGACCCTAATCAGAAAGGGTTACTTTTACACATGTAGCATCCAGTATGTTCTTCTATAATACAGTTTCTTCAAAAAAAAAACTCACATTACACTAATTGGCACTACAGAAACGAGGATTATGTGGAAAATGGGACTGTGATGGGGATTACATGCACGTATGCATGAAACGTACATGGCTTCTACAGTAGTGTTGCAATATTTAGTTTTTAAAATATTGTCACCTTCCAGACTGAGTAATTGGAAACTAAAATCATCTTCACCCTATTTGATGCTTTATAACTGTACAATTAGTCACATAGTAAATGGAAGTATACAGAGACACAGGGTTTGTTTTACAAGAAACCCTGGGAGGCTAATGTTAACGGGCTGGGTACAGATAGCAAAACTGTTGATACAGATTATGAATTTATATCTCACCTGAATCCTGGTGGGCTCCGTACCAATAGCAAAGCATGGCAAAACAAACACTTGTAAGCCATGAAATACCTGACGTTTATAAGGCCTCTGCAGTTAACAGACGGATCCCCTAAAGTATACTTTGCTGCAGCCTGCGGGACGCAGCGGGGCGAGATGTCACTCAGTTACCATATATTGCTGCAATGACGTTAATGGTACCACAGGTGGATCAGGGGTTGGGGTTAGGGTTATGGTTAATTTATGTAGTAATATTAATATGTATATTCTCTTAATCTCCTGTCAGTTAATCATAAAACCTAAAGTTAATGTTAAGTTAATTTCTATACCAATGTCTTCTGTTTTGAAACCCGTATAGGCATGCACAGTGCTTATAGACATTCTGTTACTTAGATTAGTAAACATTAAGATCCTTCAGCTCTTAATTAACCTGACACAACAGTCTAAACAACAAATGTGTGCCATGTCATTTGCAATCTTTGTATTTTGTATCCTTTATATGGTAATTGCGTGACATCTCACTCCACCCACATCTCACTCTGCCCCTTCCTAAAGGCTACAACGAGAACCCTCTTGACGGATCTCCTTGGATTGTCACCTTATCGTGGTGATGAGGTTTGCGTGGCTCAGTGATCCTGGGGGCTATGTTGTCGGGGGCAATAGCTCCTTGTAGGGTCCCCCAAGGCAAAAAGGTCCCAGGTGAGAGGCCAGATGAAGACCAATCCGAAAAAACCCTTGATGAAAAGTGAACATTGCAAGGTCTCGTTTCCCTCGCCCGGACTAGGGTCACAGGGGCCCCACTCTGTAGCCAGGCCTGGTGGAGGGGTCCATTGGCGAGTGCCTGGTGGCTAGGCCTTGGCTTGTGGGGCTCGGCTGGGCCCAGTCCGAATGAGTTATGCGGGACCGTTCCCAGGTGGGCCTGTTGCCTTCATCTGCTGGGGACCTCCAGAGTGCCCTGGGGCAGTTTGCAGCTGAGTGCGAAGCGGCGGGGATGAGGATTAGCACCTCCAAGTCCGAGACTATATTCCTCAGCTAGAAACGGGTGGCTTGCCCACTTCAGGTCAGGGAGGAGGTAGTTTAAGTACCTTGGGGTCTCATTCACGAGTGAGGGTAGATGAGATCGAGAGCTGGACAGATGGATCGGAGTCATGTCTACAGTTCTGCAGGCACTTAACCAGTTGGTCATGACCAAGAAAGAACTGAGCCGGAAAGCAAAGCTCTCAGTCTATTGATCCATCTTCGTCTCTACCAGTGTTAAATTTCCGTTATCGTTATTGTCAACAACCTTTATTTTCAGACTAAAACGAGACGATAACTAAATAAAAAATTATTTCGCAAGTCTATGATGAAGTATATTGACAATATTGTAAACAACTAAAAACAAGATGAAAATGTTTGCCAGAAACGAGATACACAAACTACATTAGTTCTAATTGTAAGGCTAAAAAGGTCCAGTTAGAGAAATTTTCTTGACGCAAAGGTCCGGAAGATCGTAATGTCTAACTATTTAGTGTGATATATATTTAAGTAGCCTTTTAGTTGTATCAACATTGCATGTAATCAATACCTGACTGTCAAATCAAATCATTTCAGTACAATTCAGACTTTTTGACAATATTTGTCACCTGACATAGAGATGAACATATATGTATGACTGCCGATATGTATATTTTCTCATTTACTAGTTTTAAAAGGACATTTTAAAAGTAGGGCTGCATTTCAAAATAAGATAAAATTTAATGTGAAAATTGTGCATGCTTAAATAAAGTGCTTAACTTAAACTGTATAACCCTAATACAATTGTTTTTATTTCATATATTTCAGTGTTCCTGAATTTTAGTATTGGTTTCAACAATCCCACACCAGTAATATAATTAAAGTCTGGTTTTAATATAAATACATACGAATTTATCTCTTTAATTGCTATTAGAGTAGGATATGGATGGTAATATTATTTTGAAACATGTTATAAAATGTGACATGCTTTTCTCATATTAGCTTTACATTTGTCGGAGTAACAATGCAAATGGAATGACGAGCCATTTCAGGCTAAAATAGCGAGGAGAGTTGATTTTTGGCTCTATACACTAAAAGAATTGTAGCCTTGGGGTAATTCTTTTGATGTTGAAAATGCTAAAATAGAATGGTTGAACTTCCTGCTCCTGATAGCCCTTGAGAAGTATGTTTTCAATGTTTGGAATTTTTTTTTTGATAGTGGTTATAAATTCCTGAGACCATTATTGGTCTTTTTCTTTTAACATATTTGAGAATTTCAGGTGAAACATTTAACAGCGAACAATAGCAAATAAAAATATTACAAATATTTATTTAAATATTTTAATTTTAAATTGAGCCTTGAGCACAAGTACAAATCATCACCTAAACTGTTTCTTCCCTCAGGCCATCACCCTTCTAAATAAGGACCCATGGAAAAACTGCCATAATGGAACCACGCACTGTTCAAGCTTCATAATCATATTTTAACTACTTGAACTTATATGCACTGTACCTAAGCTCTTTCGCACATGACACCCATCCATTATCTATTTATTTATATTGTCCACATGCTTGACTCAGCATTGCACATCTCCTGTAAAAAAAGTCCCTTGTATCTTTGTTTTTAGATGTTTATTTGTATGTCTGTTTTATGTGATGATACCACCCGCATCAAAAGAAATTCCTTGTACTTCTCTGTACTTGGCGAACAATAAACATTCTAATTCTGATTTCAATATTCAGAGACAGTAGGTCCGGTGGCATTATAGCCTGTGCACTTTTTCTTTGACGTGATTTTATTTTTTGCACTAATGGCACTACTGATTTTACAGTATACTCAGTTTCTGGGTAAATAAACATATGTTTGTGTTTCAAATAAGAGTGAAATCTGTGTATTTGTGTACTGCACAGTCAGACCATTCCTTAACATCGGTTTCATTTCATCTTAGTGAACATAATGACTTCGAAGAGAAACTTTAAACATTATAGTTTGCACTTTTAATTTTAGTCGACTAAATCAATTGTAGTTTTAGTCGACTGTAATCTTATGATATTTAGTTGATTGAAACTAAAATAATTTAGATGACTAAATTACGACTGAAACTAAATTACATTTTAGCCAAAAGACTATGACTAAAACTAAATAAAGATTTGCTGTCAAAATTAACACCGGTCCCTACCCTCACCTATGGCCATGAGCTATGGGTAGTGACTAAAAGAATGAGATTGCGGATATAGATGGCCAAAATGAGGTTTCTCCGCAGGATGAGTGGGCTCTCCGTTAGAGATACAGTAAGTGAGAAGTTCGGATATCCGGAAGAGTCTCAGAGTAGAACTGCTTCTCCAAGTCAAAAGGAGCCAGTTGAGGTGGTTTGGACACCTGGTGCGGATGCCTCCTGGGCAGCTACCTGGAGAGGTTTTCCATGCGTGCCCTACAGGGAGGAAGCCCCGGGGCAGACCCAGGAAGTGCTGGATGGATTATATCTCATGGCTGGCCTGAGAATGCCTAGACATCCCCCCTGAAGAGCTGGTAGAGGTGGCTTTCTTTTTTGTTTGTGTTTTTTTCTTTGTTGTATGTATATTTTGGGTTGATTATTAGGCAGGCTGCGCCAGTTGGCACCTGTAGTCTGGGTGTGGGATTGCCCATAGGGTTCCTTTTTATTGCTATGATTTGCTATGTCATTCACTAGTGTGATCTATACTGGAAGTATTTTTAAAGTTGTGCTGTGGGGGGCACCTGAGCAAACTCTGGGCAACCAATTCTCTTGTTGGCTGTATTGGGATGTAACTTGGTGCAGCATATATGTTTATGCCTTTTGAACAAACCCATGATTTATGTATTTCGATTGTTTAATAAAGTAAAAATATTTTTATGTGTAATTTGGGGAGCTTCCCTTAAGTTCTGACAAAGAAAGGGTGGGGTAGTCTAATTGCGGCCGGCTGCAATTAGCTGAATATAACTTGCGCACCAATGAAAAAAAATCACCTTATGGGACTTGTGGCGCTTCATTGGGTAGCAAGATCTTGAGTCGTTTTTTTACTGTACTCGGGGGCATTTTAACATTTTCGACCAATCAACAAAAGTTATTTTGACAGCAAAGTTGGGAAACCAATGAAAAGTGAGTTAGAATTTCAAACGTAACTCAACGTTCTAGAACTTTGCTTACGTAAATATCGGATTGACGCTCCCTATAAAATAGCCGGGTACAGTTTCACTGCGTTCAGTTGGTGTTTCCTGCAAATATCGTTACGCTATATCGCTCTTGTTCCATAAAACGACACCCAAAGACAATCTTCAAACCAGTGGCCTGTACTACGAAGCGGAGTTACTAGCTTATCTGGGTAACTTGTCGGATTTGAGTTTAAATGGACTTCATATTCGTTCACTTACATTTTGCCCAGACTACCTTAAATCCGACAAGTTACCCTGATAAACCGGTAACCCGGCTTCGTAGTACAGGGCCCTGGAAAGATCATGGCTGTCATTGAGACGTGCAAAAGATCTGCAGAAGAACTGAAGGGCCAACAAGGTAGGGGGAAATACATGTTTCGTTACAAAACTTTTGGAGAGACAAGCCGTTTAAAGCATTTGACCAGAAGCCAAGGTAAGTGTTACCCGTTATTTTTTTTAAAGCGGTTTTCAAAATGCTGCTTTATATTCGTTTGATAGTATAACGAGTGAATGCTTTTTGAATTTTATCTACATAAAGTTTTATTTCTGTATTAGGGCATTGTCAGGAACAATACATCGCCATAATGTGGTTTATCTAATTTTCCACGTCGGTAAAGTTAGTTTGCGGTTCGTTATTCACGTTGCAAACGGCCATAAAAACTTAATATATGCACAAAAATACTAATTATGGCTTCTTGTGATAGTCCTGATGTGTGAATTCAGAAAATACAAATGCGTTACGTAAAAGTTTTAATGTATTTTGACCATTTATTTTCATTAGCTTCTCACGTCAAAACCAGACATCCTCATGACTCCAAAAGCATCTCATATTGAACATCCCGATTTGTGAAAAATTTCACAACTGATTACCTGTCCATATATCGCGTGTAAGCCCAAAAAAAACATTGAAAAACGCGCGTTTTAAGGGGGACCGATATATATTTGAAAATTTTCGAAACAATATAATGTTTTTCTGCCCTCCATATGCAGTTCTTTTAGATATAGAGACTCCAGACTGTGTCAGTTTGGAAGTCCACATTTTAAAAGTTGGACTTTTATAATAGCCCTGATTGTCAAAATATTAATTAAAGAGAGGAGCTTTAAGAACTGACATTCAAACATATCTTAAGTGTTTAGGAGAAGTCTATTCCTCCAAAACACTACAGAGGTGATTAGCAATAAAATGTCATTTGTTTTGACATTTAAACCATGAAATATCTGTTTGAGTTTACCACTTTTGGACGCAAGTGCCATTCACTAGCCAGCACAGTTGCCAAAATGATTTGCCTGAATTGCTTTTCCATTTTAAAAGCTCTCCATTTTGAAAATGATTTTAAAACCTGTTTTTTCACTAAAGCTCTATGGCGGGTATAAAAGTATTCCAGATGAATCCAAACATTCCAGACATACTTTCTTATTTATTTGTGAGGTGTAAAGGTTAGTCATTCATTTTCTCTCACCATGGTACTAAACCACTCAATTCTACAAATTGTCTTGACTAGATTGATTAACTGGCTTTTTGAGCTATCTCTGGCATAATTAGAACTGGGAAGCATTCTGAATTTGGCACTCGAGAAATGTAGCTCAATTATATAGCTCTATACCATCTCAGAGTAACTGCTTTTGGAAGTATAGGTCTATCGACATTGTAAAACTCTTGATATATATAGTAAACTGCCTCTTACTCATGTATAAAATATATATATAAAATTAAAACATACAAAATGTAAACAAAAAACACTTTCAAAAATGTGAAAGTGCCTCTTAGCCTTGACTACTGGTATACATAATGCAGTATACAGTATTATACAGTAGTATAAAAAGAAAAGTAAATTTCAAAAGAAACTGCTGCCATATGCAATCTGGAGGAAACAAACTCAGAAATAGCTAGTGCTTAAGTTGCCCATTTTAAATATAAGAATAGTTCTGTAAAGGCTACATTCAGGATGTAAAGTGAGATATCAGTTAGCCAATAAGGGCATGGGGTGAGCTATGTATTCCTTTGCTATTGTATGATTCTTCTGTAAGAAGATAAGCCTGTCGACATTGTCAGCTGCAAGGCGAGACCACTGCACATTTTCTTGTTTATCTAAAGTGGCGCGGTAGGTCTGTTCAAATGCATTTTCGATAGACAGTTTTGCTGCGGCTAGCTTTTCGAGTCACTCGACTGTCCTGTATTCAGGAAGCGTTATATCAGGATGGTTATGCGGGAGATGCTCGGTCATATTGCTTGTTTCTTTTTGAGTATGGAACATGTTTCAAGCAACAATTGCAGACAGTGAAATTTCTGTTAACTGTTTTCACTCCCTTGTTGTATTCAACAGCGAAACCGGAATAATCCCACACCGGAGATTTGAATGAAGCTGATGCTTCTTCGAACTTTTGTCTCTAAGGCTCTCTGATATTACTGGCCATGCCTAATGGTTTTCTTTTTCTGTGCCTGTGTGCAAGCTGGATTTCTGTGTGTGAGGGGGTGACCGTTTAAAGCATTTGACCAGAAGCCAAGGTAAGTGTTACCCGTTGCTTTTTTACAGTGATTAGACATTATTGGGCTTTCGCCCATTGGTGTTTACTGCTTTACAGTAGCCTGTATGATGATTCACAAAACCAAAATCCTGCAGTCCGTAAGGGCGTATTGGACCGTGCAGGGCGAGCCGAACGGTTCAGTATTTTACCAAGTACCACCATATATTAGTGGTGTAGCTCTCGAGGCCAGTCTCCAGACCAATTATTTTGTGGTCTTGGTTTTGTCTTGGTGATAAGCCATTACCAATGCCTGTTCTGATGCTTCAAGTCTATATAACTCGTATGTAAGTTCTCTGATCACATTAACACTTTCTCAGATAAAGTAATACTATAAATGTTGCCTTTGTTATATTTTTCGTTATATTTTTACAGTTTTATATATCTAATGTAACTATTGTTTTAACAGTACTAAATCACAAAGAAGTATTTATTATATAGTAAACATTTTAATATGCTTTTACAATGGGGTTTATGCATATTAGTTACCATTGCCTTTTTTTGCAGTTGCCAGTTTTTCGTATTCGCCATCGTGTACGTCCTCACACATTAACGTCATCAATTGTGATCGGTTCAAAATAGTTTGAGTACCGATCGAGTCAAAATGTGATTATATTATATTGAGCTTCAGCCGATCGATCGGAGCATCCCTACACATCGCGTCATAGCGAAGTTGGCAAAGAAATGTTTGGAAAATGTTGGCGAAGTCGGCAGTAATTAACTTTGGCTTTACAGAGAACCAAGAGCATATTTGCGTCCTAGAAAAAGAAAGTAACATTCTGCTGCATGCTGATTTTGTCGAACCGCCTTAACAGAGACTACTGGGACAACGTCTACATTCATCAGGTATCTGAAGAGAAAGCACCATGAAAGGTAAGATAACTAAGTACAAGATTGTTAACTGGCTTTGCATTTCTTGTCAGACTATAAGGAAAAACTCCTAAATCTGACAAAAAAATAATTTTGTCTGCACACTATTTAAAATACAGTCGTTAATTCAGAGGGAGATACTTTATTGCAAGCAGCTGGCTCACTACCCTTTAAGTCACTAACTGTAGATCAGAAAACCAGCACTGTCTTACTAATGTTAATTAAGCCCTGACGGACGCTAGCTAGCATTTGTGAGGGACTCAGAATACAGCCGCCACTCCTTTGCATCGAGAGGAGCCAGATGAGGTGGCTCAGGCATCTGTTCAGGATGCCTCTTGGACGCCTCCCTGGTGAAGTGTTCCAGGCATGTCCCACTGGGAGGATGTCCTGGGGAAGACCCAGGACACGCTAACATGGATAGGTATAGATAGATAGGTATTATAAGATAGATGTATATGTAATATATACATCTATGCTATATGTATATTTGTATATGTATGTTATATGTGCAGATATAGATACATGTCATATATTCGTATATATAACATACATATGCATACATATATTACTTATAGACAAAGATATAAGGTAAGATAGACATAGGTAGGTATTATAAGATATGTAATATATACATAAAGCATATGTATATATGGTTATATATATATATATATATGTTGTATGTAGATATAGATGTTACATGAATATACTATATGCATATGTTATGCATATTCTATATACATATTGTATATGTATATAGAACATGCATATCAAATTGGCTATTATATGAATATGCTATGTGTATTTTATATATGTATATTATATATTGTAATATATATGTACGTACATATATAACACACATACGTACATATATTATATATAGATATAAGATAGATATAGATTTGATAAGATAGATATACATGCTATATATATATATATAGATTGTTATGGATATGCTACAGTATCTCACAAAAGTGAGTACACCCCTCACATTTTTGTAAATATTTTAATTATATCTTTTCAAGGGACAACGCTAAAGACGTGAAACTCTGATAGAATGTAAAGTAATCAGTGTACAGCTTGTATAATGGTGTAAAGTTGATGTCCCCTCAAAATAAC
>JAODKE010000015.1:12361055-12372168 GCA_026779605.1 Mormyrus hasselquistii
CACTGGCTGCCAATTAGATTTCGTGTTGACTACAAAATACTACTCCTAACTTATAAAGCTGTAAATGGTCTTGCACCACAGTATGTGAGTGACCTGATTTGCAATTACATTCCAAATCTTACACTTAGATCTCTAAATGCAGGTCTTCTGTCCATACCCAGAATAAAGAACGCTACTTATGGGAGAAGAGCATTTGCTCATAAAGCACCACAGTTATGGAATAAACTTCCTATTAGTGTTCAGCAATCAGACACAATCTCTGTTTTCAAGTCAAGGCTTAAGACGTACCTCTTTAGCCAGTCTTTTGGATAGTATAACCCCATTTTCTAAGGCACATGGGAAATCTGGAGGTTCATAGTCATTCGAGATTAAAGGTGAAAGGGGGGATTGGTGCTGTCATCCTGCCACTCTTGCCGATCACTCAAGTTGTTGGCGGTAGTTTAGCTGGATGCCAAAACCCCTGGAAACCCTCATGTCTATGCTCCCTATCAGGTCTCTCTTTTAGCCGGGCTGCTATAGTTACTTTAGTACTGCCGAAAGGTTAGGTTAGGTGTAGGGTAATAACTCTTCTCTTTCCCGAGCTGTTCCGGAGCCGCGCCTGCACCACTTGAATGATCAAGTGGACTGCCTAGAGAAGCCTACACGAAGCCATCTGGAATGTATAAAACTATATAGACTTACTGTGATTGTAAATACAATTTCACGCTACCCGGTCACCCAGAGGAGGATGGGGTCCCCTTCCGAGTCTAGGTTCCTCTCAAGGTTTCTTCCTGCCAGAGGGAGTTTTTCCTTGCCACTGTCGCCACAGGCTTGCTTGGTGAGGTTCTGACCGGGTTAATGTAAAGTGCTTTGTGACAAGGAATGTTGTTAAAAGTGCTATATAAATAAAATTGAATTGAATTGAAAACTTCAAAGAGGAAATATATTACAGGAAAGCAGCCTTTTATTTTATTAATTTGAAAGACAAAAAATACTAAATATATTAAATATCATATAAAATGATATTTTTGGTATGTAAAGTTAATGCCAAATCTCATGTGAGCAGTGGGATTAAGAGAAAAGCAGTACTCTTTTCCTCCTCTAGCAAGACAGTTCAGTCTCCATGTATCTGCTCAAGTTCTCAGGTTAATAAAGTTCACTGCCTGGTTTTACCTGATGTAGTGAAGTTACTATATAATTGGTGACAAGGACAAAGTACGCCGAAGGATTCGCTTGTTTTTTGACGACCAAATGAGTAGCGGTTATGTCTAAGCGACCAGATAAGTACGGTAGGCAATGCGGGAAAATGGCTATGACTACAGCTTATTGCGGAACCTTGTCAGTTCCAATAAGCCCGGTGACAAGACATTCAAAGAGCTGTTACGGCACTTGAACCCGAAGCCCAGAGAAACAGTGCAGCGTTTTAGATTTAACTCCAGGATTCGTAAGCAGGGAGAATCTGTCATGACTGTTAGCAGAGCTGGATTTGACTTTCGTTAAGGCGCTGAGGTTGGCTCAGGTGATTGAGACCACCTGCAAGGACGCCAGAGATCTACAATTCTCGGAATCGTCTTTCCAGGACGTCAGGATATCACAAGCGGTACACAAGCGGTAAAACAGACCCCCAGGAGGCAGCAGTATCTGCAGAAAGAGTGCTATAGGTGCGGCAGTGAACACCAGGGGACTGTAAGTTTATAAAAGAACCGTGTCATAAGTGCAGTAAAATTGGCCATATTTAGAAAGTATGCAGGTCCAAAGCATCTGTGGTTACCAGGGATGGCGCGAGGCCGAGGGGTAAACCGGCAACAGTGCAGGGTGCACATTATATCAGTCAGAGTGAGGAAAATATGGAAGATATGGATACAGATGGGGTCATGTTCACATTTTACAAATTAGACAAAACGAACGTACCAGCAGTGGAGCCATTTGTAGAGGTGGTAAGAGTTAACTGTATAGAGGTGAAATTTGAAGTCCACACGGGATGTGGGGTCACAGTCGTAAAGCAGTCAGTGTACAAACGATTGGGAGGAGAGAAGGTCCCAAAATTACAACCGTGCAAAGTGAGACTTCGAATGTACACGGGACACAGAGTAAATGTGCTGGGGGCAGCTACTGTCAGAGTACAGAAAAAAAGGTCAGAAATAGACTTGCCCTTGGTAGTTGTGGCAGGGGTGGAACCCAATCTGGGCACCACAAGCCCAGAATTCCAGGTCAGGCAGGACAGTTTAGAGGAGGTACTGGGGAATTATGGGGAAGTTTTCAAGGAGGAGCTAGGATCTTCAACGCAAATCTAGCACAAGTCTATGTAATCTATGGGTTACAGTGTCACAAATGACACTTCATTGGTAGATTCCATGGTAATACAGGCTCACTGGTGTTTTTTTTTTTCTCCGCAGGTCGGGTCGGGTATTGGGTCATTATCCACGCGTATTTTTGAGGGTTGGGTGGGGCGGTTTGAATCTTCTGACGGGTCGGTTTGGGGCGGGTGTAAAAAAAAAAATCAGACAAGCGCAACACTACTACCTAAGCTGTCTGTAGTCCTGGCTCCAGTCCACAAGCTGCTACAGAAAGAAACAAAGTGGCATTGGAGGAAGGAGCAACAAGCGGCTTTCAACAAGTCCAAGGAAATAATGCAGTACGCTGAAGTGTTAGTACATTATGACCCAGAAAAGGCCATTGTGTTGTCATGCGATGCATCCTCATATGTTATTGATGCCGTGTTATCACATCAAATGCCCAATGGAACAGAGAGAGAAAGTGGATTTGCGTCATGTACGCTAAATACAGTGGAGAACTACTTTGAACTGGATAAGGAAGGTTTGGCAGTGATGTTTGGCATAAAACATTTCCACCAGTCCCTTTATGGACGCAAGTTCACAATACTGACAGATCACAAGCCCTTGTTGTGGATATTTAGTGAGATGTGACACGTACCCCCTAATGGTTTCTCCCAGAATATAGGGGTGGGTGGCTTATGAATACAGAATTGTGTACAAGGAAGGGAAATACCACAGCAACGCTGACATCCTCAGTCACTTACCTTTACCAGAACAACCAGAAGTTAGCCAGTTTGAGGAGACATTTCTCATGTTGCAGAACACAGACACCACGCTGATGTCGGTGGAACAAGTGAGGGAGTGGACAGATGCAGATTCAGTTCTCTCACAGGTGCGAGAGATGGTTCACAAAGGGTGTCCTGAGGGAAGCACGGATTTGAAATAGCTCCTTATGAGGCGAGAAAACATAAACTAAATGTTCAAAACAGGTCTGTGTGTAATGGGGCTTTAAGGTCATGGTGCCAAAGTAAGGCCAAGAAAAGCTTTTAAAGCTACTTTGTCAGTCTCATCCAGAAGTGTCCAGGATGAAGGCTTTAGCGCTTACTGTAGTTATATGGGGTGGCCCAAGATGGACAAGGAGTTGGAGCACATTCAAAATGGACCATGGATACGATAGAATGCTTACGTACCAGTTTCAGTAATCATTGACTGCCTGAATTGGTGTTTTCCGATAATGGTACTTGTTTCATCAGCACAGGGCTCCAGGAGTTCCTACAGAAAAACGGGGTTCATAACGTGACTTTGGCACCCTACCATGCTTCCAGCAATGGATTATCAGTGAGGTCGGTACAGACATTTAAAAGGATGATGAAAAAATGCCCAGAAGGAACGCTGACGACCAAGGTAGCTAGGGTGTTGTTCAGCTACAGAGTGACTTCTCACACTACTACAGGCCTGTTCTCAGCAGAGTTACTACTTGGTTGCAGGTTACGCTGTACATTGGATTCCATTCACAATCAAGAAAAACAGAGAATCAACCATGTTAAAAAGGCTAAGGGAAGTTGGTTTAAAGTAGGGAACCTAGTGTTAGTGCAGAACTTTTGTTTTGGACCAAAGTGGGTTCCTGTAATCATTGCGTTGGTGACAGGTTCGTTGTCCTACAAAGTCATGTTAGGTGACAGAAGGGTTGCAAGAAGACATGTGGATCAGATTCTTGCTCACAATCCCAAACCAGAAAGCCCCAGGGAAGGACAGTCTGCAGTTCCTGCTGAGCCAAGTCAGGCAGAGCAAATGGATGACAGGGGGTGGGAGGTTGAGGATGTGGTGTTCAGCGGTGACAAAATGGAGCCTATATTCACTCCAGGGAGGAGATCGAAAAGGGACACTAATCGCGCATTCCATTTGCCTCGGGATCCGATTTTCGGATTCCGAGATTACATCACATCCACTAAAAACTCGGGAAAACCGAGTCGGATGCATTCCATTTGCCACAGAAGTAGCAATACCATGGACTCACATGTAAAAGCAAGATTTTTTGCTTAGCCAGACATCTTGTCGGATTTAAGGTACCTCAGTTTAAATGGCCTTTATCTTTTTTCACTTACAGTTAGCCCGAACTACCTTAAATCCAACAAATAATCCGACTATCATGAAATCCAATTTTAGCCTGGTTAATTGTTGGCCATTCTTAGCAATATCACTTAATAAGACATTACATGCGGTGCTTCACACATAGTCCACAGATAAGTTGGATGGAATAGTGTGTGCGACCAATTTAATGAGCCACAAATGAGTAGTGCTTAAACAGGATAAAACTACAAGTTTTCCTTGTGTTGATAAAGGGTGCAGCCATCTTGGATTCTCTTGGATATTTCTTGGATCTCAGAGAAACTGGGTGTAATACATAATGGTAATTTCATTTAGCACATGGAGAAAAACATTACAGTAATGTCACCTTTGATTGTAAAAATGATGGCCATACGCCGTATTTTACGTCGCTCCTACTGAGGCACTTTGGACATTAATGCCCTGTGTGAAATAAAGTTTTTTAAAGTTGAATGTGTAAATGGCCCAATTTCTATATTTGGTTGTCCAAGAAAATATTGTATTATTTAATATGCTTATGGTATAATTTTTTATATAATTTTTGTAAATTTACATTGCCTAGGTTTTACTTTCAAGGGACTTTTATTTTGAAATTACATGCTTAGCTTTTCTCGCATAAAGGAAAATAAGCAGGGACAGACTGATTTGCACCCTCCGAAGCGGCACAAGATCTTACGTTGGTACAGTGGATTATTGCTTAATTAATATAAGGATCTCAAGAAAAAGTAAAATCATCAGTTAAGTCTTGACCATCTTTCGGAGGAGATGCTACAGAAGGTCTTCATCATTATCCAGTTAAATCTTCTCTTTCCTGTCACTGTTGACATTCTCATCAAAAATCAACAGATGATGAAATGTGACGTGATGCCGTAAAAATAGAACACCTCCTTCCAGAAGTCATAAGCGTGCGTATGCGTAGTAGCAGAAGTTACATTTTCAGTTGTTTTCTTTTTAAAAACGTTTTATTATTATTGCAAAACAAATAGAACAAATCACAACAACAAACTCAATATAACACATAACTGGTGAACAATATGTCATATCTCTTAAAATCTAGATAGCATACAGGAAGACAAAACAAATAATAAAACATAAATAAGCATTGTTAAAGAATGACAACAAAAAGTGAAGAAGAAATATATAAACATAAATTAAACGAGTAACATAAAATTATAAAAACTAATGTAAATACAAGGGGTAATTGTCACGCTTGGGCAAGAAGGGAGACAGAGATGCAGGGACAGGAAGGCTTTAATAAGTCGGACTCAAAGCAAGCACAGAAAGTGTACAGCTCCGAGCAGGGATGGAGCACAGGCTCCCCAGTCCGGGCGCTGATGGAAAAAGCTGTGGGCATGAGTGTGATTCCTCTCGCCGAGATCCGATGGATAGGTACAAGAGCGGCACACAGAAGTCTTAATCGTTGTCCGTGATCAGGGGTCGTTGCCAAGGAAATCCAACTGACAAGGAGACACAGGACCGGGGAACACGAGGAGGGGAGAACAGAGGACGCCGGGCTCAGCAGGAAAGGTAGGTTAAGTATGGGAGCTGGTGTGAGGAGGGAAGGGAAGAAGGTAAGGATCGCACATGTGGTCAACAGGTAAGGCTGCGGAAAACGGGCAGACAGAACACAAGAATGATGCTCAGTACGGCTTCTAATCATCGGCTCAATACTTCGCAAGGAAGTTCTGGGGTTGTTCGGCTTTTGAAAGTGGCTAATCGTCAGTTGATGAGCTGCACCTGTCTGGGTGAGCCTGGTGGAATGTTGCTTTCAGAGCAGGGTCCGTCACTGCGGAGGCTGGAACCCAACTCCGCTCAACAGGGCCATCCCCTTCCCAGTGGACGAGGTATTACAGCTTCCCCTGACTTCTTTGAGAATCCAGGAGGGTGTAGTTTCGAGCAGAAGGTCCTCCGTCAGCCACAGGAGGCAGAGTCTCATCGGCGATATCGGAAGCAGGGCGTAACTGGCTGTACTTGACCAGTTTGAGGAGAGAAATATGAAAGGTGGGACATATCCTATACACACTAGGCAATTGTAACCTCACCATCACTGGTCCCACTCTCCTCAGGATCCAAAAGGGCACAATTTAGCGAGCAGTGAGTTTGCGACACCCTGGGATCCTAAGATTCTTTGTAGACAGCCTTTTTCTTAGAATTCTTTGGAATCCAGGCCGTTGGTGTCGATCCACTTGAGCCTTGTGTCGATCTACCTGAGCGCGGAGGGTGGACTGGATCTGACGCCAGGCTTGTTTGCTGTCCTGGTACCAGGTCTCCACACATGGCAATGCTCCAGGAGGAGAGTCCCATGGGAACAGGGGAGGCTGAAATCCCAGCACACACTGAAAGGGAGTCCGTTTTGTTACTGGACTCACCCGAGAGTTAAGGGAATATTCAACCCAAACCCGGTGTGAGGACCAGCTTGCGGGATCGGTTCTGCACAGTAGACGAAGGGCCTTGGACACCTCCTTGTTTGTGCGTTCGGCCAGCTCATTAGCCTGGGGATGAAGACTGAGCGACACCCATAATTTATTGCAGAATTTCCGAAACACTCTAGAAGCGAACTGAGGTCCTCGATCAGTCACGTTGTCTTCAGGTATGCCTGTGAAACGGAAGACCTCACTTATCAAGATCTCAGCGAGTTCAACTGCAGAAGGTAGCTTCGGGAGGGTGACTAGACGACACATCTTAGAAAAACGGTTGACAATGGTGAGAATCACGGTTTTACCTGAGAACTTTAACATAATAGTCCATCGCGACCATGGTCTGGAGGGAACAGGCAGAGGCTGGAGAAGACCAGTGGGGCTTAAGGTTGAGGATTTACATCTAGCATATTCTGGACAACTATTTACAAAGGTTTGGACCTGTTGCCGCCTACCGGGCCACCAATACCAGCAAGCGACAAGAAGTTGGGTAGCAGATATCCCAGGGAGCCCAGTCCCTGGTTGAGCATGTATCCATCGAAGCAGTTCCTGTTGATGGGAAGGCGATATATACAGTAGATTAGGAGGGCAGCCAGTCGGGGGAGCACGGTTCTCGTTTTCCAATTTTACAGTCTCTTCTAACCCCCAGGTGATGGATGAAACAAAACAGGAAGGATTAAGGACAGGGTAGGTGCACTCCTCACTTTCAGGAGGGTCGAACTGCTGGGATAGAGCGTCTGCTTTCACATTTTTCTTAATTGGTAGGTAAAGAAAGAGAAACGAGCGAACCACTGCGCCTAACGAGCTTGCTGGAAGGTGAGTCGTTTAGCTGATTGGAGATATTCTAAATTGCGGTGGTCGGTTAACACTATGAAGGGGTGCCAGGCTCCCTCCAACCAATGTTGCCATTCCTCCAGGGCCAGCTTGATGGCAAGGAGTTTCCGATCGCCTACTTCATAATTTCGTTCCACAGAAGTCAGCTTCCATGAAAAGTACGCACAGGGGTGTCGCCTTCCCATATCAGGATTTCATTGGATCAGAACAACCCCGACTCCCGCTTCGGATGCGTCTACCTCTACTTCGAAAGGGAACTCAGGTCGCAGCTGTGTGAACACCGGGGCCGTGCAGAAAGCTCACTTTAATTAGGTGAAGGCTTGATCGGCGTCATAAGTCCAGAGGAGTCAGGCAGGTTTTGCTCGAGTGAGCGAAGTGAGAGGGGCAGCTATCCGGCTGTAGTTATGGATGAATCTTCAGTAAAAGTTGGCAAATCCGAGAAAGCATTGTAAGTCCTTGAGGGTTCTGGGCAGCGGCTACTCTTGAATCACCATGATCTTCTGATCATCCATAGCCACTGCCCCCGGTTGAATGACGTACCCCAAGAACTTCACTGTGCTCTGATGAAACTCACACTTTTCTCCCTTTACGTAGAGGCGATGGTCTCGTAGCTGTTGTAACACTTGCTGTACATGCTGTATATGAACCTGCTTAGAAGGTGAGTATATTAAAATGTTGTCTATGTAAACTACCACAAACTTATATAGCATATCATGGAATACTCTGTTCATGAAGGATTGAAAGATAGAGGGGCTATTAGCCAACCCGTAAGGCATAACAAGGTACTCGAATTGCCCCCTACTGGTAATAAACGAAGTGTTCCACTCATCTCCAGCACGTATCCTCACCAGGCTATACGCACTGCGCAGGTCTAGCTTAGTGAAGATCACTGCTTCTCGCAGCTGTTCTAAGGCAGACGGGATTAAAGGGAGGGGTTCTCTCCATTTAATTGTGATGGCGTTCAGGGCCCGGTAGTCCAGCATCAGGCACAGCTCACCGTCTTTCTTCTTGATGAAGAAAAAGCCGGCGGTCACAGGTGAGGTGGAGGGCTGTATTATTCCCTGCTTGAGTCCCTCCCGAATGTAGGTTTCTAAAGATTCCTCCTCCTGCAAAGAAACCGGATACAACCTGCCACGGGGTAAGGTAGCTCCCTCCAGGAGGTCAATGGAACAATCACAGTCCCGGTGAAGAGGGAGGCTGAATGCCTTCTCTTTGCTGAACACCTCCTTGAAATTCTGATACTCCATAGGAATAGCCTCTAGGTTCTTCGGTTCGAGACTCTTTATGCCTGTAGCTTTGCAAGGAAGAGACATGCATTCATGCAGACTGTTACGGCCAGGGATATGTACAAGGCGCACCCACGTACCCCGAGACAGAGACACCACACTGGCCAGGCTGTCAATAAACACTTTCTCTGTATTTCGTAACAGGCAAGTATTTGCAAGGGTGTCTACACCAGGTTGGGTCCAGACGACACCAAAGAAAAGAACCGAGTAAAACAAAACGTCCCTGATCCTACCCGTGGGTTTTTAACATTAGTCTAACTAAAAAGGAAAAGAGAAATAAATGCCTACTTACCTACACTACATTAACTATAAAACAAAACTTACAAGGGTGGTGTTCCTCTGATCTAATGTGTTTAACAACAATAACCTACGCACAGTGTGCATGTATGAAACAAAAAGAATAAACCAAAGGAGTACTGATGTTTACAATGAAAAAGATCGGACAACCAGAAAATAAATGTGAAGAAACAACACCTGACCCAACCTGCACAAGACCAACAAGGTGAGCTACACATTTGAAGTTACACACAAGATTTATATTTTTATATAAATCACGAATGCATGAACCCTCTTTCAGCTCCGCTCCCTGCAGCCGCTGGCGGCGTCTCTTTGAAGGATCTGGTGGGCGGAAGTTCCGGTTGCGATCCGCCACTGAGAGACAACGACGGAGGTCGGGGCGGACCTGAAGATCAAAAGGGGAGAGAGAGAGCAAGACCGAAAAAAAAACGGAACTGCGCATCCGCAGAGAACGTAACAGTCATGTTCACTGTAGAGGGAAGCTGTGAAACAAAGAAATTACATCACGGCCACCTTAGGAATTACCTGCCTTCACTACTGCTCAAGAGCAAGGAAACGGCACTTTCTGCTGCTACAAAGAAGAGACAAATCTGTCTTGCTCGCTCAAAAAAATTGCATCAGCAAAACAAGAAACGGTCAAAGGAGATGTCCATTAAGAGAGTGATAGCGGAGGTTAAATTGTATATGTCTCAGCCTCCCATATCCTCTGATACTGACCCACTAGCATGGTGGAAAATTCATGCTCAAGAGTTACCTCAACCTTCAGTTGTAGTGGACATATCCTCGTACCTCACCGGTCCAGACTTAATCCAGGAAAGATGAACATGCTCACATTCCTGCATCTTAACTTGGACTGAATAAAGAGTGTGTAAAAAGTGAGCATGTCTACAAAAATTGATGAGCTGCTAAAATGACTACATTTATTTATATTTATTTTTGGAACTGTGACAAATGGTCATGTTTTTGTTTTGATTAGTGATTGCATTTTTTTCCATCTAGAAGGATTTGTGTTTGAAAAATTTACTTATATTGATTATTGAGCTGCAGGTTTAGGCTCACACAAGTGACCTGCAATTTAATTTAATTAAGAAGATTCAATTTTAATTATTTTGCCTGATGTTCAATATTACAAAATGTTCCATATGTTTCCTAAAATAAAAATATACTGTGTTCAGCTGGTAAAAGAGCAGTAATTACAATACCGTGATAACGTGAAAACCTTGGATAAAATCATGGTATCATACCGTCAATCTTATACCGGCCCATGCCTAACTTCGAGCCAGAAGTCAACGGGTGCCACAGTGGGGGACTGTTTCACTGACCCTGTTGTGAACCCCGTTAACGAGAGAAGAGTAGACAGCTCCACCTAGCGGGATGTGCTGAAACCACACCCCACCCCATGCTTCTAAATTTAACACAGATTCATGCCTAAACTTATCGTCTAGGCTGTTCATATACATTGTATTAAACATTGTGTTAAAAACAGTACATTCATGTTAAAGAGAATTATTTCTAATTTAAAACATTAGTAGACAGTGGTTATTTTCAGAACCCGCTTGTTGGTGGCGTGCCTGTGGCATCTGGATTACCAATCATTATTCTTTATGACTCTCCCAATGCGCTCATTCTAACAAGGATTATCCGCATTATTCCTTGATTCTTGATGTTGAAATGCTTAGGGCGCTTTACTTTATTATTCAAATTGACGGAAAAGTGTTTTGTTACTTAAACGTTATGATTAAGGGGTTTATTTTGAAATACCTAAATTAGCACTTCTGGAACTAAACTCTGAGCTTGGGCTTTTTTTTTTTTTTTTTTTTTTTTTTTTTTTTTTTTTTTTTTTTTTTTTTTTTGGTTGTTACTCATGGTTTTTTGTTTTGGTGTTTGTTGTTCTGGTTTGACGTGTCTAGTCTCGGAT
>JAODKE010000015.1:12418024-12434605 GCA_026779605.1 Mormyrus hasselquistii
GTGTCGTCTGCTGATTCCCGAACAGGTTTTCCAGGCCGTCTGCAGTGACCCCTCAGGTCACTTTTCAGGAGGTCCAGTTGGACACACTGCCCAAAACAGCCCTTTAGCACCCCTACTAGTGCAGCACAGCTGTGTTTATCGCCAGGGCTGAGCAGTGGGAGGCAGAACAGTACAGTATCTGTGAGGGACATGGCAAGATGAAGGGCCTTGATTGTGAACGCTGAAAATGATCTGCATTGGCTGGTGCGTCTGAACACTAAGTGGGTTTAAAAATGCTTTGTATTTGGTAGTTATTCAGTAACTGCTAAATGGAAGGTGTGATGATCTTAATGAGACTTTTTTGGCCTCACATGCAAATGGTTGTTGTGAATATGCATGAAACTGTGATACAAATATTATGGATCCACCTGTTGTCTTAAAGAAACTGTCACTTTCTTTTAGGGACAATGGAGGGGGGTGAATATCCTGGCAGTTTCAGGGCTCCTGGATCTGAAAAATAATAACCTATATGCTCGGGAACTTGATGTATCTGCTCTGCTAATTCTGCCACTGGGGACCCCCTTTTTCTTTTTTTCTTTTCTTAAAACCCACTTTTTAAACAATTTTTATGCAGATTCTGACTTTTATTGAAGATTTGTTCATACAGTAGGTAGGAACACGCAAGCACACGTACATTTGACAGCAGACAAGTGTGCAAAATAATTGCTTGTTGTGTTTTCTTCAGTTCTGCAGTTGTGTTTCACGGGGTGTAGGTGGGTTTTCTTTGAGATGGGCTTGTGGTTCACCGGCCGGTGCATTCCTCATTGGATGTGTTGGTGGCATTCTGAGATGTTGTTTTCAGGCTCCTTTCATTTCCTCTACACTGCCCATTTTCTTATTTCTGATCATGGCTAACATAGCCTTTTGGACTGTTAGAACTCTTGGAGTGTTGAACTTGCTTTCCTAATAGAGACCCATTTACTATGGCAGGGTGCATTGTGGGCCTATAGGGCTGTTTCCTCTTTTTCCCAGAGGAGAGGAGTGGTCATATTGGTCAGGCAGGCTCTGCAACCAATAGTCACAGCCCTACTATACAGTGCTGTAAAAAAAAGTATTTCCTGATTTCTTATTTTCAACACAGCTGAGGTTTACAGGCCCAAGCTCGGGAAGCACAGCATAGAGAGCATGAAGGCTGTGACCCCTGCTTATAAGAGTGTTGTTCTGTCAACCCCGAATTAACTAGGAGAAGCCTGAGCTAATCCGTGAGCGGCTGTCACTCCTGCAACACGCCCTCCTGTGCAATCGGCGCAAGTTGGCCATCAGGACAGTATGGTCGTGCACCACACCTCACTGCCACACCATGAGGAGAGTCATGAAGCACGTGACCCACTGCAAGGCCGGCACGTACTGTCAGGGTGAGTGCAGGACCGCACTTCCATTTCCACTCTTCTGGATGGATTCATGATGGAGGAGGATTCATTTACTTTTGGTCATTCGTTCACCTTCGCTCCAGTGCCAGGTCTGTTTCTGTCACCCAACAGTTTGAACCCCGCTTTATACCCCTGCAGTGAAGCACTGCGCTTCCTCCCACTGGATCCTGTCACACTGGGAGAACTGCACACAGCACGACTGTCCCATTTGCTTGCCACTGCAAAATGAGAGCTACAGCAGGAACAAAAACGTGAGTCCCCCCACCCGCGTCAACCACCCCTCTGGTGAACTGGGGCTGAGGCTGGCCTGCTCTCTTCCTTGGTTCATGGATCTCTGATAGTTTGCCAGGCCTGCACATCAGTACCTAGGGTTTATATTTGCCATTATTCACAAGAGGATAAAACATACAAAGTGTACCTGTACTCTTCCAGACAACAATGTACAGCACCTATGACTGGTACCACATGATGACTGAACAAGCAAAAAGAACAAAACCATAAAATGTCTGTGGTGCGGAAGTACTTTAAAATTAGCAACAAAAACAGAGCAGACTACAAACTTTGCTCTAGTAAAATATCAAGGATGAGGTATGAAAACAAGTTCATACTAGGGATTGACGATGACTAAAAAATTTTAAATTAAAATTTTTAAATATCACAATACACTATAATATCAAATGATCCATCACCCCCCACCCACCCCCATCTTTGTGTGGGAATAACTCTAATCCCAAATATAACAGCCATACTCGGTCCGAAGAATATGATATTAATGTATCCCTAGGTCTTGTAGTATTAGAGATGCCCAGAGTCCACAGACACAGGATATGTAGCGTGTGCATGTGCATTCATATGCACGTTTACCCTTCTTGCTCAATGTGTTCCCCAGATGGGGTATGTATATGGTTCTGGGTATCAGTCCCCTGCCACTGCTGACATTTATTTCATTAGCACGGTAACTCAAAGTCTTTGGATCATTTTTCAAACTTAACAGACTCAATGTATGCATGAAGATCTGGAACTGATCAAATTTTAAGACAAATTGCACCGAAATTGAAGCAACACTGCTTGATGGCAGCAAAAGGAAGGCTAACTTCAAAAGACACTTGACCTTGTGAATGTCATAACTCTAAAAGTAGTTTATGGATCTTTTTGGCGCTTCAAAAAAATAATGAATCACCCTTTATTTTCAGTTTGAAATACAGTCTCAAGCAAAATAAACGGGCCTATTTTTTTTTGTTCAAGAGTGTACATTGAAGACAAACCCTTTTGTACAATGCAACCAAGGACTTTGTAGTGCAAGGGCATTGAAAAATAAAACTGGAATTTAATTGGCTTAAAATTAAATTAAAAGCAGTTAAATAGAATAAAATAAAGTAGAAAATCTTAACATAAAATGACAAATAAGCACAAGATAAAATGACCAATAGACATCAAATAGACATCAAATAAAACAATTACAGGTGGTACAGTGTGGAGGCAGCTAGAGATTAAGAATGTGAATTGGTTGAGTGACACCAGCGAGCTGAGTTTTAAGGTGTCCTGTAATTCCACCTTGCTGGTGGACTGTAGCTAAAAGCAGATTTTCCCAGTTCAGTAAGAACTCTTGGAACCTGGCTGGTGATCAGAATCGCAATCAGAATCAGCTTTATTCGCCAAGTGTGCTGGGGCACACAAGGAATTTGGTTCCGGTTGCTTGAGACTCCCTAGTACACAGATAAATGACACTATACAGACAATAAATTACACTATAGGGTGAGGGTTGATCCAAGTCATTGGTGTCTGTCTAGTAATTCCCATAGTTTCTAGAGATCAAAGATCCCAAAATCAAACAACCCCGCATTGCATCCGGGTCACCCACTTGCCCCCCCCCAATCCCCCAATGTACAGCCTAACACACATGGCTTTCTGTGATTGGAAGGGAGCAGGGTGATTGGTACTGTAAGTGCAATCGATCCTACAGCACTACTTTCTGTTTCTCATAGTTACTGTAATGAATTACATTGTCATAGTCATTATGTCACTATTGACATTAGTCTGTCAAACCCTGACTGGAAGGAAGATTTTGATGTCCATTGATGTCCATGCATCAATGTTGTGAATACTTTACAAGTTTATGTGTTTAAGTACTTATGTAAGTTGACTAAAGTTTATTTGATTGCATTTAAACAAAGGTAAATACCACATCCTGTTCTCTGCTTTACTTGTTTGACTAAACCAGTCAATATGAAATTAACTTTTGAATCTTTTGAAACATGTGACAACCAGGAGATGGAAGATGGGACAACTCTTGGTCTCATGTCATACAGTGAGGTAAGTAAAGAACCTTCTCAACGTGTGTGTCATAAAGAAGCTTACAGATTGTTTCCTTGTGAATATTTTAAGAGTTTGAGTCGCCATGTGTGTGTTATAATGGTTGACTGTGACAGGTCCAACTGTTAATGTTTGTTTACATTAAAGAGGTCATGTAAGATAAAAATAAAGGAAATAGCCGTTCATGGTCATTTCAATAGGGTTAACACCTGCACATATAGACACATAAACTGAAAGGTAAATATCACTTCAATACATTACTTGTTTGACTAAATCTTTCAATACTAAATTCATCAACAGATGTTTTCATGGGTTTTGGCAAACGGCAAACTGAAAAGCACAAAGGAGGTAAGTGAAGGACTCTTTATAATACAGGAGCCCTATAATCCACCTTCTGTCATTGATCTTTAAACAATGACAACTGGTACTTTTAAAAATTGTGTTTCATGAGAAAGCTGGAGTCTTACAAACTGTTACTAATCTATTAGTTCTCTGAATTTTTTTAATAGTCTGAGTAATCATATGAGTGTTATGATTGTTGGGTTGTTTTAGTCCTGTAAACTAATCACTTCAAAGTCATTACATTATGTGTTTCACAAAAACTATCAATATGAATTTAGCGGGAGAACATTTTAAAATGAATTTGAGAAAGCACTTCTTTACACAGCGTGTAGTTAGGGTATGGAACAATCTTCCTGTTAAAAACCCTGGGTTCCTATAAATCAGAGCTAGATAAAATCTTAACAACTCTGAGCTATTAGTTAAGTTCTCCCCAAACGAGTTTGATGGGCCGAATGGCCTCCTCTCGTTTGAAAATTTCTTGTATTCTACCTGTATCAAATGCAGACATCACATGAGAATCAGGAGATGGCGGCATTATCACGGGATGATCACAATGAACAAAACACAGCAGAGGTAAATATGCATCAGAGGTAGTTATACATGTTTAATTATAAGAATATTTGTTGATTTACTATAACTGTATTGTTAATATTGGACTGATTTTAGGTAGGGATATTGTAGTGTTTTTTATAAGAAGAAATCATTAATATGTGAGGTTTGAAGGATTTTTGTTTCAGAGGGCTATAAATTGCATCCTGGATTTTAGATGAAGTCCCCAATCTGTACATTCTTCAGTCTGCACTGGCATTTCCTGTCACAAACATTCCCTTGTTGTAATTCAGCTTCACCTTCTGCTCTTCACAGGTTACAGGGAAAGAAGCACCGATATCTGAAGAATCCTAGTCAGTTTGCTGTTTTTACATTGTTTACAGTTGCAAGCCAATCTCTCTGTTGGATAGCCAAGACGATCAGATAATTGTTCATCAGATCATCCATGATCTGCTACAGTTAATTTTATTTCATTTGAGAGTTTTCTAGGTAGCAAACAAAATTCCCTTGTACAAATTGTCATGAAGAAGTGTCTACAGAGAGACATACCGGGAAAGGACAAGTAATTCAGGACAACCTTTCAGGAGCAGGGTTGTAAACGTGTTTGCCGTTATCTATTAATTCCTTTTGTATGTTTACCATATTCAAATATACAATATAGTTATCTAATTATTCTGAATAATTTCTCACTGCCTTTTATTTCCCTGTGGTCCCATTATGCTCATTATGACGCTGGACACTTGATTCCTGTTCTTCTTTTTGAATATCGATGGCAGGTCTTCACTCAGAAAAAGGAGCAAAGGAACAAGGGGCACGACTTTGTGGGTCTAGCATCATATTTTTGGATCTTATGAACCTTATATGATTTCAAGTAAAGCTTGAAAGTGATGAACCTAAAGACACTTAGGGCTTTCGTTGTTAGATTAAGATATTGGCAGAGTTGGAAAGAGTACTAAAATATTCTACTCAAGTAATAGTACTATTACGTAAATGAAATTTTACTTAAGTAGAAGTAAAATTACTTGTCAAAAAATATACTCATATAAAAGTACAAAGTAGTTTGTTCAAAATGTACTCAGAGTAAAAGTTACTTAGTTACTTTGTTAACCTTGGGATAGTGCAATAACGACAAAGTGATTTTAATGTATTTGTTTTTAATTAAAGTAACACCACAAGTTAAGGTGCAATAACAATATAAAACGTCAAAACACATTTAAAACATTTAGGGATATACCATATAATGTATGATTTTACTGCAGACCATCCCATAAATCATATAGACCAATATAGATCCGTACGGTTGCGTTGGGGTAGCACGCATAAATTGTCTGAACAGGCCACGCACTGATGTCTTTTTGGCTAATTTGAGAAAAGTTTACTACTAGTTTAACCTACTTTGTAAAACCAATGCAACACTACAAGCGTTGTTTAACTTACCTCTACGTGCTTGCATAGATTTGATGTGGAGTTCTTGTAAGCGGAAATGTCAGTCCATCGGGGCAAACACAGTTTACATTTCATAATAAAGCAGTCGCCTCTTTTTCATTTAAAGGCAAACAGCTCACCTAAGTATGGCCAGGGGTGGACTTCTTTCGCAACAAGTTCAGCTTCAGAAGGATTCATCTGATATCTCTCTGGTCTCTGACTTCTCCATCTCCGCTGTACTCACGGGCGTGATATTAACGCCAGTTTGTTCTCTTACCTATCCTTCACTGCAGTAATTTCCGACATGTGATTTTTTCATTTTATTTATTTGTCGGTGTAATTTTTACTCAGTAACGGATGTGATTTAAATTGTAGCGAAGTACAATACTTCAAATAAAATATACTTAAGTAAAAGTAAAATTACAGATTTTAAAACCTACTTCAAGAAGTACAAATACACAAAAAACCTATTCAATTACAGTAACGTGAGTAAATGTAATTCGTTACTTTCCACCTCTGGATATTGCGTGCTGCCACAATGAGTATATTTGTATGCTTCTTAGCTCTTGACCTGAGTGTCTTCCCTGCAATTGGTTCGATGTTACCTCACGCTAATCAGCGATGTGACTCACAAAAGCTCCCTTTCTGCCGCATGGTTTTAGCTACGTAACTTATTATTGTTCATAGCAACTTTGCTTTTGGGAAATATGCCCCAGTTTGACTGAAACCATGGTTTCCTCACTGCTGGCTTCCACCAGTGGTAACGGGATACAGATGGCAGGGTACTTAGGACTCTAGTCAGGCAATGGCTGTGTCCAAATTCAGGGGCTCCTTCCTTTGAAGGATGTGGTCTATGAAGGTGTAGCATTTGTAGACTGCGTTCTTTGAAGGTCAAACAGAAAGCATTGTCAAATAGTGCAGTCAGGCCTACAGATAATTTCTTATTTGCGTCACCTGCTGTTCATGCCCTTAACCTTGAGTCATGAAGTGCTGTTCATATCCCCTAGCCAGGACACACCTGCTTGTCCTCTGCACAATGAATCTTGGGATATGTTGGGCTATGAAGGATTCATCAGGTACGTCCTCTGTGGAGCAGGAAAAGGAGGACAGTGATAGTCAAAACCACCTATACTGGGATCAAGTCATTACCAAGACCAGAGTGTGTCTAGACTGAGACAAGACCAAAACCAAGGCAGTGCTAGATCAAGATCAGAAACAGATGCTTTGTTTTCAATCTAATGTGAATAATATTGTTTTATAGGTTATTAGGGGTGCTTTTTCATGGAAAATGCTTAAACATATGCCTCAATGTGCACAGGATTACTCTGGAATCCTCATTGTGCACAGGATTTTAAGGCGCAACATTGCAACCTGGACATCCAGATCAAATAAGTTTTCTTGATTGCAAATATTTGCGATTCATGGCTGACAATAATGGGCGTGAGAAATAACACATTTTGTGTTTGTCATGTTCTAAGGGTTAACAAACATGAATATTAACCTGTTGTGACAAATATTGAGGCGTACATTTACTTTTCTCTTTGGCAAAAGGTACACAATTGTACCTTATTCCATGCTATTGGTAAATACCAGCTTCTTACAGTCCAGGTGCTTCTAAAAATGCTTTATTACAAGTAATACAAAATAACCTTGCATTAAAATCAATACCAAAATATTGGATAAAAGGCAATGCAAAATAATTCCATATCACGAGTGATATCCAATGGTATTATAAATCATAAACAATAATCAAACTGGCAATACAACTGATTATATGTATATATAAAAAGTGACAATAAAACATGCATACATAGAAAATACCAGTTAATATTATTGTTATTGTGATTCTCATAAAATGATAATTAATCTCAATAATAATTAAATCAGTACACAGACACTGCAAAGCTATTCACACTCGGACGTGCCATCATCACCCACCTTCACTCTTGGACCGGGGAGCCTGTTTCAGTCCTGTTAGGAGATCAACACATGAGTCCCAAGAAAGTGCGCGCTCTATCCCACAGCTGAACTCCAACCAACACTGAGATCTCCCCCTTCCTTTATACTAATTTTTGGGCATCATGTGGGCCGGGGACGAGCTGGCCAGGCTCACTCCTCCCCTCAGGCAAGGCATTCAAATCTTGTCTGGATAATGCGGCTTGCGGATAAACTTAAAAGTCCCCTTTTCTCTAGATAAGATCAGTATACCACACACTAACTGCTAGATATGGTTTCAATCAAAAGTAATTAGACAGGTATCCTTCATCAACTTCCCCCTTTTCTTATGAGAACATCTTCTGAGAACTAAATAAGCGGCCCACACACTAATGGATAATGTATAAAACACATGTTAGACCACCCTTTCCTTCCAGGAAAACCCCTAAAAAAACAAAACATCCTTGAATGGGGCTAGCATCTCCTGAATCAGAAATAGCAAGACAAGTGTCCTTGAACAGACTAAGTATCCCAGGACAAGAATTCTTTGGACAAGATAAGCTGAATCTTCTCATGAGAAACAAGTTATACAGTTCAACCACAGTTCAACCTTGACACAACAATATTAGGAGTGAATCATGGACAACATGGACACTGTATCTGAATTTCAGGATGATTAGTCCACACACGGTCAGAATCGATCCACACCTCAATCACCTCAGGTCTGCTAGGTGGAGGTGGAGGTACTGTACTCCACCAAATCGTGAGTAATGAAGTCGAACAATTCCAACTTCCCAAATCATCACAGTGACGGGACCGTTCAACATATTTCTTTAATTCTATGCTACTGTGGCGACACGGCCAGTTGCGGGGCTACCTGTAATGCATCAACCAATCATCATTTTCAAAAAAAATGATAAAGAAGTTGTTATAGAGATGTTTCTAAATAAGTTAGGCTACATATTCTATTTAGTTTATTACTGTACATCTCGCCGATCTATTAGGATCTATTACATCTCACTGATTTTGAGGACAGCAGTAGCTTCAGATATACAGATATGGTCCGTTGTGTTTTTTTCAATCTCCCTTGAGTCTCTCTCTCTCCAAGATAAAGAAAAGATATACCAAAAGAATACTGAATTGATAAGAACAGGGTTATTCAGCATGACGTTCATGTCAGGAACATCACAGGTAACAAGGGTCAAACATCCTATAAATGTAGACATTAGATATTTAAGAACACATTAAATCAGTTTTCAGGTTTTAAGTTTGTACTAAATATCCATAACGAAATCCCAATTGCCAAATGATGTACAAATGTACTAAATTATTTCAGACTTGTCAATGTACTTACATTTCATAGAAGCCATAAAGATCATCATAAGTACAAACCCACCTACAAAGACTCCTAGTGTTACTTTGGCAGCAGTCGTTGTAGAATATCTTGTCAAAAACTCAATGACAGGAGCTTAAATGAGGTAAAAGCAGAGTCAGTCATCATGTGATTCATGTCAGACACACAGGACATAAACAGTTGGGATCAGTGCTCCTGTTTAAAATGGATTATGAAAAGGCTGCTGCAGGGACACTATCCTAATGCAGGCCCTGAATCATACTTCCACACAGCTACAGAGCAACCATAAGCAGGAACAAATGCCACTCAGTCAATATAAAGGCAGTTTCTTCCCTCACTTCGTCCTCCTTCCTTCCATCACTGCCTTTGATTTTGTTCTGGTTCAGAGTTTGGAAACTACAGTCCTGGAGAGCTCCTCCGCCCAGAGGAGGATGGGATCCCCTTCCGAGTCTAGGTTCCTCTCAAGGTTTCTTCCTGCCAGAGGGAGTTTTTCCTTGCCACTGTCGCCACAGGCTTGCTTGGTGAGGTTCTGGCCGGTTGAATGTAAAGTGCTTTGTGACAATGACTGTTGTCAAAAGTGCTATATAAATAAAATTGAATTGAACTGAATGGAATACAGTACACTAGTTTTTCCTCTACTGCTGGTATACAATCAAGTGAAAAAGAAAGTACATCCTCTTTCAGTTCTATGGTTTTTCGTATCAGGGCATAATAAAAAAAATATATATAATATATAACCTTCGACATAACACAACAAACAACAGACTTTACCATGTTGTTTAACAAAAATGAAGCCAAAATGGAGAAGCCATGTGTGAAAAAATAAGCACTACCCATTATTCAATAGCTTATAGAACCACCTTTAGCAGCAATAACTTGAAGTAATCACTTTCTGTATGACTATCTCTCTCTCACGTCATTTTGGCCCATGCACTCTTCTTTACAATGTTGCTTCAGTTCATTGAGGTTTGTGGGCATTCGTTTATGCACAGCTCTCTTGTCCTGCCACAATTGGGTTGAGGTCTGGACTTTGACTGGGCCATTGCAACGCCTTGATTCTTTTGTTTTTTAGCCATTCTGTTGCAGCTAATGTGCTTGGGATCATTGTGCTGTGTTACGGGCTCCAGTCTAAGGTTGGAGCCCGACAGAAAGGAAAGGGAAAGAGGAGGATGAGACAGAAAGGGAACGGAGAAAAGGAACACGAGTGAACAAAGGGGTGTTTTTTTTTGTTTTTTTAAATATTTTATTCACACCACATGGACACTACAAACTGATGCAACAAGGCTTCGGGAGTGACCACGGCCAAAACAACAAACAAAAACACCTACCGAACGTGTCCCAAATCTAATCTAAACCTAAGGGCAAAACAAAGAGGAAACAAAAAAACAATCCCTGAGCCTGACTCCCTAACCAAACAAACAAAAAACCAACATGCATAAACAAAAATGGCAGTCACTCCAATCCACACATCCACTTGTGCTTGACTGTTGGTATTAGCTGTTTGTGCTGATAGGCTGTGTTCGGTTTTGCCAAATGTGGAGCTGTGCATTATAACCAAACCTCCCCACTTTGGTATCTTCCGTCCAAAGAAAATTGTTCCTGAAGTCTTGTGGTGTGTTCAGATGCAAGCTGTGCTGCCATGTTCTTTTATGAGAGAAGAGGCTTTCTCCTGGCAACCTTTCCAAATAAGCCATAATTGTTCAATATTTTCCTAATTTTACTATAATAAACTTTAACATTTAACATGCTGACTGAGACCTGTAGAGTCTAAAATGTAACGTTTTTTGCAATTTCTCTGAGTATTGCATGGTCTGACCTTGGCGTGAAATTGCTGGACCATCCCCTATTGAGAATATGTCAACTGTCTTAAATTCCTTACACTTGTGAATAATCTTTCTTAATGTAGAATGATGGACTTCAAATTGTTTTGAAATTGTTTTGAATATAACATTTATTTTGTTTACTTGTATTACTATCTAGTAAAGAGAATGAGTGTGCACATTATGACATTATACTAGCTAATGTCAGCAAGCTTTAAAATAACTCAGTCTTGCGCTTTAACTTAGATTAATCTCCCTAGTAAATGTTGAAACTTAATTATATTTTTGTCACCCTATGTATAATCTACCAATGTTTCACTGTTCCACATACTTTTGCTGGTCAGAAAGTTATCTATCTAGCTTTTAGACTCCTGTCTCAACACATGCTTCAGTACCAGGACAAAATTCTTTTGTTTCTTGTCTACTATTTTAGGTGCATATTATTAGCACAGTACCAAAGAGTAAGTTAACTAAAGCTTAGCCTTGGAAGGAGATTGGTACATCCAGGCGTGGTGGTCAAGCAGAAATAAGTAAACAAGGCAGAGAGGAGAATAAAGAAGATCATGAGAACCACAGCTCACAGACTCTGTGGACATACACACTGGCTAGAATACAGTGACATCCAGTTATCTCCGGAAGTTGTGATGGAGCCAATAGCTGCAGGCATTGCAGGCAGGAGATAAGGATACATGTTTCACAGACTTGGAAAAATAATACTAATCAAGATTGTTGTCCAGGCAGGCTGAGGACATTAATCTTAAGAGCGAGAATGTCCTGAAGGCCCCGAGTAGCTTCCTGGGACAGGATCCAGATGATCGTATCAACACATCTTGTCAAAAGGACACATTCCAAAAATGTCAAGCTGATTATGTATATGTCAGTTATAGTAATTGTGTGGTAGTGACATTTTCACAATTGTAATAACCACTTTTGAACAATGAAAAATAAACATACAATTTAATTTTATCATGACCCTTTCATTGCATCCTACTACAGTATCAGATTTGTCCAATCTCAATCTCTGATCTCAATCCATACAGTCTGATCCCTACTGGCATCATTTAATGGAATGTCGTCTATCTTATCCAAAAGCCTCTTTGTTTCACATTTGAAGTGCTTCAAAAAATGATAAATGATCATGCAGCTTGACCCCAGCACAAAACGTCCCCCAAAGTTCAAAATTTGTATGGCAGACTTCAAGATTCACAGGAATGACACACTGATGTGTTGCTCCCTGGGTCAAAAATATATACTTTTTTGTGAACTGAAGAATTCATCCGATTTTGTGATATGTTTTGGAAGCACAACAGTGTTTACGTTTGGACCTCTTTTAGATGTTTCCCCCTGCTTGCACCCTTTGTGTGCACCAAGTAAGTTAAGAAAGTTATTTACACCAAACACAGGAACACAGCTCTCGCACGTCAAACTCAGTCGAGAGGCACTGAGAGTGAAATTGAGGCTAGATTTTTCTCGAGGTACGAATTGGTAGAGTTGAACGTGTATCAACCTGTTTTAGCAGGATCAATCAAGTTCCAAGATTTCGGTCAAGGTACAAGTCAAAATAATTGGTCAGACCCGTTTGATGTCGGAGTTGGTCGAATTAAGAGGTGTTCAAGTTCCAAGGTTCTACTGTACTTTTTAAATTTCTTGTCATGCCACCCTGATCTTTTTTTTGTATCTGTTCTTCCAATCAGATCACACACATAATTTTTTTTACTTCATTTTTCATTGTTTTCAGAGTGCACAACTGTTTTCAGGGTGGCATTTCTACAGACAGGCAATTTGCATAACCAATTGACAAAGTCCCACCCAAAGTACCAAAGATGTACCAAAGTTGGTTTTGCACTATTTGTACTTTTTGTTTTAAAAACTTTAAGAAAACTTGAAACTTTAAGTGCACTTTTTAAAAAGTTAAGTCTCAGCAATGCAGACTGATTTGAAAGCAATCAAAAAATTTTAGTACAACTGACTTGAAGCAGTCACGTAAATATTACTGGTTAAGTTAATATGGATACGCTTAATTCATTTGAGTTACCAGTTGAAGAAATTTCTTTAAGCTGGTTCAACAATTCACATTTTACAGTGCAGTGTATTTAATATTTTACCAGGACCTGCCACTTTCTCCTGATTTACTGCTGATGTTTCATATCCATTCATGATAAACTTACCAGAGCATACAGCCATGATGATGATGGTGCTTCCTATTGTCCAAGCCCGGTATATAATTCTCAATTGTAGCCCTGTCAAAATAGTTATTTTTATCATACAACACAAGATATGTGAATATCAGCCATCACAGGCCACCTCAGTGACCCCTAATTATTGGGAAACATTTAGACTGTGTCATGCCCACCAGCCCCCACGCTAATGATCCACAGCTGAGGACCAGCCCCCACGCTAATGATCCACAGCTGAGGAGGTATGGATGGTTTAAAAGGAACTGCATGGTTTTTCTGTTCTCTCTCACGGTTTGTAACTCTGTGCACATTGAGGATTTGCTCACACTGTGCTTCTCTCTCACTTTGTACTTGTAATTTTGTGCACATTGAGGATTTGCTCACACTGCACATCCCTCTCTATTTGCTTTATCCTTTTGCTTTACCGATGTCCCCCTAGACAAATTCCTTTAAATTAAAACAATTGTTTTACCCCCTGACGTCCCCAAATAAACTTCAGTCGTTGGAACTTTTTGCTGTGCTGTCCCTTTATGTTACCATTAATACAAGTTGGGCAGTAACAACTGTCAGACAATTACTGTATTCAAATTTAATTTAAATATCAATTCAGCGTTGAATATTTAAAACCATCAGAAATAAGCAGTAAATAAAAATAAAACATGTTATGAAAAATGGGTGGATCATATTGTGAATGCTTTTTTTTATCTTACAGTAAGTTGTACTACTAGGATTAGGCGGTATTATGGTATTCTGGGCTGGCATCTTGGCATTTTTTATCGGGTGGGTGGAAGTCCCCGTCCAATTTGATTTTGTTTATAAGTTGCGCTGTCTAAGGGCATCTGCTAAATGCTGTAAATGTAAATGTTTGAATTTGATGCAGTTGTTTTGTTAAATGACTGTACGAGAAAGTACAAGTAAAGTTAATTGCTGTGTAGTTTAACAGCGACTCAGCATAGTATAGTGTGGTACTTTTCCTATGTATGGTGAAAAAGGCCTCCTCCCGTGCCGCTCTTGTGGCCAATTCTAGAAAAGAAAAGGCCAATGCACGCTCTTGGTGGTGCCGCGCATTAGCCTTTTAGGCATGTGCAGACCACACTGGAACCAACTGACTGAAGCTGCCCTCTTTTTGAGGAGTGTCACATAGTGTGCCCTTCTTCCTATGGCTACTTGGGATCACCATACGTCTTCCAAAGTTTATACAGGTTGCATATTGCCTTTGTGCACGGTATGCTTACTTCGGTTTCCAGAGAAATACTTAGGCTAGTCCTGTGTAGCTCATGATTTAGTTGTACGTGTTTTAAACTCTTGTGTCCCAACAGACACCTGGTATGGGGGAACTATAAAACTGATGCTGGTTTCATCTGTAGATGTGCATCTATGAGGATAATAAAAAATGAAAGAGAACATTGAATATTTCATGATTGTATTAACACTGTTCTCATTGATTCAGTTCCAATAAGAGACCTTTGTTCCTTCTGTGGAATGGAATCCTCATCTGCTGACAACAGCGATGTTGTTGAATGGGTGAGTAAAATTTAATTTAATCTATAATTTGGAAGGAAACTTAATTTTCTCAATTGGTGAAGATTAATCCATTCATGTATTATCCCATTGCACATTATACAGATACATTTGAACATTCAAAAATTAATTAAAATTCCTACCTAAAGGAATCTGGCAAACAAAGGGGTGAGAAACAGTTGCCATGAGCCCAAAACGCTAAACCACCATGTCATTACAGCTGAACTATTTTATTAACTATTATATTAACTATTAACACGATTTGGCACAAATCACAAAATGGTTTGAAGCGGAAAAATAATCAGTGTGCATCATTGTCTGTGTACTGGACATCACAATTCTGTCATTAAAAATGTTCCACCTTACTTCTGTTAAAAGTTATTAAAGCCAGAAAACTGAATATCGAATGTGAGGTTATACTTAACCATGGTGCTTTCTACATGATTCGAGCATATCCTGGTTTGTATTTCCAAATTCACACAATGGAGCATCCCATTGTACAGTATAGCACCCCACGTAAGGACTTAATATCGTGCAATACTTTGATCATATGTCCATGCTCGCGAAACTGTCCTGTAGCTATTACATTTACTTTCTGGATGAAATGTGCTCACAGGGCACCCACAGCATGAGCTTAGGCAGCATCTGTTTCTGTCAATGTGTAGAAAATCCTTTGTGCCACGGTTATGATGCTGTGCAGCAGTACAACTCGTTTCTGAGCATCAGACCACCTGGCTCCATCTACACCAATCACAAGTAGGCAGTTTTCAAACGTTTTCAACCATGTTTCAAATGGCATCGCGGGATTAACCAGACCTTGCAGGAACATGGAGGGCAAATAAGTAGTAGCAGCCGCAATCCTCTTCGTCTGATTTGTTGTATTTCTTAATAATGAGGCACAGAGGAAAAACAAAACACTGGGCACAGAGCAGTTTACATTGCCTTCAAGGTATTACTGTCCTTTATTTCGTCTTGAACGTATGACATCAATATACATACAATATACATTGTACTACATAGTGCCACCTAGTGGTCTGAAATAAGAATAGCTTAAGCATTGGTTTTAGAGCACAACAAAGACCTAACCTTGTAAGATAAGAATAATGGGACGGAACATCATATTTAAACTTACATTAAAATATATAAGTTTTAAACAAACCAAATTATGCATTACTTCCTATTTCGTGTGTGTGTACATTTATTTGTATGACCCGTGACATGTTAATAATTCATTATTAAATATGGCCATCAATCTTTCATTTTCCACAGAATAAAAAACAATGCTACATTACTTCACTAATAAGAAGTGGAATCAGCAATATCACACGAAAGTGTATCTGTTATCAATTAAATTTTCTGATGCAGAAATATTGTGATGCAAGCAAAAAAAGCATTCATTAATGCATTAAATGTAATCGAGGCACAAAAATAATTCCATCTTCTCAATTTTTGCTCCACTACTTCCATCTCGTTTCCCTGCACTACTGTGTAATTGGCTACTCTGAGATGTCTGTATTGTTAGTGCCATAATCATATGATCATAATCGCAGAGCGGTAAAGTTGACTTGTCAAGTAGTCGACTGGTCTATGCAACCCATACTACAGATAAAATAACATGGTGCTTCCCAGGGTGCTGCTCTACAGATGAACATCTGCTTATATGCATGTTTATCTGCTACGCAGCAAAGTCCCTCAAGTCTTCAGATAAAATGAATTATATCACCCATAATCTGGTG
>JAODKE010000015.1:12458357-12469244 GCA_026779605.1 Mormyrus hasselquistii
ATGTGTATATATATGTGTGTGTGTGTGTGTGTGAGCGGGTATACCTATCCTTATGGGGATACAATGTTCCCATGACGTGATAAATTATAAGGGAAAACTCTGATTTTATATTAAGATTTTATGAAAATCAGTGACTGCTATGTTTGGTTACTTATGGTTATGTTTAGGGCAGGGTGGGGATTAAGCTTGTCATAGTTAGCATTAGCATCTTTCCCATAGATGTGAATAAGCTGTCCCCATAAGGATAGGTATACCGGACATGTGTGTGTGTGCAGAGAGAGAGAGACAGAGAGAGAGTATTACAGAATGTCCTGGACGGCTACCCATGCCACCCCTACCTAAATCTGCCAGTAACATTAGGTGAATTTCCTGAAATCACAAAATAAGATCCAGTCAGCTTTTCCATATGCTCATCATATTTACAGCACTATGAGCAAGTATTTGATTTTCATCTTTTTTTGGGTTATTAGTTATATCATGGAGCTTTTATCAGTCCACAGCCGGGTTTTGCAGTAAAAAGTGTTAGTAGCAAAATGCTTAGTGATATTTTATTGTCAGCCATTCATTGGTCCAGAGCCTATCCAGGAAACGACAGGCGCAAGACAGGGAATAACTTTCATCTGTGACACCAGCATTATGTTGAGTTATTGTATTGCGATTTGACTACTCCTTTCTGGATTGAGCTCTCTCTTGTGGCCATTAGGCACAATGCTTTTGAAGTGGTGTGACTGGATGGCATATTGTTCCATACATTTTTTTGAGGGACCACAAGTGTAGAATGGAATAGAGAGAGAGAAAAATAGAGGTAGAGAGAGGGATGGGGGCAGGGGACTGGCTGCGTCGGATGACAGTCTGGGGGGGGGGGTAGAGTATACATTGCAACACACATCCCGCATGACTCTGCAGGGACAGAACAGCAAGCAGCGAAAGAAATAGAGAGAGAGAAAGGTCACCACACTGCACATAAACCTGAGAGGGTTTGCTTTAGCGTAGGGAGCAGCTTCCACCGAGGAGAGCAAGCAATGATTAAAGAAGACAAAGATTAGGCAATGATTCTGTAGCTGTCCGCAGCATTAATTCTGTCCTGCGTTCTTGCAGGCACAGTCAGGGAGCCCTCTGGATGTTTATTTATATTTCGCGAAAAATTTTCAAGCGTGGTCATTTCCACTCCAATCTAAAAGTGCATCAGTGAGTCGCCAGGAGTTATCTATGGTCACCGTAGCAGATCGGGAAGAGGAAAGGAGATCCAGTCACCTCATTTACCAGGTAGGGAGTTCTCAGCCAGCCTCTCATGCCGTCAAACGGCAGCGTTTTCCTTCGCTATTCCTGGCCTTGTTTTTCTGGCAGCAGTGCGATCTTGGCCCATCGTTAGGGGAACTCTAAGGAAAACATGAGCAGCTGTGGGATTGACTGTGTCACTGTATATGTGGGAGAGTGCTTGTGTGTTCATGACGGGAGGAATTATACAAATATTCAAGTATTTATTATTTAAAACATGAAATATGAAACATGAAAATATGTGTTTGTCACATAGCAGGGATCAAGAGCAAGTAACTAGATTTTCACAAAATAAACGCTATTCTAAAGAACAGCTTGTATATAATAATAATGTATGTGACGTCAGCTTGCAAATCAGTTGTACTGTACAATATCTATAGCTGCTGTTGTTCTTTATGTATATTACTGGACATATTGTTTATATATTCATTCTGATGTATAAATCAGCTATACAATACACCAATCAGCCATAATATAAAAACCACTGGCAGGTGAAGTGAACAACAGTAATTATGTCAACACAATGGCATATATGAAGGGTGACGTTATAGAGAAATGGATAAATGTAAATAGTCATTTCTTGAAGCTGATGTGTTGAAAGCAGGAAAAATGATAGAGCAATGGGAAGAAGTTACACTGTTACATCATGTGGAGGGCCGGGTGCCCAGGCGTCATTCACCTGGGGAAGAGATGGCACCAGGAGGCACTATGGGATGAAGGCAATCTGGAGGCCGTGTGAGGCTCTGGGTGATGTTCTGCTGGGAAGCCTTGGGTCCTGCCGTTCATGTGGATCTTGCTTTCAGACTTACCGCCTGCCTAAGCATTGGTGCAGACCAAGCACGCCCCATCATGGCAACCCTATTCCACGATGGCAGCGGCCTCTTTTATCAGGATGCTAAATCTTGAAAATGCTTGAATATCTGACTTTTTAAAATCTGTAGTATTATTATTGTATTTGGTTATATAAGGTAAGCACACTGATAAGTATGGCAGCTTTTGAATGTGAAGGCCAGCGACTACATAGCGATATGGAAAAATATCTGTTTATGCATCCGTTTACAGCGCGACGCAGCCCTGTGCCTCACACTCTGCCGGAGCCTCAGATGGAGGTGGTCAGTCTGCCGGCTGTGTCCCGCGTGGCGATCTGCGGCGGAACCCACGGCAACGAGATGTCGGGCGTGTTCCTGGTGAAGGAACTGCAGAAGAGGAAGAGGAAGGAGGAAGGGGCAGAGGCTCCCGTCATCCTCCCGGTGATATCCAACCCGCGAGCTGTCCAGCGGTGTCAGCGATACGTAGACACAGACCTCAACCGCTGCTTCACTACTGCCACCCTCAGGTCAGAGGTGTACGACGGCGGTGATGACGACTGTGATGATGGAGATGAAGATGATAATGCCTATTAATAAGATGACAACCACAGTGTTAACCAGTAACATTATTAATAAGCATGATTATGAGAAGACATGGCACAGAGAGATAATATTTGGCTTTAATATTCAACATTTTTCTCGCAACATGACTCACACTTGCAGTGTTCCAGTGTCAGACGGGACCCCGTACGAGATTCTGCGAGCACAGGAGCTGAATGCTTTCCTGGGCCCCAAGGGCAGCGCGAAGGCTGTGGACCTGCTGTGTGACCTCCACAACACCACTGCCAACATGGGCCTGTGCCTCATCTCCTACTCCGAATGCGACTGGATCTCTCTGCACATCTGTAGACACCTGCAGGTGGGGGGAGGGGGGGGGACACTTTGCCGGTTATGTTTTTTAATTCAGGGAATTCAGAAGGTCCAGCTAGACGATAATCTACATGGGATTTTCCCGTTTAGCTGCAGCATAAAAAATAATCGATTTTTCATTAACCACTATTGGCTTATCTGGCCTGTGAAGATTATAGCGATAAATACTATGTCACAAATTCTTGCTGAAATACCTTTGTGAAATGCACTACAAAGGTTAACTGGTATTGTGGCTGGACTGAGCCATTTTGTGTTTTCTCAGAAGGAAATGCCGTCCGTCCCTGTGAGGTATATCCACTATGATGTTCCTCTCTCTGAAGCCTATTCTCTGGAGTCAGTGGGCAAGCGCGGCTTTGGTGAGATTCGGTGTCCATTGATGACGTGCACTTTATATGAAAGCATTTAGAATGAGAACCCTGGCTCCACTCGCACGGACTCTACTGATCATCAATATTGTCAGTGATTCATCCCATAATTGCCTAAAAGTCATTATCTGCCAGTGGCAGTTTGCTGTGGTCCATCCTGTCACTGTTACACATGTCACTGGATGGTGGGGAATATGGTGCGGAATAGAAACCAAGGGGGAGGAGGTTAAAGAGTTTTCCTTCCTCCCAGCTATGGAGGTTGGTCCACAGCCCCATGGGGTCGTCAGGGCAGACGTCTGGGGCACCATGACGGAGGGGGTCCGACTTGTACTGGACTGGATCAAGCGCTTTAACTCAGGTATGGAAATGCATTCGTTAAGTTTTAAGGTCTGTTTCCAGTCGTTCTTTTGCTATGTATCGGGGTCTTCATCATGTTGCTTACTGGGACGGCATGGCTGGGGAAGAGGGCAGCACCGTTTCCACACCCCTCCCCAGTGGGCGTCCCGGTCCCGTAGTGTGTGTGGAGTTTGCTTGGTGTCCTCATGTTGCATAGATGTCTTCTGGTCGGTTACCCTGGGCTCCTCCTGCAGTCCAAAGACAAACAGCTGAGGTATCTGGTGTTTGTAAATCGCCCGTGGTGTCTGTGCCCTGCGAGGGACTGGAGCCCCCTGCCCAGTGCTTCGTGGGGTCCAAGCCCCTCCACATCCCTGTAGCGCGTAAGCGGCTGCAAAATGCAAGCTCCTTACTGACAAAGTAGTACAAGTCGAAAAAATTGTCCCCTTTTGTTGGGACATCCTTAGATGTAAAGATCGATGGAGAGCATTCTATGAAGTACAGTATCTACAGGGATGGAGGTGTCCGAATTAATTCATCAAGTCCTGGGCATTATGTTTCCCTAACACTATGTTTTTCCCTGTAACTGATTAGGTGGCAGCTAACAGTTAACAACTATATATGTAATATAAATGTAATATATATCTAAATTCTATATAGCGATGTACCTTTTGCCCTTTGGCGTGTCCATGAAAATATAACGGTCAATATGTATGGATTTCCTTATCATGTAGGAACCTGCCACTATATTTACAATAGGTTTGTTTAGGATTTATTGTAATCGTGTACTCTTGATTTTGCTCTGGGTTTTCTTTATCTTAAGTTCTGATCATCGTGGTTGCAAGAGGGTCACCGTTTACTGCTTCCCGTCGTCACACTAGAGCGGGGCTGTCAAAATCACGGCCCTCAAGGTCTGAGCGCTGCTGCTGTTCCAGCCTTCCTTTACTCGTGGAGCTTCCGACCAGTCAGAATCAGTAATCATTAAACTGCTAGTGGGATGTTAAACTATCTGGGAGAACTGAAAACAAGGCCTGGATTTGGATTCCAGGGCCAGATTTGGAGAGCCCTGCCCTAGAGTGAGGTTCTTTACACTGACCTGGAAAGGCCTTCATTTAATTTCCCTTCCTATGTTCCTTTAAGGTCTTATCATATACCTAATACATCTGGGCCCGTATTAATTAAAACCTCAATACTAAACTATATTGCTCTCTTAATCTGATTTTTTTCAAGTTAAGTTCCTAGAACCTTCCCTTCAGACTTGAAGGCATAAATGAACGTCCTCATTGCTCCAGCTGCTTTACCTCTGCAGGTGTCCAGTTTGATGACAAAGTGATGGAAATCTACACCTTGGTGAAGACCATTGATTACCCCAGGGATCCAGAGACCCAAATGATCACAGCAACAATCCACCCCAATCTCCAGGTACAGGCTGTGCATCCAGCCTCCCATAGTAAACATTTATATGCACTGATATGTGAACAAATTACTCTCAGTATTTCCCTCTATCATGCCACAGGATCACGACTTTTGCCTGCTTCACCAGGGAGATCCCCTGTTCCTGACGTTCTCGGGAAAGACAGAGTATTACAGAGGCGCGGAACCTCTGTATCCTTTCTTTGTAAATGAGTCTGCATACTATGAGAAAGGAATTGCTGTCTTACTGGCCCGGAAGAAAAAAGTGAACACTCCATCTATTCGGGCGATGACAAGGGAAAGCGTGTAAACGAAGGACTGAAACGACGGAATCACTAGACACGAGTCGGGACCTGGAAATAAAAATGAGCACTGCACGTGCAAAACGATCACATCGCCTTTCATAAACGATCTCAGGAATGTCAGTCTTCTGGACAAACCTGAATAAGCCTTCATTTAACTTTTCGTCCTTTATTTGATGGAGAAGTTCTAATTAAATACCTTAAATACCCAGCACATCTGTGCCTGTTATAATTACAGCCTCAGCCCTGAACTATTTTGCACTCTTAATCTCATTCTTAATCTACACTAATCTCCTAGGAGTATGCCAGTCTGTTTCTTATTAAAACAGCTTAGTAATCCTATGCCACCTGCAAGCAAATCCACTGCCAGCAGGTGGCAGACACACCCAGAACAAGAACAATGTTTTATTTCGGTGATAAACACGAAGACAGAGATTTTCCTAAGACTTCTTTATCACTTAGCCCACTTTCACGCAGACCTCAATCAGCTTTATATTTTTTTGGTGACAGAGGGAATAAATAAAGTACAAGACATATCACTACTAATAAATAGTTCAGTTTAATACTGTGCTTCCACATAATACAACTGTGAAGTCATGTTCTGCTTTTCATTTTGTGCTTCATTTTATATTAATATTGTTCTGAAATTCAATTAAAAACTATATTTAATGCTCTCATCTTCTGTTCAGCATTCTGCATCACATCTGAATACGCCGTAACAATAAGCTTCCAGAAACAGCTTGCATTTCTGGAGACATTGTGCTGTGTATCGAGCTACAGTTACATCAGGCTAATCAAGCTAATTACATTCCGGTCAGTTCTGCGACGACATCATAAATCGTAAAATAATGCTGCAGAGATAAAAAAAAAAAAAAAGCTTGATCAGGTCAAAACTTTTAACCTAAGAAAATACATGAAATTAAAATGTGAAGCAGAAGCCATAATATATTTTCATAAAATATACACAAGCAAAACCGTGAACCGCAGCTAATGAGTTGCCACAATAACAAGTTAAAGCCAATGTTTGTCAGAAGCAGGGAAATAAAGCCACACAACAAATCAGCATACCACAAACAGAAGGACATTTCAACACGGATTAGCTGTGTGCAATTAAAAGTATACAAAAACAGGTTTTGTTGGGCTAGATTTTAGCATACCTAAGCTACCCCCTGGCTAAAACCTGCCTGCACCTGCCTACCTGAAACACACAAAGGGCTCAGACACTAAACCAATTCATTATGACAAATAACTAACTCCAGCAACTACTGGTCTGTCAAGGAAATCATTCCGTGAGCTTTTCAGGTGCAAATATTTTGGTCGTTCGTTCGGGGAGATTTTTAACTGTGTCTGGGGACAGTCGCGGAAGGATTTATCTCGCTCTAAAATAATGAAGTTGAGGCTGTTTAAGCTGCTGCCACTCTACCTGGAAATGCAGTCTTGTGACATGGGTTATGATGCTGGCTTTGTGCCTTTTCACCAGTGATCATGTGGTATTATGACCAGGAAGTTACAATGTCTCATTGTACTCCCAGCGATATGGAAATAAATGTGTACGGCCCCATACAGCTACGCGACTTGTCATGTTTGTTTGATCGTTTTACCACGCCATCCTGTAAGTGGTCGTCTTGTAGCGGTTACGACCGCATGCCGCTATGCCACTCTGTAGGCGGTCATGCGATAGTAGCTCTGCCCGTGACTGCGAGCCGCCCACACCAGCAAAGCAGCGGCCATCATGTGCAGGGGGCAGGAGATGAGCGCCAGGTACAGAGACCAACCCAGATTCCCATCTACTCCATCCGGCAGGACTGACACCCGGTGCAGGAGATCCATCCCAGCTAGGTAGCAGCACACGGTGGCCAGAGTGCAAATACCTGCGAGGGCAGGAGGCAAAGAGTGGAAGACGTGCAAGTCATGTGAGACGTCACTTATCTCGACGTTAGGAACGCATTTGCAAAAGAAAAAAAAAAATCCATGCAGTACTTTTTACCGGCCAGCAGGTGGAGGACTCCGATGCCCAGGAGCGGCGTTAGGCTCCGACACAGACAGGCACAAATTCCGATCATGCCTCCTAGGACCACCAGGCCCAGTGATACCAGTGGCAATAAAAACTGACACCGCCATAGATCTGTACAGAAAAGAATGTGCAGTGGCGTTTTCCAGTGTCAGTGCTCACCAGAAAGGAAAGGGCAAAGCCAGGCTGTGACCTTACTCACATGTGCGGACCAGGTCCTCTCCACTGTTGTGGTTTCCTGGTTCTCTGTACTTGGGCATGAACTGTTGGGGCAGTGTAAAACTTACACACTCTGTCACCATCTTTGGATCTGTGAAAGGGGGAAAGACATGCAGTGGAAGAAAATCAAGTCGTCTCTGAGCTACAAAATGGGGGAAAAGTTGTTGTCGGGATCAAAAGATGAATAAAGACTGGAATCCACTGAGGTTAATTAGTTAGTTTAGTATTTTACTGCATGTCAAGGTGTAAAGTACGAGTGCAGAAAAGTGTGTGCAGTTGCGTGTGTGAATGCATTGTGGCTATAGTCTCGTGCATGTTACACGATTGTGAGCACGGGAGCTCACGTGTGACCCTTACCGGGCTCCTTGTACCAATGCGAATGGGTTGGCACCAACACGCAACGCCACCAAAGTCCCATAGTGCCGTTGAGGCGGAAGAGCGTGTCGCTGTAGGTTTTCTCGTCGAAATCGCTGCTCATAAACTCTTCCTGCATGGCCCGCAGCTCCGAAGCGTTAGCCTCCCCCATGGCTGGCGGACTCCGGTACTGGTACCAGTGCTGTGTGCCTACTGCCACTGACAGATACACGGTGGCCAGGATGCTGAGGACAGAGCCGATCACTACGGCCGTGGCGTAACGGTTGTCCACCATTGCCGGCGATGAAGGCTGTGCACGCTGACAGTAATGGGGGTGTGGAGGGGGCACTACATGATAAGCCCGGAGTGTCTGCGTAAATCCGCAGAAGGCTGCATCTCCGATCTGCCCAGCATCAGACTCAACCAGCTAGGGTTAAATGAAACATTTGGTACAAAATTGGTTAATATTGCGTGATTTTACATTATCCGTCATTACAAATAAAACAAAGAAAAATAAAAACAAACAAACAAATAGAAACGCCCTTTCGAAATTCATGTCGCTTTATTAAATGTGCCCGATATGCGGTGTAGGCTGTGTAATACCTACGTTTTTGCAAAATCTTGATAGTATAGATAAGAAATATTTTTATACATTTTCATTATTATACGGATTATCAGTGAGTATCCTTATTATACAACAGCGTTTAAATCATCGAACAATGATGAGAAACTGGATCTATTAATCATTACTGTTCATCTTCTGCAGCCGCGTTTGCTCCTGTTTACCGTCTGCGTTACCGGTTCGCACCTTTCGCTGACTCCGGTCGGCTTTTCCTGCCCCGTTTCGCCCGCCCCGGTGCTCTTGTCAGTGCGGTGGCCGCCGCCAGTGACCGTGGCAAAAACAAATATATAAAATCATGCATGGAATAAATATCGAACACTGCGCATGATCGACAGAAATGTTGCCTGTAACAATCTTTGCAGAGATTCGCTTATAAAGTCCACTTCGTCCACAACATTGCATTCTTTTAAATATTACTGCATCTTTAATAAGTACTTTCTTAACTGCAATATGCAATTTATCGGAATACGGATGACAATCGGAATATGTGAATTATTCCCGTGTACCTTTTCCTTCGGATTAGCTGTTTCCACTGAATGATGGGATGTGTAGTTTTTAAAAAGTTTTTACAGCACTGATGGGGATATTGCCATTGGTACTTCTGTTGTCAGTATGACAGGAAAATAACATACTATTGTTAAGATAAATAGAAATAAATCCCAAAAAAACAAGTAAAACAGAACCCTGACCTGCTGTTAGGAAACTTCTATAGACTTTCTTGTCCTTTTACCGTTAACTCAACTACTCATGTGTGGCAGATGTCTATTTTAAAACTTCAAAGTGGCACACTATATAAAATATATTATATTACGGCAATCAAATGTCATCACGTTTCTCGGTGGTGGTTTGTTTTACGTGTTTTTGATAACATCGAGAGACAACGAATATGGCAAAAAAAATAAGAAATGACGTTGAAAATACATGGACGTTTCAGCGAATGGCATTTTAAACGTTGACAGAGCGCTTAATGTTTCTAGGACTGCAGTTTCAAAGTTTCGAAAAATAAGGACGTCATGAGCAGGAACTGCACCAATGAAAGCTTAATGTAAAACGCGCACCTGCCGATCGTGCCGGGCAAGCAGGCTAACCTGCCTTATTATCTGTCTGCACATCGCCGCCCCCGCCCGGACACGCCGGAGACAGACTGGTGACGGCTTCACGCTGAAAGAAGTGCGTGATTGCGGCATCCCTAAGTAGTACGGAATGAGACAGAGGAATTTGAACTTTCCTGTGACTACAATGGTTTGCCAGCAATGTCATGAGATTGACGTGTCAACTATTTATGAGCTTAAATTATGGTGGCTTGTGACCCCCCAATAACCAGAACTGGCCAATTCAGTCCCTTAAATAATCATATTGTCAGGATGAATGGGTAGGGACCTCCAACCCCCAATGTTGAATCCAAAGTTAAGCCCTTGCAACTATTTATTGTTTTTTAAATTTTACTTTGTTTTTTTCATTTATAAAAGTATAAATACAGGTATGTCAGAATTCTTTAGCCTTCACATTTCATCTTACTGTATGATTGGGGTGGGCGATACACCGATGCCATTTAAACATTACATTTTACAGACATCTCACCTATCCTGGAAGTTCCGGGAGTCGCCCTGATGTTGACGGCCATCTGTGGCTCATAGCGGCTCTTTTTTTCCCACCCCCTTCTCGAAAAATGCTAGATAAACTCTCGCTCTAAAAATAAATGTCCGGGGGATTGTGTATAATCTGATCTGCGTCGGGGAGCGGCTGTCAATATGCGAGAGACTCCTGTAACTTCCGGGACAGGTGCGATGTCTGCATTGTACTTTAGTAGCTGTGGTCATTATTGTTTTTATTTGTGTGGTTTTGTGTTCCAGGTACAGTGTAGCTCACAGCTACCATCTGACTAGAAAAGTGCTTGTATTTTGGTAGGCCTACAGCAGAACAGACCATTTTAGCTTTGTTGCAGCGCATGAAACACAAAAGGTAATATCAACATCTTACGGCTATTTGAAAAAAATGCTGTTGATACATTCCCTTGTCTCTCAAATGAAAGAAATTCCAGGTACTTACTATATTAACAGAAGATTATTTACATAAAGGGACAGGACCTGCGACTCCTCCCAAAACTTGAAAAAAGTAATACCGTGATATAATACCGTCACTATTCAAAAACTTAAAATACCCTGATAATAATTTTAGGCCTCTCCTGGAGCCGACACCTTATCGTGGTGGAGGGGTTTGCGTGTTCCAATGATCCCAGGAGCTAAGTTGC
>JAODKE010000015.1:12489172-12499418 GCA_026779605.1 Mormyrus hasselquistii
AGGGACAAAAAAGCATCGGGCGGACCGGGGGCCAACAGGCTCCCACCCCCCCCCCCCCCCCCGGGCAGACTACTGTTACTGAAAGAGAAGGAGTGTTTTTTCTTCTCTGAACAACTTACTTTATCATCGTGGTGAGATACTTTAATAATTAAACATAAGTGAAATCATACTCCCTGCCCTCTCAGATGTCATTTGCCACAATTGTCCTACAGCTGAGTTTTCGACCCTGTGCATTAAATACACACTTTTGCTGTGCAAAGACAACAAATTTAGGTGACACCTGACATATGGAAGCGAGCTGCAATTTACTGATCTGACGCAAGCTGCAGTCAGCAGTTGAGACACAAGTCGTGTAAGATGTGGCCCGCATGTATAAAGGCTGCAGACATCTCCCAGGCTTCTCTGCTCTCCAGGGAAGCTGGAAACTCAAGGGAGGGGCTGGAGCAGGTTTAACCCACGTACGCTGGAATGAAGCGAATTCAGCAAAGTAAACAGCAGTGCCTTGTTACATTGTGCCTGAGGCTGTTGTTCTTTTGTGCATTATAAATGACATGGACTGTTACTCCACAACACGCTAGGAATGGGTTTTGGAAGTAAATAACAGTAAATTAGATCTCTCAGCACAGTTAGTCATAACATAACAGTTATATTAAATTCTTTTACCCATACAAAGCAACTCTGCTATGCGTGTCATAGACCTGCTTTTTTCCCTCTCCACAGCGCTGGGTCAGTAGCGGTAAAGATGGCTGTGGATTTTCAGAAGGGAAGAATTTCTTTGCCCGCAGTTTTACAGGTTCTCCAGTTGGGTTTGTCCCAGCTGGAGATGGATGGCCTCACGGTGGACCCAGACTCCTTGAACCTTGGTACTGTATATCTGCAGGACGAATGTCACTAGTACAGTTAGCAGTGTAGCATTTTGCTAACACCTCTTTCATATTTTTGTAAGTGTCCACCTCAGAGCACCCTACATTAGCTCCTGCTGAAGAGAGACCCTTACCAGGTTATGCTGTTGCCCTTATTGTCATTTGTGGCCTGGCTGTCATTCTTATTCCTGCAGTGACATATGTGGTAAGTATTAAGGAAGGTGATTGTCTGACCTCGTCCACTATTAAACACTAAATTTAAACATCAGCCACATAAATATTAGATCCAGACACCAAAAACTGCAAAGATACTTAATCAGAAAACCTTTTCACCTAATCATCTAACTCACCCATGTCTCCATCATTTGCTTACACTCTTAAAGAATCTTAACTCATCTAACAAACCTTGGTATTAGCCAAAGAAGCCCCACAGCCCTAGTTCATTATAAGTACATATAATGACAAAATACATGGATATATAGAGAAATACTTGAAAACAAACCTATTCTCCTACTCTTGTTCCAGTGTATGAAGACTGCAGTGTGGAGAAGGTTAAAGGGGGGGGGGGGGGCCCTTTTAACGCTCAAAGCTACACTGCGGCTGACGCACAGGGTGGAGTCTCAACAAGCTACACTGGTGTAATTATATAAGCCACACTGGTGTAATTATATTGGCTAAATACTTTGTTGTGAAGGAGCTGCATGTGGGTGCACCAGCTAGAGTGATGTCGCACAAAATTCCACTTCAGCGGCCGTGGAGACATACAGTCAAATCATACTTAAAATTTGAATATTAAAGTATTTTCCCTGTGAAGCTGAATGAAGTTTTACAGCTTATTTAATTTGTGCACAATGTTATTAGTGAAAAGATCTGCATATATAATGATTCAAAAGTACTATGAACTTATGGATTCTGTTTGGCACATCAAGATCTGAACAGTGCTTAGAAAGACAACAGAATCCCCTAACACTGCTTAAACTGGAAGATAAGTGAGAATCTGGAGGTCATTTCTAAAGACTGTCAAGACTACCTGGACGTGTTCAGTAAAGAAAAGGCGTTCCGCCTTCCCCTGCATTGCAACAGTGATTGTTCCATCGATCTACTGGAAGGAGCCCCGTTACCACGAGGTAGATTGTACCCTGTTTCCCTGCAGGAGTAAGAATCTCTGGACACGTACATCCAGGAGGGAGTGAAACAAAATATACTCCGACCCTCCACCTCACCGGTAACAGCAGGTTTTTTGTTCATTAAGAAGAAGGATGGAGGCCTACGACCAGTGGTTGACTACAGGGCTCTGAACGCTATAACCATCAAGAGAAGGGAACCTCTTCCCCTGATCCCATCCGCATTAGAACAGTTGAGAGAGGCTGTCATCTTCACTAAATTGGATCTACGGAGTGCTTATAATCTGGTGCGGAACAAGGAAGGGGATGACTGGAAGACCTCTTTCATCACCAGTAGGGGACAGTATGAGTATCTTGTTATGCCCTACGGGCTAGCTAATAGCCCCTCTATATTCCAGTTATTTATGAATCAGGTGTTCCATGACATGATAGGTAAATTCGCTGTGGTATACATTGATGACATACTGATTTACTCTCCTTCCAGCCAGATGCATGTTCTGCATGTGAGACAGGTCCCACAACGGCTTTGTGAACACGATCTGTATGCCCAAGGTGAAAAATGTGATTTCCATCGAACGCAGGTAAAATTTCTGGGATATATGATTCGAACCGGAGAGGTGGCCATGGATGAACAGAAGACCACAGCCATAATGGACTGGTCACAGCCACATACCCTGAAGGAACTGCAACGGTTCCTGGGCTTAGACAACTTTTACTGTAGGTTTATCCGAAACTTCAGTCAGACTGCGGCCCCTCTCACCTCCCTCACCCGTGGGAAACCTACCTGGATCAGTTGGACGCCAGTGGAGGTACATGCCTTCTAATGCCTAAAAAAGGCTTTCTGTACCGCTCCTGTACTTAAACAGCCGCATCCAGAACTGCCCTTCGAGGTCAAGGTGGACGCATCAGAAGCCGGCGTGGGAGCTGTCTTGATCCACAGACGGAAAAACGACACCCATGTGCTTATTTCTCCCCTAAATTGACTGCCGCAGAGCGCAATTATGAGGTAGGTGAATGCAAACTCCTTGCAATCAAGCTAGCCTTAGGAGAATGGCGACACTGGTTGGAGGGAGCTAGACATCCTTTCATAGTGCTGATGGATCACAGAAATTTAAAATACCTGCAATCCGCCAAACGGCTTTCTGCACGTCACGCTTGCTGGGCACATTAGTTCTCCTGTTTTGTCTTCCGGGTGAGTAATCCGATAAGAAGAATCTTAAAGCCGAGGCTTTATCCCGGTAATTTGACCCGCCCGAGAGTGAGGATCATGCATCGCCTATCCTCAGTCCATCATGTTTTGTGTCATCGATTACCTGGGGCTTGGAAGAGTCCATTAGAGCAGACAATGAGAATCGGGCAGCCCCTTCCGGATGTCCACTGGGTAAGTGTTACGTTTTCTGTTCCTATCGTCCGGACCTGTTAAAATGGATTCATGCCCAGCCAGGGACAGGACATCCAGGAATTACCGCAACGCAACCACTGGTTGAGCGTCGATACTGGTGGCGCGGCTGGTGTACAGAGGTCCAAGCCTTCGTGGAGAGCTACCCAGACTGTGTCCAATGCAAATTCCCCAGCCAACGTCCAGCCGGACTTCTTCACCTTCTGCCTGTCCTGTCCAGGTCCAGGTCCCACGTGGCGATGGATTTCATTACGGCTTTACCTCGTTCATCCGGTAAAACCGTAATCCGTAATCCTTCGATTTTTGAAGATGTGCCGCCTGGTGGCTCTTCCAAAGTTACCTTTAGAGGTGGAACTGTCAGAGGTGCCCATTCAAGAGTTATTCCAAGTCACGGGCATCCCTGAAGACATAGTGTCAGACCGTGGACATCAGTTTGCCCCCCCGGTTTTCAAAGAATTCTGTAGTAAATTGAATATCACACTTAGTTTGACCACGACCTATCATCCACAGTCCAATGGACTAGCCGAACACACCAACAGAGAGGTGGCTAAAGCCTTGCGATTTCTGGTATGCTTGGATCCCACTAAGTGGTCCCACCATCTAGTCTGGACGGAATACTCCTTAAATTCTCGGGTAAGTCCAATAACCAACCTCACTCCGTTCCAGTGCGTTCTAGGGTTCCAGCCACCTCTGTTCCCATAGGATGCTCCGGCAGGCTCAGTGCCAAGGGTTGAGACCTGGTTCTGGGAGAGCAAACTAACCTGGAGAAACATCCAGCGGGCATTGCAGTTCCAAGCTGTGAGAACTAAGGCCCAAGCAGACAGACATTGTCGCCTGGGATTTCCCTATCGAGTCGGACAGAGGGTATGGTTGTCAACAAAGAACCTTAGAATACCTGGATGCCGTAAATTCACCGCCAGATACATTGGGCCCTTCCTCATATTACAATGGGTTGGGCCCGTTACTGTGAAACTGCAGCTACCCCGGGTGTATCGGATATCTCCCACTTTTCACATTTCCCTATTAAAGCCGTTGAAGTACAGCTCCCTGCGACTAACGGTTCAGCCCGAGGAGGATCCTTCACCCGTGCCAACAGCCGTGCTCACCTCCACTGTGAGCTCCATCTTGGACTCTCGTCGCAGAAAGGGGCACCTGCAGTACCTGGTCGACTGGGAGGGTGCGGGGCCCGATGAACGTAGCTGGGTGCAAGCTGCCGAGGTCACAGATCCTGCACTAATGATTATTCCATCAAACTCACCCCACCAAGCCGGCTCCCCAGCTGCATGGGCGTCCCCGCAAGCGTCGAGGGCCTCCTGGAGGCGGCCGTCAAGGGGGGGGCTCTGTTACGCCCATGGGGGGCGGGACTGGACAGGTGTAGCTCCTTCTCCACGGATGAAGGATCAGTGAAAAGGGCAGAACTAACATCAGACAAGTGCGAAGTAATGAGCCAATGAGAAGAAGCCATACTGAGCGATTACTTGTCTTCCGTCTCCCCGATCTCCTGTACCTACCCCAGTTACCTGTTGTTGGACCCTTACCTCTTGTGCCTTCCATCCGCAGCCCCGATCCCGTCCCTGACTTACCTGTCCTGCTGAGTCCGGCTTCCTGTGTCCAGCTCTCCTCATGTCCCGCCGTCCTGTGTATCTGTCGGACTGACTCCCCGGCTGCTGACCTCCCCGCCTGTTTACCGACTTCGATTTCTGCCCAGCGTTTCTGGTTCTGTTTGCCTCGGCTCCCCTCAGAGAGAAGCTCCCGTGTTTAAAACAGCCGCTCCGCTGCCGCGGTCGGCGGCGCTTCCCTTAATTGGGTTTGCGGGAAGCGTTCTCTCTGTTTCGCCGCTTGTCTCATTAAAGCTCAGTGTTTCCCACGGTCCTGGATCCGTGCTTCTTTCCTTCCTCCACGTAACACATACCTTACTAAACTTTTTTCCTGATAGCTGGCCCCTACCTCCTTAGTGTGCTAGCCCCACCAGGGCCATCTGTCCTCATTAACTGAGTTGGCAGTTTTTGTATATGTATATATACAAACATAAATTCCTTATAAATATGTATAATTAAAAAGAAAACGATTTAAAAAGACCACTGAATCCAACATCAAATGAGACATGTCTATGCATTGCTTAAAACAAAGTGAACTCTATAAGTAACATTTAGCAGTTTTGGTGGATCTGTTATATTATGCTTTTCCTTCAGTAATGATGTAGCTTCTTTCCTGAACTAAAGCCACAACTCAGTCCTGAACACCGACAGGTAACATTTATCTGGTTTTTAAACGAATGTAAGTATTGCTACTTGCACCTAGTATAACTGATTTTTTTTTAATCCTTCATTTGCATGGCTTTATGTTTTCTTACCATTAACAGTTAGAAATACAGTACCTGTTCGAAATAACCTCATCAGTTAATATTAAGCTATTCTACTTATTCACATGTTTCTATGTTTTGTAATATCTCTAGTGTATCATGTGATTTCTATGTTATTTACAAAAGCAAGGCTTGGTCTCTAGTTTAATAAATGCAACATTCTAAATTCGGACCTGGTAGTTGTTTGGTTGTCTATTTTATTTTTTTTCTGTTGTTAGCACTTAGTCCCAAGAAATCAGTTTCAGTTACTGCAATAAGCAGAAACAGGTTTTTGTTTTTTAAATTTTCTTCCTGCTTTTAAATATAGCTACAGTTTCCTTATATGGTTCTTAGATTAGTATCAAATGCTGAAAGTCACATTTTAATAATTTATATTTATAATTTAATTATTGTTGAATCATTTAAAATAATGTAAATTATTGCTTTCTGTCACCATGCATTTGCCATTGCAAATTATCCGATATTCATGTATTTAAAGACAGAAATGTTTTTGGACTGAAGCATCACACATCCAAAAATTATTTAATCATTAATGTGAAATGTGTATTTAAAGTGATGTGCTTGTTTTAATTTGAAGAATCATCTACCAGTTCCTGAGAGATATTGCACGACATGTTATTATCCACTGGTCACTCATTTCCACAAACACATTCTCTGCACATCAGTCATATCAAAGAATCAAACACATCCTGACAGAACAATACCACCTCACCATTTTTGGCACTGACAAGAAAATGGCTAATTACATTTTTTAGAACGAGAAAAACTACTTGTCTATCACACAATCCTTGGGATGCTTAATACTGGCCAAGACTTCCTCCTTAAAAACTACATCTTTCGGCTACAATTTCTCACAATCTCACTGCACACTAGCTGCTGAGGTGTTTGTGTTTGCCATCATCATACCAGATCCCGAGGGACTTTTACTTCATGTCAACTAAAACGAACTGTAAGTAATTATTGTCACTGATTAATTCATTAATCATAATAACAATGATACTGATCAATTACGATACTCTGCATATAAAACCTGCAGCACCAAATGTAAACTATAATACATTTTAATCATAGTTTAAAATGGTATTCGAAATAATGTGAATACATATGAATTATTTTTTTTTTTTTCTGGAAGGGAAAAAAAAATATTGTTTCATATTTCTTTCATTAATTTTTTCTTATAAAATTCAACTTATCTTATTCCATACTGGGGGAGTGACTTATGAAATATGACTAATAATCCATCAGTCAATCTTCTAACAGTTTATTCTGGCCGGGATGCAGTGCTGGGGAACGAGGGGAGAGGGGGCCGGTTTGACAGTAAAACCATTTTTGTGAAAACATTTGTGTCTGAGTTTCTAATGATTAATTTCTTCACATTTACTCAGTGTTAGTCATATATTATGCGGGCACTGAAATGTCAAATTACGAAAGCACAAGTATAACATCTCATCTCAGTATGACTTTAAAATTATACACAATACCATACAGTAGGGAACAGCAGAGATTGCAGCATTTGAGACCACATGGAGCTGTGAAATAATTTTGTATTTGCATTTTTAATTTCCAGCTCCTTTAAAATATCTGGGTTTTAATGTGATTCTCTGATTCATTTCTTCTATGTTATTCTTCTGAAAATGGACCTGGTATTGCGGGACACATAAATGACATACGACGCAAAATATTTCTTGTCAGCCTGGTGGCTCCCGCATGACTCCTGTGAATGTGATTGCGGGCCCTGCTGTGTGTCTCTTTGCAGTTTGCATATTCTCCACAGATCAGGCAGGTTTCTTCCTGCAGTGCGAAGACATCTGGTTAGGCAAACTTATGCTCAATGCATGTGCACATGTAGCCTAAGTTCCAGACCTGGAAGATGTATGAATAAAATGTGCCTTTAAACATCAGCCACTTAAAAGACTTCAGCTTTAAACTTAACTAACTTAATGTAACTCTTGCATTTCTGCCTTCAGAAATGCCTGTAAATATGTATGCGCTGGACATTTCTCAACCGCGGAATCAATATGTTTTAAAGTATATTTTAATTCTTGGTTACTTCATGAGCTGAAACAATGTTGATATACAAATAAGAGATAAGAGGCTATGTTAATTTCTAATGTCCAATTAAGCTGTTGATATTTTAGGCAACAAAGAATCACAAAGAAATGAATATATAAATGCTTCTGTATTGTGATTATCTTCCAGTAACTGATATCCAATGTACACCATAGGCTGCATCCCTTTGGAGACAATGAAGTTGTTTGTTTCTCTGCTCCTCCTACTTCTTGGTGAGATTTGAGCTAATTCTTCCAGAATTTAATGTCAAATTTTAGTTTTTTTTTTGCTACTTCATGTTTTTTAATATGTTTGATTCTGGGTTTGGTTGCAGGAAACCTGACATCTATAACCATCAAATGCCAGACTGTCTCTCCGGCCGTAAATGTTGCTAGCAAAGTAACCATGGCAACCACAGCAACAACACCTCCTTCATTCAACAAGCGGATCAGGATGGAGTTTGTCATATCGATGAATTTTACTTCGGATCTTAGCGACCCTTCCTCTGATGAATTCCGAAATCTAGCGCAGAACATCACCACTGAGGTCCTGGCAGCCTTTCCCCTTGGGCAGTAATTTTATACTATGATGGGAGGCATCGGTATAATGGTCTGTGCCTTTCCTTCATGGTGAGACAGGTGACACATTACGGTATGGTTCCGCTTTTCATGCAAGTTTTATCATTTTCTTTGACTCCACAGATTGATGCGATTTTCATCAGACAGTATCCAACATCATTCATTAACTGCAGGATTAACCGTTTCAGGTGCTCATTAATATATCAGTATCTCCTGTCCATAATGCATTTACTTTTTCCAGCCCTTAATATATTGTTAGAAATTATATATGGCTTGTAATTTCATTTACTATATACTGTCATTGACTCAGAACTTGTCTATATACCGCCCTAGTCCTGCTTGGGTTGTGGTGGATCTGGACCTTGTTTTTAGCAACAATCAAATGGCACCTCTGGACTGTGAGCTGATTACATCACTGCAGACACTGTTGTTACAGGGATTAATTCCCCTACACATTGACCCAAGGTCGATCATAATTCTAGGTAAGTAAAGCAACCCTAAAGGCATCACTCTCTTGCACATATTGTATGACTTTATAATGAAAACCCAGATTATCTGTCTGTTACTCCACGCTATGTACTAAATTGGACATGAAGGTATTATAGTGTCATGTCCCGCTTGTTTCACCCTCTTGTGTGCTACATCCCCTCATTTACTTCATGTGGAATCCTCTTGCTATCAGCTGTTTCTAGATGTGTTTAATTAGTCCAATGCATTAACGTTTCCCCATTCCGGTCATTAACATCATACATTTGCAAGTTCTCAGTGTTTCTGATTGTGTTTCCCCGAATGACTCCCCGGACTCTTGCTTCTGATTCCTTGCCCTGTGCCTGTGACTCGTGACATACAGATCAGTAATTAATATTATTCATTGTGATTGTAAGACATTTATTTGGGGAAATATACTGCTATTATTTTGTGATTGTTTAGATAACTGTTTTGTTCCACTAGAATATAATTGAAATGGTTCTCTTTCTTCCGCATTCCTATCCCCTCCCCCCCACTTATGCACATGCATCATAAACACCACTGAAACGCAGATATTACAGACTTCACAACCCTGCACCCAACAATACATACACTTTCATCAACAAAACCTGCAAGCAAAACAGTGAACATACTAATGAAAACGGCAGCAGTTTCACCAACATTAAAATCTGAAATAAGCACGTCAAAGGCAGTGAAATTCGCAACTAAACCGAGCATTAACAATACCTTAGGAACGACGGCAAAAATAATTACAAAACAAATTAAAAGCACAACAGAAAATTCTGTCACAACCTCAGTAAATTTAAGCAAATTTACATTCAATCAAACAAATTTCAGCCCAACTTCAGCTATGTCCAAAACACAAACCGACACTGACACAACACGGGTAACATTAACTGAATCTACAAAGCAAACTAATGTTGGCGCCACAACAGTGAGAGTTATTCCAGCAACACTACCTGAGATCAACACGACACTTACAGCACTTTCTAATAAAGGAACAACAAATAACAAGCTACCAGACATTACTTCACAAGAAACAACAACAAAAAATGTCAGACCGACCACAGGATCCTTGACTTATTTTACAGCAGTCAGCTCAACATCAACACCCTCAGCTACTTCCACAACAGAAACTGGCACTGACACAACACGGGTAACATTAACTGAATCTACAAACCAAAATAATGTTGACACAACGACAATGGAAGCTACTCCAAGAACACTACCTGGGATCAACACAACACCTACAGCATTCACTACTAAAGGTACAACAAATATCAAGCTACCAAACATTACTTCACTGGAAACAACAGCAGAAAATATCAGCCCAGCCACAGGATCTTTGAGTGATTTTACTGTAAGCGACGCAACATCAACAC
>JAODKE010000015.1:12617112-12628617 GCA_026779605.1 Mormyrus hasselquistii
TTCCTTTAAATCAGAGCTAGATAAGATTTTAACAACTCTGAGCTATTAGTTAAGTTCTCCCCAAATGAGCTTGATGGTCCGAATGGCTTCCTCTCGTTTGCAAATTTCTTATGTTCTTATGTCCCCAGACAGAAAAATATATCGCTCAGCAACAGTTCTCATGGAAACGCTTCTTCCCCTCTCAGAATAATTAATTGTGGGAAACCTCAAAATCCAGCCCTGGGTTAAGTTAACATACTTTGACGTGCTTCACACCAACATGAAGATCATTTAAACTTTCATCTTTTCAACTTTTATAATTTTTTATAAGTCTTTTGTATAGTCCTGCTTCCTCACACCTTTTACTAAAATCAATCGGCAGCATAAAAACCGGCATATGCACGCTTGTTCTAAACATCCGTCCTGTGTGTACATACACCTAAAATCAGCATATAACATATGGAAGCTTGACTCTTTGGATGCAGCGTCAAGGGCATGAGATGATATCCTACAGCTGCATTGTGTTTGGTCGTCAATATGAACAGCAAAAAAAAAACCAGTACTTTCACAATTTGGAACAGAAAATCTGAGGTGTCACTTATAACACACTGCATTGTGTCTATATGCAACAAGATTCAATCCACTTAAGACAGGTTAGACCGCAAGAACGACCCACCGCAAGCAGAACGGCTGTACTGATAGCTCATTAATATGGATTAGTGTCTCCACTAATTGATGTTGACGCGAATCCACAGTAAGGCGAGAGACGCGCAGAGGGGAAAGTGAGGATTATCTTTTTCTTGTCTGTGTCTGAGTCTGAGTTTGTTTTGATGAGGTTGGAGGATCGTGGATACAGTATATCTTTGTGTGTGTGAATGCATGAGAGTTTGACTGATTCAGTGTTGACTGATTCAGTGTTGTTTGGTGGTGTCAGAGTTAGTTAGTTAATGAGTAACTTTCCCAGAAATGAAGCCCAGAATGATCACCCCGCAAAAGAGCTCAGTGGCCCCTATCCTGATCTCAGAAGTAGCCTTTTTGATATTCCTGTACATTCATTTAATGGTTCCTTCTTGCTCCCCAGACCTTAGCAGCAGAGCCTGATAGGAACGAGGCTGAGCAGACAGTTCAGTGTCCATGGTCTCTCTGTGTGTTGGACTTTTCCCCTTGTCAGTCAGGTCTTTTGCTGCTTCTGATGTGCCTCTGGCCTATTAGACGACAGATGAGGACAGGGTTGGGATAGTGAGTGACGTTGCTTTAGTTGCAGATACAGTGAAATATGAGCCACTCCACTGAAGTGTTAGCGCTACGTAGCGGCCTGCATGTTTGGCGGCTCGTTTGGGCACCTGGAGCGTGAGCTCATGTGTGTTTTTCTGAGTTCAGGCTCTGTGCTTAATCCAGTAAACACCGGAATTACTCATCCTCAATCCTTGTTCTCATTTCCAACATATTCCTAGTCACACCATCTACTCCTGTTTATCTCCACCTCTTGCAGACACTTTAATGCAAAATCCCCGCAAATTGCCAGTTTCTTTTGCATACTATTAATGTGTTAAGTGGTATATATTAAATGGTAGGGTTACATTTTTAAAACTGTGACTCCACCAAATGTTCATTATGGAAGACACATGGATGGAGATCCACCATTTTGGTGATTCAGTGCTTTACCTTGTGCTTTCATTTCCCCCCCCAGGAACGGCAACTGGTGCCTGAGGAATTGGATGGTGAGTTTGACTAATAATTGCTGCAAGAGTAAAAATATCCTTTGCATTTGCTGGTCAAAAACAGAAGCGCAAACTGACAGAACAGCCAAACCCCTTAAAATGAGCACAGATTCATTCAACTCTCTTTTTGTTTCCCTCATTGGGGTTTGGATTCTCATTACTTGTGCAGCAAGGACATTAAAGCCCAGACCTCTGTGTGTAGCACAGTGGGGGTCTCACAATGGGATTTACTTTTCTGAATGGGGAGTGTTTGCACTCTTCATCTGCCTGGTTTGCACATCTTACGATGTCCACATGAGGTGGATACATAGAAACATTTGTTCAGGAAGTCACTGCATTGTACCACAATTCACTGCATTAATTAAAAAGCATCTTATTTTTTATGAATTATGAGGAAAGTGAACTGATATGTTTAGCACTGCTAGCCCACAAATCTGGGACCTGGGTACAAGTCTGGGTAGAAGTCTGGGTAGAAGTCTCCATCATGGATCCATATGTGCGGAGTTTGCCTGTTCTCCTGTGTCACCATGGACTTTCCTCCAGGTTAATTAGAGTTACAAAATTGCTGGTAGGTTTTGGTGCCCCATCCTGGGTTGTTTCCTGCCTCGCACCTGTAGCCTCCGGGATAGACTCTGAACCCCCCCTGCATAGGACAGGCGGTTACAGAATGAAGGTGTGACTAGTGATTGTACCTGTATGTTCTGTGGAACTCTAAGTGACATGATGGGATATGACACTGGTAGGAGACACAGTAAGAGGAAACAGCCCACATGCAGTGATGCAGTGCACTTTATTAACAAAAAAGCTCAACATTGGTTGAGGGATCATGCATCCGGGTTGGGGGTAATGCCCAGAATTAGGTCAGAATACTTGCAGGTGGTGCGTGGTTCTGTTTAAAAGCCCGGAATCCTGATGGGATGGTTGTCAAGACGATGTGGACAGCAGGCCTATCGCAGGCAGCGTTCTTCAGGGGAGTCCGCACAAGAAGATCCGAGCACAGCTGGCTCCTGGTGGCCCCCTCCATCATCTCCCCGCCCCTCCTTGCTGCCCTGCTTTTATGGAAAGGCTGGTGGGCCAGAAAGGGGTCACTGCTGCGGGGCTTTTTTAGTCACCCGCTGTGGGTAATTGAGAGTCCCCCGCCTCACGGCGTCCAGCACTCCTCTTTCTGCCAGCGTGACTCCGACATCCCTGCGTCCTCGCCGGGCAGGATGCTCTGCATGTCAGTCAGTATCTCAGAATCATTCTGAAGGCTTTTGCCTTACACTGGGTTCCAGTGAGACTAGCAAATTTCTTTTCCTGATTCCCAGAGTTAAGTGAGGCCTTCAAAGAGTTCGACTATGACCAGGACGGCTACCTGAACTATAAAGACGTGGCTGACTGTATGAGGACCATGGGCTACATGCCCACGGAGATGGAGCTCATTGAAATCATCCAGCAGATCAAGATGAGACGTGAGTGTTGCAAACTGGATTCTGAATCGTAGATTGTGGTGGCGCTGCAGTGTCAGTTGGTGATTGGTTGATTTATCGCAGCGCTAACCCCTTGATTGGTGGTTGCCTTGCAGTGGGAGGTCTGATCGACTTTGACGACTTTTGTGAGCTTATGGGGCCAAGGATGATGGAGGAGACAGCCCACATGATGGGGATTAAGGAGCTCCAGTGTGCTTTCAGACAGGTGAGGGAAAAACACCAGGGCAACAGGAAACCATTCCATACAATATAAAACAATCGTCAGCATATGGAATACCGATCACAGGCAGGCCTACAGAATTCACAATGACACAGACTATGGGTGTGCCATCTCCATCACTAAAGCCAATGCAATATGCATCTTGCTGCATTGTCAATGATCCAATACATTAAAGATATATACGAAGCAACTACTAATGTGATATGATATGATTCGTCGCATTGCAACGCAGTGCCAGTCGACATGATTCGATTAAACATCAATGTGATTCCACACGATGCAATGCAATGTAAAATAATATGATGCTATGCAATTCAATATGATACAGATACAGAAAGACTTTAGAGAGGGGGAATCAAACTATAATATAAATATAAATTTATTGGTCACAGTTCAAAATAATAATAGCGAAGGGCCTCTACTAATAATTATATATTAATCAATCGGACTATGCATAGATGTTAGAAACGATGCATCCCGAGTGAAGACCACACAATGTTCTGTTATAGAACAAAGTTGCCTCTGGTGCTCATGACTCGTTCACTTCTCCCTGGTGCAGTTTGATTGTGATGGCGATGGACTGATCACCTACGACGAGCTGAAGGACGCTATGAAGTCCCTCCTCGGAGAGAAGCTAAAGAAAGGAGAGCTGGATGAGATGCTCAAGGAAATAGACCTGAACGGGGATGGGAACGTAGACTTTAATGGTACGTCACGTGCGAACGTGCGCCTGTATTTCTCACGTTTGCATAATAATGCTAGCACTGACCTTTTGGAAACGGTCACAGCAGCAAGAAATCTTGTGCAACATTTAAGAACCTTTGACCGGGTGAGGAAAGAACATTCTTTCACATCTCACAGGTCCTTTTGTGCCAGTTTGTGAATCACTTCACACAGTTCAAATTTTGGTGCTGTGTATAGGATCTTTAGAGAGTAGTTTGACTAAAACGTCTTGATACAGGATATTGATGCAGAATTAGTCAAGATCAACAAAAACTTGCAGTCATGTTCCTTAGTAGGTCCCACATTCCATCTTGACAAATTTTACATCAAATAAAAGTGTTACTTTTATTAAGATACATGTTCTCAGCTATAAAATCGAAAATGTTCTTTCTTTACATAAAGATGATTTCCCAGGAGGTGATATGAAATGCTTTTGAAACCTTCATCTTCAGAACCTCAGATGATTGTGCTTTGGAGACGGTCTCAGTTGTAGCTCTTGCCTTTCCTTTGACCTCTTAGACGTTCTCTCCATTGAAGTGAGGTTCTGTTCCCTATACCATGTGCTTTGCTGTCACGCACATGGGGGACTTGTACAGATCTACCTAATGTTGCCTCACGTTTTATAGAATTATATTCATATTATACATTCAGAGAGTGATATTTGCTTACACACAGTATACAGCAGTCAGAAATATATAGAGAAACTTATTTGTGTGTTTTTTTGATTGTTGCCTTTCAGAGTTTGTAATGATGCTGTCCCGGTAACTGCGGCTGTTACTTCCAGCTGGGCCCCGCGCCTGCGCAAGCACTCTAACAGAATCCCGTATTTGTGATTTTTGTGACTATACAGCCGTTCTGCGGTTATGATAAGGTCGTGGTTCCGTCTTTCCGTATGTCGTATGCGAGGTCCATACGGTACACCTGTTACCGTGCACGGCTTTCTTAGCAATCCATTAGAACCAGTTTTTAAAATGCATTACCAAGAAAGAGACACCAAAGATATTGGCATTTTTGGTTGGAAATTACAATTGTTACACTCCTAGTATAGATAAGGGGAGCATGGAACCTATCTAAGGAAGCACCGGGCAAGACCAAGAAAGCCCACACGGGGAAATTTAGACTCCAGTCCGCCCAGCTGCAGACTTTTGGAATGTAGGAGAAAGATGGCAATGCTACACATCCAGAGCTGGGGACAGAAATCGAACCTGCAAGCCACGAAGCGTAACGCGCTACCCATAAAGCCGTAACACCAAGCCATAATTAAACTGTTGTGATAATAGTGCATCATTGTGTTACAGTGTTCTGTTGTATATTATAAAAAGATGATTATTAAAGACAGCGATTTAGTGGTGCAGGGGGCTCTGTGATTTTATTTTTAACTGGACGGTCTGTACAGTTGCTAAAACAGGTAATCAGATCCTTCTATTACTGTCGCTGTCAAGCAGAAATATAATTAATATGAATTTAGTTTATTTTGTTTTGTGACTCCACCATAAATCCGTTTGCGACCCTGCCCGTTCCCATTTTCATCGAAAACAGCTCAGCACAGACACAACTCCAAGCAAGTATAAATTTATTTACTTAAATTTGATAACTTAAACAACACAGACAAAAAAAAAAAAACTATAAAAAATCTTCATGAATGATTTGCAAACTTCAAAGCATGAATCTGACACAGAAGCAGTAAGTTTGTCAAAACATCTCCGGTGCAACACAACGCAACGTTAAGGCACAATTACTCTAACTTTATCCTGCTCCTGCGTGGTTGACGGCCCCTTTAACAGGCTGAATGCCCAGAACCATTCAGCTGTTATCTATACCCTACAGTGACTGTGCAAAGTTGAACTTGAAGATCCTCCCACATCTCAAATTTAAACATGCAAACGCCTCATTTCGAGAACCGTGGTACGACTCTCCATGCACGATGGCTACATCAAACCGTCACACCCGCCCACAAAACAGAGATAATCTAAATGCAGTAAACACATCATTTACTTATTTTAAAGCAAATATTCCCACAATAATTGCTCCTGATATTATTATATAAAGTGCAAAATTAAGTTTGATTTAAAAAAAAAAAAAAAAAAAATCTAATTTGGTGAAATAGTGAAGGCAGTGAATTAATGAATACTGAACAGAACAGGACAAAAAATGCAGACTAGCCATTACATCACGGTTAATTCATTTCAAGACCATGGACGACTGATGTGGGACTCAGATTTAGGAGGCAGTGCATCTCTGTCGGCTAAGAGGCAGAAGCGCACGTTCCCTCACATTCCGCGAGGACGCAGTGGACGAAGTCTCACAAAGCAGGACCCGACGTTGCTTGTACTTGGAATTTCACGGAAATTGCTAAAACACCCCACGAGACATTTTCCCGCCAGAAACACGATGGGTCGTCGGGGTCAGGGGTCGGGAACATTTTGCAGGTAGGCGAGGATCTGCTGGATCTTCAGCAGCCTTTCGCGCAGTGACAGCAGGGATAGCACTGACAGCTGGTACCGCGGGTCTACGGGCAGCACTGCTAGAAGCCACCAGCAGCAGGCTGGTCCGTTTGCTGTGGCCTGGAGACCCACCAGGACACAGAAACACTCAGTCACACTCACATAATGACCTTTTTCAGTTGCATTTGCACATTCTTCATTAGCAATACACTGCAAGTCCCCGGCCTAAGAACATCCAACTTACACACATCTAGTACTAACGGATGGCCTGCCATAAAAATATAAGATATAAATAAAAAAAAAATATCTATCATTATTTTTATTTAAAATGTTTTAGTGTACTTGGTAGCGTTTCTTAAGTGTTTTATATGCATTGAAAGGTAAAACATACAGCATATACTAAGACAAACATTTGACTGGTGCTAAATAAGAAATGTATGTATCTGTTCTGACTTACCTAAAAATTCAAGTTAAAGACGCACTTAGGAATGGATCTTATTCGCAACCTGGGGACTGCATGTCCTCGTTTTGTACACTATCTAAATTTATATGTATAGTGTACTTAATGTGTTGGCGATGTTTTATACATACATACATAGTATTTGTATTTACAGTATGTGCAGCAATATGAAGTGGCCAATGGAAATGGCATTTCAAAGCACTAAAACTCTCAAGTCTTCAGACACAAGTGAAACGAATGACATACTGCAGATAAACGGTACAGTGGCCCGACTCCTTACCTGTATGTCTATCTCTCTTGCTGGCATGGGGCCAAAATGCTGCAGTATTTGGTCGCGGAAACGTGGCTCAAGGCTCCCAAACCAGGTGTGCGCTTGTCTGTACACCTGATCATGCAGCTCCTGGAGTTTCAGCATCTCCTCCGCATCCGTCACCTGGGGCGACGAAAAAGGGGGAGAGTGAGACACGCCGGCACTTCCCGGGGGGGGGGGGACGTGCGCGGCCGCTGGGGCACCTTCACGTCTTCCAGGTACTCGATGTCGGCGAGGTGGTAGCCGTCCCTCATCCCCCGGGCCAGAACGCGGAAGCGCTCCCCACCCACCGTGTCCACGACCGAGCGACCATCGGGCAGGAAGTGGACACAGCGGATCTGCAGCATGCAGCCGTGGTCCACAAACCTGTGGCATGGAAACGGAGGGAGATGCGGAGTATTATAACCTGGTAAAACAGAGCAACAACACACACACACACACACACAAACATTCACGAATAAGATGGCAATGAAAGATTCGTTTTGGACGCACGCACGTACGCCTCACAAAAGTAGAATGTCAAAAATGTGAAAAATGTCCACTTCACGCCTAGGCTACCGCGATTTCACTTAGCGACAATTTCGCTTAACGTCAGAGTTAGATCACTAAATGAGGAGTGTTTGTAATATGTAATGTATGTTGGTTAATCACATGGAAATGTACGTATTGTGTTCCATGTTGTTGTGGAAGCCATCTTAAGTGTAACGGCAAGCTCTGATGAAGTAGACAGATCATCTCCCTCAGTGCACACAAAGGGCTGGGCATTAATTGAATTTTAATTTCAATTACAGTTTTGATTCCAATGATTATCAAAATGAAATGATTATTCAGCCGCATTTCATTTTGCAACAAAATCCAGTGCAAATCCAGTGCATCCCTTTCAGTCCATTTTTATTTGTTTCTCAGCTGAATTATATTTAGAGTTCAAGAAAATCCACTGTTAAACATTTTGTTTTAATTCAGTAAATGCAGGATATTTCCAAAGCCAATGAATAATCATGTTATATAATCGTGATTATGATTTTTGCCATATTCGAGCGGCCCGAGCAGATACCCCTGCGGCCGGACACGGTGCCGCGGTCTTACCCCTTGTGTGGGTCACTGATGCACATGCCGAAGCGCCTGGTGCCCGTCTCCAGGCAACGGCGGACCATGAGGCGGTAGCGGGGCTCAAACACGTGCAGCGGGCAGGGCACGGTTGGGTAGGCCATGGTGCAGATGAATATGGGCACACCCCTCCTCAAGCTACTAGGGCAGAGGAGGACCAAGCGGAGAAAAAAAAACAGCAACGAAACGAATCAAACAGGGGAGCGTTAGTGTTATTCCGTTTGATGGTTTTATAGCTGGAGATTTTTATTGGAGGTTCGATAGTGTAGCTGCATGGAAAAGGTTACACCAGCAAACGCTCTTCACATTAACAGCCCAAGTCCTTAAATATCATCTTCTCCACGGATTATATGGAAGACCTATTGCAGAGAGCTGAAACTGAGGATAACAGCGAACCACCCATTGGTCCTAATTCTTTTGCGTTGCCCTGTATTGTGTCCAATCACATTACGTTGTATCCTATCACATCGACGGCCGCTGCATCGCAATAGAGGAGAATCATATCATATCGCATCAGATTTTTGTGCACTTACATATGGTAACTGATAAATTGTGCACATTACCAATATTAAACATATAATAATAAAGTACATTGTGTATTATTGTACAATGCTATACTCAAATGAAAGGGATTATGTATGTTTCAGCCTAATGAAAAACTATCATGCATCATGGGATGACGAAGCAATGGAAATCATGCTTTTGTACCCCTCAAAGGATGAAAAAACATACTGTTACACATTAGAGTTTTTTTTTCCCAAGCTGCGGTAATCCGCAGATAAGTGAAACCACGGATACGGGGGGATGACTGTACAAAGGCATGAGAGCTGAGCATCATTTAAAAAATTAGCGGACAGCTAAGAAATCAGCCTCGGTTGCTAATTAGAGTCACTTCTGAAGGGATAACAGTAGAGGACTAGCTAGAAGTCCGTGCAGTCAGATGTTGGGGTTACTCACTCTGAGAGCTCCTCCATCTCCTCGGAGTGGCTCCTCAGGCGTTCCAGGTACTCCTCCGGGAGAAGCGTCTTCATCAGCGTCTCAAGCACTGTCGTCACGCTGAACTTCCTGCACGCCAGGAGCTGCAGACAGATCGTCACAGGGTGAGGAGACAGCGGAAGGGGAACGACACCACCTTTCAGGGACCGTATTGGGTGGGAGAGCTGCTCACCCCCCGTAGGCTGTCCTTGCAGAGTGGACACTGAGGGGCGTGGTCCAGGCACCGTTCCAGGCAGCTTCGGCAGAACGTGTGTCCACAGGGCGTGGTCACCGGTTCGTAGAACAGTCTATAACAGAGCAAAACATACCCGGTTAAGTACCAGTTAAACCAAGCCATATAAAATCAATTTTATCAATTGCACAATCACTGGCATGGGACAAGGTTTTTAACTCAGGGTGCTGAAAATAGAACGACCAGTAGACTTCACAGTGTCATTGCAATTTATCAACAGCTAACAAGCGTAGCGTTTTCGGAGAAATAAGCATGAAGCTGCCTCGGAGGCATTGTGAGATAAGTGACATAACACCAGGTTATTCCTACACGAAACTGACAAGGGGAGGCAATGAAACGCCCTCAGGTCCCCACCTTCCAGCACTACTGTGCACAATACAGCACGCAGCAATACGTGTGAGCAATGAAATGAGTTCCCCTGGGAAAACGAAATAACTAAAAACCGTAAAAAATAAAAACCAGAGACATGCAAATTATCCATAGTAACAGCCCGATCTGCTATTGAGTAGCCTCACTTCCTATTATGGAGTGAATATGATGAAATGCGAGCGGTCTGTTAGACAGGTATCCCGTAAAGCTGGTGCATTTGCTCTTTTCTGACCCTCTTGTCATGAGCGAGTGTCACACTGCTGCCGCATTCAATCTTCACGCTGCTCACCTGATACAGAGAGAACACTCAAAGTCACTGGCCTCCAACAGCTCCCTGGGAACCCCTCTAGAGGGCACTGTGGCATCTAGACAGAACAGGAGAGAGCCGACGACTGAAACACGGTTGAAAGGGACTGCTTTATGGTGCATTTCATTTGAACTCGGAAAGTTGAGTTCCAAGTCGGAAATTTCAACTGGGATGCCTCCTGAAGTCGGAATTCTGACTCTGAAACACGGAGGAACCTTTGAAACTCCAGCTTCATAATTCAAGATTGCTACTTTCATCATCAAACAGAAGTGAATGCTACAGTTATATACTATTAATTTGCACTTGTGTCTTATTTGTGTCATTCAATCAGTTGTAAAGACTGTATACATGGCTGCATGTAGACACTCTGCTGTCTGTGGACATGCTGCTATGGAGTTTGCATGCGCAAAATACAGCATAATGCATCGTTAGCAACTGGTATTGTGTCATTCCATGTCAAATCAACCAATGGATACACCCTGTAACTTGATGTAAGATCAATATATTCCAAAATTTGCTGAAGTGAGGGGGGTGTCAATTTTATACAACCTCATTTTTCCCATAGCTCAAGAATTAAACCACTGAGCAAACTCAGACTTTGCATACTGGTATATTAATGGGTATAGTAGGTGCCGAAATTAAAACATTTGGTCCAGATGACCATGCATGGTCAAAGCAGCCCCTTTAATTGCACAAAAAATTATCTGAGTTTTTGCTTTAGCTATATTTGTAACATAGACTTTAGATTTTTCTTCCTTATAATTATATAGACTTTCTGAAAAAGCAATACACAGAAAAGGAACTGTATCAGCAACAGGAACTGTATCAGCAACAGGAACTGCATCAGTAACAGGAACTGCATCAATAACAGGAACTGCATCAGTAACAGGAACTGTATCAGTAACAGGAACTGTATCAGGGTTTGAACAGCAGACCTCTCAAACCCAAAAAAATATTTTGGATCTCATTTTCAGAGCACTCTAATGGCGTGTGGGATTGTGCAGATAATTTAAAATATATTTTTCATTTATTCTACATTGTCCCTTCTTTCTCGGAACACAAATCTTACCTTTCTTAAGAAACTCCTTCATGTTTATTTTCCATCCTAAACATAGGCTGAATGCATCACGTGTCAATAATGGTAAATCACTGAGTTATCAATCAGTAC
>JAODKE010000015.1:12628717-12641412 GCA_026779605.1 Mormyrus hasselquistii
AATTAATCGATCATCGATCGATAAGATGAAACAACTATCGATTAATGAATTACTCGATAATTTGCATCCCTAATCAGTACGTTTTGATGGCAAGAATAAATCACTGTATGGTTTATTTGTTACTGCCACCTGTTGCTCTCTGATGAGATCAGCTGATGGCTCCTGAGTAGGAGTGGGATTGTGCTCTGAAATTTCAATGATGGTCGCACCTGTGGTTGCGCTGTATAGTTGGTGTCCTGAAGCGTACTGTAGCTGTCTCAATAGGGCCACAAAGCTCTCAAGCTGTACTCTCAGTTTGGCTGACAGTGAATGCCATCTGTCTCATTACACCAGGTTAGTAGTCTTTCTTTCACTTCATATTTTTGACAACGATTGAACATTGTATTAATGTGATACAAACATATTGTCACGGAAGCACAATCTACTGATGCTGTATGCTCTTTCAGAGGTTGACAACGAACTCATAATTCTCAGATCAGGAAATGCAGCTGGCCCAGATGCAACAATATGCATTTGTCATAGAAACATGCACCTTGACAAATACAAATTCCTGCAGAAGAAATGTTTTGACGCCCTGGGACTGCATTTTAAAGTAGTGACCAAAAACCACAAAACAACCCTGCCAAATTAAACAGGCTTAGTGACATTTCAACCTGACTTATTCCAGGTCAGAAAATGCACTAAAAGCAGTTGGTCAAAGCTTACGTCTGCCACTGAGCAACTGGATCCAGTGAAGTGATCCAGTGGAGTTAAGAGAAGTGAACAATGATATGGACTTTAGCCAACCTTCTATCTCCAGCAGGACCAGTAAGAGTCAATAAGCGTAATACGTCACAGTACGGCAAACGAAAATCTGGGGAAGTCAATGAGGTCCTTGTTAAGAAGACTGCCTCTGCTTATGTTCTCCCAAAATCCACTTTAGAACAAAACATGGCTCCTTCATACTCCAAATGCAAGGATATGGACTTTCTTCGTCGCTAACTTAGCCGATTACCATTAGCAACAAATGGAAAATTTAACCCATGTTTAGAACGGAAAATAAAAATGAAAGATTCACATAAGAAATGCAAGACTTGTTTTTTGAGAAAGAAAGGATCATCTAGAATATAGGAAAAATAATAAAAAAAAATGTCTGGATATTCCCCCAGTGCATTAAGCTGGTTTGAAAATTAGACCGAAAATGATTTTTTCAAATTTGAGTGGTCTGCTGATCAAATCTTGATGCGGTTTCTTATTTGTTTATAACCGTCTGAAAAGCCCTGTGTAGGTTTCTAAACATGGAAAAAAATTCAGCAGACCGTATCAGTTATATGGTTTCTGAAAGCGGAAACATGGCAAAGCCAAAGATGCGAAATATTTTTTTAACATTTTTGAAAGTCTGCTCTCACCAACTGGTGTCATCTGGACCAAACATTTGGGTTTTGTTACATGCAGTACCTAAAGACATACCACTATGCAAAATTTCAACCTGCTAGATGGTTTAGTTCTTGTGAAACTGACTAAAAAATACAGTTGTGTCAATTTTGACACCCCTCTCCCAAGATAATTCGCTGTATCTCGGAAAGTACTGATCTTACATGACAGTTATGTTACTGGGTATCTCCTGGATAACATGGGTATGCCTGGGATCAGAATTTTTTTTGAGACCAAAGTGCATGAGATGTAACTCACACGGGAGTCTCTTGCTAACAATAGCTAAGAATGACCTTGGCTAGAACTGATGTTGCTAAATGGCTTTCCGACTTGTTGTACTGGAACGTGATTAACTAGGGTATGACGTCATTCCCAGCTCCGACCTCCGAGGTAAATGGAATGCAGCATAAGCATACCTGTCACTACCCATGACGGACACTTACCTTCTTCTCTCAGGTGTTTGCTCCTCCCATCAGCAGGGACAGGCAGTTTCCTCTTCGGCAGGGTGGGCTGGTCTTGGGGAGTTAACAGTAGGGTGGAGCTCCTCAGTCTCAGTCCCCCCAAAGCTGGTGGAGGAGGGGGTATGTCACAGTCCTGGGCACGGAAGGCAGGCGAGAATCAGTCTCAATCATTAAAAACAGAGCCTCATGAAACGAATGACTGCGTCATGAGAAAGACACTCCCCAAAAAGGATTTACCTCCTTTTGATCCTGGAGTGATGGCAGAGATGCTTCCACCTGGGTGTTCACCAGTTCCACCTTCCTGGGCAGGCAGGAGGACGGGCTCAATTGTGCCACCTGCTGGGCCAGTCTGGCATCCGCAGAAGCAGGCAGCAGCAGGTCATGAAGGATCTGCACATCCGCAAAAACACGGGGCTAAATTGAAAATACAATATGAAATACATCTGCCTTGAAAATAAAATGTTGAGTGATGGTTAGGTGACCACTGATTGTCTTACTAATGAGTAATACACTCGTCTGTTTTTAAAATGCTCCAAGGACTTTTGTCTGTGCGTGACTCCTGTGTCACTAATGTTCTCGTTTATCAAAATAAAAGTCTTCTCCCCAAATTATTAGGACAATCTGGAGCCTCGGAAAAGGCCTCCAAAGGTTTCCATTATGTGCATGACTTTTTATTTAAATCTAGTTAAGCTGTATATAAAAATGAAGCTCATCTATCAACAATTTATTAATTTATCCCACTGAACACAATACAATGTTTAGCAGTAGCATTGTGCATACATCACTCAACGGTTTAATTGCTACATTGTAGAAAATCTGTATTACTACTGTATCTACAAGAGCTTCAGAAGTACAAGTTCTTTGGTTTGGGTCAGTGTTATGAAAGACTCAGCAAGACAACACTTAGCAAACATTTACATAATCTGTGTTTATTCTAGAGCGTATTTGTGACTGTGAAGTTAGCAGTGCTATCTGGGATCAGACCCAGATGTAGAAAACAGATACATCCAGTGCCCACAAATAACTGTTCTGGTACATTTATTAATTTGATGTGTCACCTAACCCTAAAATGTTTTCCTGTTTTATTGCATCTGTTCTTTAAGTTGCACTTTCAGAGAGCATGCATTTCTTTCTAGTTTGCAAGAAGCCACTGATTTCTTGCTTCTGTTTGGTATATTCAAGCATAAAACCATAAACAGATCCTATCAGGCTGCAACAATACACTAATACATTCAGAAATGTTCTTCATTTCTGTCTCATAGTATTTTATTGTGCAGACACCTAGTCTCTACTGCAAAACACGAAGAAGGTCCAGAGTTGCAGAACTATGGTTATTTATAGTTGACCCAAGGTCATGGAGTTCAATAAGCTGGCCGTTCATTACCTTTTCCACTTCCTTCCTTGCGAGAATAAAATCTGCATCCAGAGCCAAGCAGTGGAGGAACACCTGCAGGGCGTCTTCCACGCGGCCCATTTTCTGCAGTACATCGCCTTTCCGAAAATAACCCTGTGGCCAACACAATGCTTTTTGTGAACTGACCCACTTGGCAACAGTGGGTTACATCCTAACCATTATAACAACATAACGGAAAAAATACATTGGCTCTGGCACTGTGATATGTCACATGACCCCTAACACATAACACATGGCTCTCACTGCAATTTAAGCTTTTGCAATGCAACTCCTGAGCTCAGCAGCTTTTACGCAGTGCCCTCGCTCGACCCGTCATCTAAGGACAGCAATGTATTTTAATTGAAGATAAATGCCAAGGGCCACTCGGTACAAATACGGCTTTCGTATAACACAGAAGGTAACCCTTGTATCAGTTACCTCTGGCCAGTGGGGGGCGCTCTTACACAGAACCTCCAGATCATTCAGGGCTGACTCGTACCTCCCGAGCCCAGCGTACGCCTCTGCTCGATACGCTAGAGCGAGCATATCACCGGGACCTGTGGGAGAGGGCGGGATCAGGTCTGACAGGTGCTCAGAAACCAAACAAACATTCAATACAGCCTCGTGACTTCCGAGTAAGACCTGGAACGCGTCCTCTCGGCCATCCTGTTTGCTGAATGAGCTCACGGCATACTGTAAACACCTCTATGAAACTGACACACTGTGAATACACTGCAGTCCTCTTTATTCACTGTGTATGAGGGGAGGACAGAAAAAAAAACTCACGGGGTAAAACAGTAATCTATGTGTGTGAGTCCGTGTGGAGTGGAGTAATCATAGCTGCCTGTGACTTTTACTTTTCCTGTATACAGTACAACAAAGTACATCACAGTAATGTATACAAAAGACAGAATGAAACAATATGACAGAGGACACTTGACATTGATGCTAACATGAGCTTTGCTCGTCACGCAACTGTGACCAGTGAAAATTTTTGGTAAACTTGCTGCCATTTGAGCTGTCAGTAAGTCAGTAGGTACATTTTTACAAGAAATCCAGCGCACACTGTTAACTCTTCTATGATATTAAGGTCTGCTAGGCTGGCTGCACTTCGTGATTAAAATTATGATCTATACACAAGTACGAGTTTTCCACAAAAAAATACCATGATATACTTCTGGAATTGCAGATAGGATAATACGCGATTCTTACTTCTCTATAGAGATTGTGGGTGCGTGAGTGTATGTACCCAGCGATTCACTGGCATCCAATCCGGGGTATACCCCAGCCTTGTGCCCTACAAAATCGGTTTAAGCCTACAAGAAACGGTGAGGACTACCCTGGTGTATTAAGGTCAGTCATTGTATAAATGCAAAAAAAAACCTACATGATTTAATTATTATAAAAGTAAATAAAACTTTTGTACGCTATTGATTTCTTAAATAACGCTTGGAGCACTTTATTATTTATACTTGCATCGGCAGACCGTGCCTCGTAGCGCGCATGCGCACCTTCCAGCTGTAGGTGGTTAAGTAAATAACCTTCTTTAGAAAATAAAATTTTGTTCAGCATAGAAAAACACAGACACTGGTTTCCATAGTTTACCTGATGTAATGAACATGCTTACGACGAGCTTCATTTTAGTAATCAATTGTATAAGGCTTGTATTACTGTTATAAATTAAGTAACTAAATATGTTAAAACAATAATTGCTACCATACCATATCATGTGAAACCAAGGCTTACCTGATTCAATCACCTCATTGGCAAGAGCCAACGCTTTGTCAAAAAGTCTTCTTCTGGACAGATCTTCAATTTCTCCGATGACTTTACACCGTTTTGTCTCTGCAGGGAACCACTTTTCTAAAAGGTAGTTGAGAATCACGTTTGGTTTCAGTGTCCCCACGTTTTCAGTCCCGATCGCCGCTTCGGTGGTCTCGTGGCACAGCGTACATTTTGAGATCAGGTGCCGTCGCCAACACCTTTTGCAGTATGAATGTCCACAAGCAACAGTTACGGGCTCGCAGAGAAATCCACGACAGCTCGGACAAGTAAACACGACACTGGAGTCTCCAGAGCAGCTGTCTGACGGCGTATTACCGCTGGAGTTTCGCAAGATACTATCAACTAAAGCACTTAGTTGTTGTGGTCTGACAGGACCATACCGTAAGGCCACGGAGAAAGAATCTAGTGCTTCTTTAACGCGGTTTTCTGATGCCAACATGAAAGCTTTCTGTAAAATGAATATCTGATCTACACAACCCCCCTCGTCCCACGTAGTTTCACTACATAAACTGGGATCTCTGAAGATCCTACTGTCGGAATGTAGAACAGACATCGCGGATTAAGGAGACAAAGTGTCAGATATCATAAATATGGACAAAACATCTCAATACATTAAAGCGCGATGCCCTCTGACTGCTATGTAGTTTAGTTATTCACCGCACACTACAGATACAGTAAAATTATCATTCTACTCCGCTTCGTTACATAAAAAAAAATCACGTGGGCTGCGCTCCGTTCTCTGATTGGACGAAAGGATTCGATTATAAAACCTTTGTTTTTACGTTTCGTAACAACTCTGCTAAAGTACCGAGAAAGGGAAATTGCAGGCATATAACATCCAGTCCTTTTCTTACAGCGGTCACCTTGTTCTGTGACCCAGCTTTGATTAAATGTCAGCTTTGTAGAAGTGAAACTACGCAGTTCGGCGCCGATTCCTTTTCGCGTCTTTTTGGGAGTTGCGGCCGGTGAAATAGGGAACTGGTGTGGATAATGTCAACATCAATGACAAACGTGGTATCAGCTCCGCTTCCCTGACTGCGAATTTGTCTTTTGCTGAAAGACGCCAGAACTCTTAAATTTGACCGGATGTTAGAGAAAAACGTATGCAGATGTGTGTACACTCAGCATTAACACTATATTTGCAACTATAGGACAGAAATTATAAATGATCTCGTTTAGTAAACGAAAAACATATTTTGTGTCGATTTTTAACAGTGGGATTGCAAGGCAATTCTAGATTCTCGGTGGGCTATTACACTTTTTAATGATTCCATTAAAATGTTGTTCACTAAATTGTACTAACACAGCTACTGCCTAGAGCTTATTACATTTATTTATTTTGGTGACACTTTTATTCAAAGCGATGTACAATTACGAAATGCGGGTCAGACAGGAATAGGGGGTTAAGGGCTTTGCTTAAGGTCCTATTGGTGAAATCATTTTGCTGGTGCTGGGAATTGAGCTGGCAACTTTTAACTCATAGGTCCAGTGTTCTAACATTCTGAGCCACACACAAGCCTAGTTTTTGTATGGGGAAGAAATAGCCTGCTTTGCTTTTATATAATATTTTGTATAATCTGTAATCTGCATATTGCTGTAGGTTCAAATGATAAGCTGTGCGCTAATATCCTTCTAGGTCATGTAATCATGATAATTAGCAGCCCTGCATATGCATCACTAGTGTATTGTAGGTTGCTATGTTACGGCCAAACTTTCGTCAGTGTAGCCTTCTGAGAATGAATGCCAAAGACACACCATCAGCATGGCGTGGTACAGTTTGTGCTGTGCTCATTTTGCAATGCAATTATACATCACAACCAATCACAGGCATTGGCAGTATCTTAAAAATTGGAGCCGTGATTTATGCATGTCTGCTGCTGAGAACATTTCTTCCCTTCAAAGACTATGACACACTAAATCATTGTAGTACACACTCACTAGCCAGTTTATTAGGCACGCCTTGTTAGTACCAGATTGGACCCCTTTTTACCTTTATAACTGCCTTAACTCTTTGTGACATAGATTCAACAAGGTGCTTGAAACATTTCTCGGAGACTTTGGCTCCGTGTTGACATGATAGCGTCGCGCCGTCGCTACAGATTTGTCAGCTACACCTTCACGATGCAGATCTGCCGATCTCCGACATCCCGTAGGTGCTCTGTTGGATTGAGATCGAGCCCATTTGAGTAGACTAAACTCATTGTCATGTTCAAGAGACCAGGCTGAGATGATATGACCTTGGTGACATGGCTCGTTTTTCTGCTGGAAGTATCCATTAGAAGCTGGCTGCAGGAGTCCCCAGGTTACAAGCGAGATCCTTTCCCCAAGTGTGTTGCATTTGTCGGCAAGTCAGAAAAATACAGTACATATCAGTGATAGTAAAAGTAAGTACGTATGGTACTGTACAGTACCGTCCCTCAAGCCAATGAACCACTAAAGCCATGCAATGTTTTCACGAGGGTCAAAGAACTGCCTGCATTCATTACCACGTACCATTTAACCTGGATTTTTAATATAACAGGCTTTATGGCGGTCTACCTGTAAGTACGAGTTTTCCGCAAGTCAGGTATTCATAACCCAGGGAGGGATTGTCTGCACACTGAGGTCATAAAGGGATGAACATGGTCAGCAGCAGGTAGGTTGTGGCTTTTAAACTACAGCCAATGGGTACAAAGGGGCACAAAGTGTGCCAAGAAAATATCCCCCGTGCACTGGTTGAGACAAGGTAGGATGTTTCCATGCTTTTGTGTGAACACCCAACCATCTAAATGTCACAGCATAGATCAAGACTCATCTGACCAGGAAAATCTTTCTAGTCGTCCATTGTCTAATTTTGGTGAGCCTGTGCCCATTGCAGCCTCAGGTCCTTGTTCTTTGGAATGGCACCGTGTGGTCTGCTGCCATAGGCCATCTGCTTCAAAGTTTGAAGTGACGTGCATCAGAGATATTCTTCTTTACTGTTACTGAGTTACTGTTGCCTTTTTCTATAAGCTCGAACCAGTCTGGCCATTCTTCTCTGACCTCCGCCATCAACATGGCGTTTTTGACCAGAGAACTGCTACTCATTGGGTGTTTTTTCTTTTTCAGTCTATTCTCTGAAAACCATAGAGATGGTTTTGTGTGAAAATCCCAGTACATCAGCAGTTTCTGGAAAACTCATACCAGCCCATCTGGCACCAAAAACCATCCACGTTCAAATCATTTAAATCACCTTTCTTCCCCATTTTGGTGTTTAATGTGAATATTACTTGAAGGTCCTGAGCTGTATCTACATGCTTTTTTACATTGTACATTGTGCTGCTGACATATGATTGGATATTTGCTTCAAAGAACATCTGAACAGGTGCACCTAACAAAGTGGCAATTGTTGCGATATGTTCATGTTAGTCATTTAACAGACTAATTTGATAATTTGTTCTACTTAAACATGTTAGAAGTGAATTCATACCAAAAAAGCTGCTGTGGCACCAGTTGTTTTTAAGACAATCGCCAGATACCCAGAAATATTGAATGAATTAATTAATGTGTGACTGACAACATTATGCAACACTTAAGCTAATGTTTTTATTATTTATATTCGGGTTAAATTATGTGTCATTGTAAAACATTAAAGTTTTTAAATAGAACCTTTGCTCAAAATGTTCTAAATAGAACATGTTGTGCTGGCTGTCAAGCATCAGTTTGAATGCTGTTCTTTTATTCCCGAAAATAACATGTTTGATGTGTCTTTTCTTGGCGTTAGTCTGACAATCGCCCAAAGTCGTTCAGCTTAGCAAACAGCGACATTACGATTGAAATGTGTATGAGATCAAATATGTGTTTAGTCAAATGTAAATAAAATCACGTTTTCATAAGTTTGGTTGGCAACAGGCAGGTTATGATTTAATATTTATTATTATTATTATTATTATTATTATTATTATTATTATTGTTTGAGTCTCTGAATGGATTTTCCTGCATTTGATGATATATTTGGACGTATTATAAAAATACGCACGGTAGCTTAAGGCGCCCTGCCTTGCGATTAAATGTCACACCATCCCAGTGTACCCTTACCTTAAAGCAGCATTATGCGTTCAGCTTTTTAAATATATTCAACAAAGAATAAATTGCAGTACTAAACATACATTACCAAAATGTAGGCTATATTCGTCTGCAATGTTTACTTAAAATTTAACGTCAACGTAGGTAAAGCCATTTTAAACATATTTTTGAACTGAACCAACTAAATATATTTTAGGTTCACTTAAAAAATAATCCGAATAACCATCAGCTGTATTAATTGATGTGCTTTTTCAGTTTTCCTCTGTGCCAGATTTGGTACCCAATGATTGCTCCGCAGAGACACCTGCCTTTGACTGCCACCCTGTCTACGTTGCACCTGACCCCCATGGGGGCGGACCCATGTTCTGACTGACTATGGGCGGGGCCTCAGTCTCCCTAGTCCAGGTGGGGTCACACGGACCATCTTCTCCCTCATCACAGGGGACTATGTCTAGTCACACTTAGTCTGGGCGCTCATCCAGCACCAGTTTGCCTTGGATGACCCTAGCAATGGTTGTGACTCCCAACAGCATATCCTTAAGAAGGTGGCGATTCTTGGAGGGGCTGTGACCTGCAGGAGGTTTGCATCTGAGTGTGAAGCGGCCTGGATGTGGATCAGCACCTCAAGGTCTGTGGTCAATGTTCTCAACCAGAGAAGGGGGAATTCTGCTCTCCTGGTGGGAGTTACTGCCTCAGGCGGATGAGTATAAGTATGTCAGAGCTCTATATTTGACGGAGGAAGTGAGGGAGATCGACAGGCAGATCAGTGCAGCTTCAGCAGTTATGCAGACACTGTATTGTTTTGACCTGGTAAAGCGAGAGCTGAGCTGGAAGGCAAAGCTGTTGATTTACTAGTTGATCTATATTCCTACCCTATGGTCTACTATGGTCACAAGGTTTGGGGAATGACCAAAAGAATGAGATCGCAGACACGAGCGGCAGAAATGAGCTTCCTCTGCAGGGTGTCTGGGCTCAGCCGTAGAGATAGGGTGAGGAGCTCAAAGTAGAGTCGCTGCTTCTCCTCATCAAAAAGACCCAGTTGAGGTGGTTCAGGCATCTGTCCAGGATGCTTCCTGGGCGGCTCCCTGGGGAGGTGTTGGGCATACCCAACCGGGAGGAGGCCCCGGGGCGGACTCAGGACACACTGGAGAGATTATATCTCTGGGCCGTCCTGGGAATGCTTTGGCAACCCCCTGGTGGAGCTGGAGGAAGGTGGTCTGGGTTTCCCTGCTTAGACTGCTGCCCCCACAATCTGACCCCCGAGAAGCGGCAGAGAATGGATGCATGGCTGGATAGATGGATGGATTGATGGATGTTGTCTTTTGGGAAACTTTAAACAGGTACCTGAGTTGTTTGGAATATATAGGCCTCCCAAGTTAGTATTATGGAATGCGTTGTTGCTACACACGATAAAAGCTACCAGTACAACCCAAACCTCTGCACGCTAACCTTCAGAAGGGCCGACTTAGGTATAAAACCATGGTGGGTATTGTATAACATCTGTATAAAGTCCTGAAATGTGTTTCTCAGTTACATGCTGCTTGCAAAGCTGCAGGAAACCAGCAGGCCTAGATAGGCCTATTTGAATGCTTTGATTTAACAATTTACATGGTGTTTTATTCCTCTTTAAACTGTGACTTATTTGCCTTTGAGGCTGCGTCAATTAATTTAAAATATATGTGTGAGCAAGTCTATTTGCAGATACAGACGCTCATCTACTTACAAATGAGTTACGTTCCGAATGGCCGTTCGTAACTTGAAATGTTCGTAAGTCGCAATTCAACATGACTTTAAGGGTATACGCAAGTACAAAGAACTAGGATGCTGGGAGTACGCACGCTACGCTGCTGCGCGGCGGGAGTAGCGGCCAGAAGTCGTACTAGGCGGAATTGGTGCACAGAAAAAAAACTGATGATGCAGACAGAAAACAGGAGTCCAATGAACACAATTTCAGCTTACAGTCCTCAATGTTCCTTTGTCTGAAAGTTCGTAAGTAGAGGAGTGTCTGTACTTTGATTTTGGGTCTGGACCCAGTGTGACTTGAATATGTACAGGTGGCCATTAGCGGCCGTCCCGTTACCCCATGGGCACCAACATGCTGTGTACTCTATATGGACGACTGGCCATTACACATGCAGGGACTTTCATGACATCTCATTCTAAACCCATAGGCATCAGTATGGAGCTGGTCCCCCCATTGCAGCTATAACAGCTGCCACTCTTCTGGGACGGCTTTCCACAAGATTCTGCAGTGTAAGTAGATTTTTTTTGTCCATTTATCCAGAAGAGCATTTGTGAGGTCAGACACTGATGTTGGACATGAAGGCCTGGCTCACAATCGCCATTCTAGTTGAAAGGTGCGTGAAAACAGGGCCTTCCCCAAACTGGTATCACAAAGTTGGAAGCACAGAATTGTCCAAAATGTCTTGACATGCTGAAGCATTAAGAATTTCTTTCACTGGAACTAAGGGGCTTAGCCCAGCCTCTGAAAAACAACCCCATACCATTATCTCTCCTCCACCAAATTTTACAGTTGGCACAATGCAGTCAGGCAGGTAATGTTCTCCTGGCATTTGCCAAACCCAGACTCGTCCATCAGACTGCCAGACAGCGAAGCGTGATTCGTCACTCCACAGAACCCGGTTCCACTGCTCCAGGGTCCAGTGGCAGTGTGCTTTACACCACTCCATCTGACGCTTGGCATTGCACAGGGTGATGTGAGGTTTGCATGCAGCTGCTCGGCCATGGAAGCCCATTCCATGAAGCTCCCAGTGCACAGTTTTGTGCTGCGGTTGATGGCCGAGGAAGTTTGGACCTCTGCAGGTACAGAGTCAACAGAACGCTGGTGACCTCTACTCAGGAACTTCACACCACTACATTACATGGTCTGCCACTTCATGGCTGAGTTTCCATTGTTCCTAGATATCTCCGCTTTGCAATAACACCACTTACAGTTGACCGTGGAATATCTAGCAGGGAAGAAATTTCACAAACTGTCTTTTTGCAAAGGTGACATCCTATGACAGAACCACGCTTGAATTCACTGAGCTCTTCAGAATGACCCATTCTCGTACAATTATTTGTAAACCTGACTGCCTGGATAGGTGCTTGGGTTTATAGACCTGTGGCTCAGGGCCTGAAATAAACAGCTGAATTCACGATTAGGGGGTTTGTCCCAGTACTTTTGTCTATGTATCAAAATGAGAAAGCTGTCAGTCGTAATGGTCAGTTGTAATACTGAATTTCTCCATTAGATGCCCTCATTTTACAGAAGATAGTGATAAAATTGCTCAGTGCAGTGAAAGTAACAATGCCATTTCTGCCGTAATTGAAACAAACAAAAAAACTCGATTATCACAATTAATCATATTCTCAGTCTGCATGTTTTCCCGATTACCGAAGAACTGTAGGGAGGATGGGGATTAACCTCATTTTTGGAAAATCTCATCATTTCACAATCAGGAGATTTTCAGAAAAAGGGACAGGAAGCCATGTAACCATTGTGACTGTCTGTGACTTATTGTCAGGCCCGTCGCGACAAGGCAGGCAAACCAAGCAATTGCTTGGGGCCCCGAGCTGGCCTGGGGCCCCAAGACAAC
>JAODKE010000015.1:12641512-12683653 GCA_026779605.1 Mormyrus hasselquistii
AAATGCAGCGACGAACTGTGTGAGCGCCCTCCATGTCCATTTTGCTTGGGGCCCCCAAATTCCTTCAAACGGCCCTGCTTATTGTGTCAGAGTTATTTATTCAGATTTCACCGTGAAGCTGCTGAGATATGATAGGCATCTCTTTCCCCATCTTAAATAAAAAAAAAACAATCATTAGATAATTGTAGCCTTATTTGCAGGGGCTTTTGTAAAAAGGACTATATTTTCTGTAGTAAAAACAATTGCGTGTAATATACACAACCAAAAACCCACCTGTAAGTATGAGTATGAACCCGTTACATTGTTAATTTAAAAGATGTCTTTTTCTTTCGACCTTGATGATGACGCCTAGGTGCGGGAGAGGCATACGAAGTCTGCAGAAGGAAGAAAATGTGCATCCTTTTCCGACTTGGTGCATTGTATGACGAGGGCCTTGCATTTTTGAAAAAGGTCTGCTCTCCCATTCGGAAATGATTATAGCTGCATCTCCTTGTTTAAAAAAAATATATAAAAACTTGGATCTTAGTGGTTTGCTTGCTGGATATCAACACGCTTTAATGTTAAAATCAGCTTATGACTCTCTTAGGGAAACATTCAGGCTTTTGACACAAACAAATCTCTTGTTTGAATGTGGCTTAAATGTACCACGTTGCTCCGTTGGCAGGAGCAGGCTTTGAGTTTCCCTGGGCTCAAGCGGTGTCTGTGTTTTATGTCGTTCTCTCTGTTCTCTTCCGTTCCCCATACTGCTGGTCGTCTCCCTCTCTGAGATGCTGCTGATCAAAAAACCCATTGAAGTTACCACATATCTCTGTAGAAACCGGTTCATTTCCAATACCGTGAGCAGCCAAAAATAGCTTATCGATTGTGTAACACCTGTTTTGCATTTAATAAACCGCAGAAGACTGTCTCTTGCAGCTTGACGGCCCCCACGTAATTGTGCCACTAAAAAGGTCTTTCAGTTATGGAATGCAAAATGCAAGGCGTGCAAGCGTTGGTTTTAACGGCAGGTAAGAGAAATAAAGACAACACGCTCTTATTTTGAAACATAGCAGATATTTTATTGCATTTTGTATTTATTGCTTTGTAATTTTCAGGAGGCAGATAACTTAGACTTTCATGGTAGCACAGGGCTCCCCAATTCTGGTCCTGGGGGGTCAGAATCCTGCTCAAACACACCAATTAAACCTGCGAGGTGTTCCACAAAACAAGATTTCTCAGTCAGCTGGGTTAGCTTAAGCTAGAAGTCAGGATCGTCCAATGGGAATGCTCCTTACTTTAACAATCTTGATTTTTAGCTTAACCCAGCAAACTGAGAAATCTTACTTTGTGGAACACTCCCTTGGCAATTAAGCTAATTAAGCTGTGTTTGAGCAGGGGAATCTGCAGGAACTGGCCCACCCTGTTGTACCATTAGAATGTAGAGATTAATTGTCATTGTTGACATATCAGAGCACACAGTGCACAACAATGAAATGTGTCTTCTGCATTTTACCCATATGTGCCAGTGTGACAGAGCAGGGGGCAGCTAATTCAGCGCCCGGGGAGCAGTGCTTGGGGGCAGTACCTTGCTCAGGGTACCTCAGCGGTGCCTTGCTGGTCAGGGATTTGGAACAGCAATCTTTCAATTACAAGTGCGCTTCCCTAACCATTCAGTCACCACTGCCCACAGATGCCCATAGATGGTCCACGTACAAATGAAAATAAAAAATCTTGAAACTTGAATTGCAAGGACCTTTTTATGAAGACTCTAAATGTGGGTGGCTGTAAGGTGGACATTGTATGGATTGGACTGGAGGGACTGCAGACAGGAAACCTCGTCCCATCATGCAGATCCTACTGGCGATTGGTCACCTCTGTTTCTAATGGAGATTAGCTCCCTCATCTGACCTTGGCAGAGATGAAAGAGTCCTGTTGGATTGGCCTGCTAATGTCTTGATCGATCATTTCTTTTCTGATTTACTGTTTTTCCACTGGATCTGTCAAATGACGTCACCAAAATGCAGGTGTGAGTCGGAAAATGGACAACAGATGCAGGTAAGATGAACAACTTCTGCGGCTGGAGTTTCTGAGAATTGCAGCGCGTGATACCTCCCGGCAAACGCAATCTGTCACAGAAATATGTAAAAGCAACAGACTGGAAAGAGTGACACGGCATGTGCACATGCAGTACGTTCATTAATTTTGCCTTTCCTGTAAATATAATTTTAAAACAATTTCCAAAGCTGAGTCAAAGTAATTATTTTTATATAAATGGTGGTTAAAGGATTATAATAAACTTCTGGGGGTGGAGTGTTTAGCACTGTTAACTCACACCGCTGGGTACAAGTCTGGCTTTGAGTCTCTGCCATGGCTCTTTGTGTGTGGAGTCTGCATGTTCTCCCCGTGTCATCGCGGGGTTTCCACTAGGTACTCTGGTGTCCCCCCACAGGTGTCCTCCAAAAACATGCTGGGGTTCATTGGAGTGATCACATTGCCCATAGGTGTGCATGTGTGTATGAATGCTGTGTGAGTGTGTCCTGCGATTGGTTGTTTACCCCAACCTGTTGTGCCAGGACTCCCTGGAAGAAGAGTTATTGTAACTCAGTGGACCTTCCTGGTTAAATAAAGGTTAAATAAATAAATACTGGGTTGTTCCCTGCCTTGTGATTATAGCATCTGAGATGCATTTTGGGTTTTATGTTAAACTGTACCTTAATGTTCTACTGATTCATACAGAGTAAATGAATGAAAAGCAATCATCTGTTTAGAATGGAAGCAGAGGCCATCCGACTAGAGAAAAAGGTTGTTCGTGATGTGTATACAAAAATGGCATGCTCCCTCAACATCTATGGTAAATTCCAGCTCTGGGTTCAATAATTCTTCCTCCATCTGCATCCAGAGAGCCCAGTGACAGATGTTGTTAGTAGTTCGATGACTCATCCCTAAAATGTCCATCCAACATGACTCTGTATATAATTATGAATATGAAGCTGATAGCATATTGACTTTATGCAAACTTAATGCATTCGTGCTTGACATACATTTATATAATCACATATATTCAAATCTATTCCATTATGCAATCATATGTGAACTCTGCGGCATGACTGTGGCAGTGAATCTGGTAGTCATCACAATGTCCCAGTTTGATAAATTCCCTGTCAGAATTCCAAGTTGTGGTACAGGGAAATGCATGTGTGTCAACCTGGAGGTGTATGAAGTTGGCTGGGATTTGGTTCCCCCTGGTGGACGAAGCTGAGAAACAGGGTAACAAGCTCCAGGTGGCCAATAACCTGCATGTGCCATCCACAGGACACAATTTTCTACGCCGTCGTCTCCATTAATGGTAAACAGATTCTTCTGCTATGCTCTGCTGGGGCCCCAGAGCAAAACCCGTTATCTTTCTTAAACAGTCCAGATGATTCTTCTGGTCCATACAGTTTATCAAGTAACAGCCGACTTAAATAAGCGTTGCTTTAAAAGTCTGACAGAAGGCAAAAGAAATGGAGAGACTCTGACTTCAGGCTGTAGAACGCTGGCAAATTGCGTAAAACCTCTGTTTCCGCCTAAAATATAATTATATGTATCACTTGTAGCTTTGGGATAGCAAGAAATCCACCATCATGTTGAAAAGAGTTATGATGCAATCCTGCTATGATTGTGGACTCCGGTCTTCATTCGGACCACCTGCTCAAAACCCCCTGCAGGTTTTTCAGTGGACCTCGGCTTTGTGTTGCTGATGAGATCCTTGCAATAGACCGTCATAGAACATTCGTTTGCTGAAGTATGATCACATGACCCTCGCTGTGTTTCTTAGATTGTGATCATGTGCTGTGTTTCTCAGTGATTCGCCACTCTTGAGAGGAGGGTTGGAGCCCATGTTCTCAGGAGAACAGTTCAGGATCTATGTCTGAACACAAGAACCACAGTGGTACCCGATAAATACTACCTTCTGAGTGACAGGGCAAGAGTCCTTGGAGGAGGTACAACCCTTGGGGGCGGGGTCATCCAATAGGCGTGGGAGTGTGGACACAGCCAGGTGTTTGTGAAGGTTGCGAAGGCATAAAAAAAGCAGCGAGGATGAGAAGCGTGACAGGCCGAAGCAAAACGATTGGCAGTGCAGACAAAGCCACACCCCCAAAATCCACAGGGCTTTCACCTGCAGCTGGCTGGAGGGGGAGGAGCCAACCAGTGAGGTGCTCATGTGAAATTATCACATTTTCGGGCAAGGGGAGGCGTCTGACATCATGGGCATGAGCTGCAGTGTTGAGGGCAGCGTTTGGTGTATGACAAGAAAAGCAGCTCACAAGCATATTATTATTTGATGCTTTTATCCATGGCAACAGAATGTTTCATTAAATATAAGATTTTAATTGTATTTCTCAAAGGTGAAGCAAGGCTCCACTTATAACTGACAATTTTTAGATTCCCTGTCTGTCTATAGCTGTGAATGAATTTCCTGTAGTATATGTGGTGAGTATTAAATCTCTTCTGGTTTCATACATTTCCTGTATCCGTCGAACTGTCATTTTGCCGGAGTATCTAAGATATCCGCTATAGAATGTTGTTAGAACCTACTGCTGTGGGAGGGTTGTGTGACTGCAGCATAACCCCATGTGATGTGAGGGAAGCTGAGTTAAAGGTGAACAAGCCAGACCCTGCAGTAGGAACATACCTTGTGATTCAGTGTTATAAGAGTTGACCACCAGATGGCGGTGTTGGGCGGCTTTTATTTGGAAGACTTCGTCATGGTGTACCATTGGTGCACTACGCAAACTAGACATTAGTCCAGCTGCTTATCGCCTATTCACAAGCCACTAGCATCGCCACTGTTTCAATACTGACCAGAATTGTTTCAATAAAAACAGAGCTCTGGAAAAAAATCAAGACACCACTCAATGTATTTTTTTCAAAGTAGCAGAAGGCTACACTGTGATGCAGGCTGCCTCCTGGCTGAAAATTTAGACAGCAGTACACCAGCACATGGTGAAACAGGAGACACTGGGAACAATCAAAAACCAACCAGGTAAAGGGCGGAAGCAAATTTCTAACGGCAGGGATGACTTTCACGTTTATCTTGCAGCTTCTCAGGAATCAGAGTGTGACATCAAGTGACCTTCAAAAGGAACGGGAAGCATTAAGTGCAGGTGTGAAGTGCACAGCTAGGACAGTGTGTATCAGGATCCTAGAAGCAGGACTGAAGTCCCATAAAGCAAGAAAGAAGCCCTTCATTACATGAAACAGAGGAGAACCAGGCTGCTGTTTGCAATATATATATATTATTCACAGACACCTTAAATTGAGAAATGAGTGAAACAAAAAATTGGTATGTGGTCTCTTAATTCTCTCCAGAGCTGAATACTAATGATGTCAATAAATCTAGGGTAGGTTTCTTTGAATAAGTGCATCCAATATATAGCATTTAAAGTATTGCATGAAACACGAATCAAAAGATGACATTTAAAAAATACTATTACCAACTTAGAAAACACATTTCCATCTATTTCAGCCTCACAGAGGTTTGGCTAAAAGCCCAGTACGCTTAGCATTGTAATGTAGTTCCGTATGCTGATGTCAGTGTTTACCTCTCTGTGAGTGTAAATATATGTATGCGAGAATAAACAACCCCACTTGTGTGTAAATGCATGTCTGTGAGTGCAAACACATCCCCAATGGTGTAAATAAGATCTGTGAACAACCTGGTCTCATTCCAAGAAGATGAAATGACCTGATTTTCCCAACATGAATTAAATACAGATGTTAATAAAACCATATAAACAATTATGAATCAGCAAAGCAGAATAAAATAACAAAGACAATTTACATTAACTCATTTAATAGGGCACTTAATGTTGGTGAACAGTACAGAAAATGCATATAAAATGATATAATGTATATTTACCTTAACTTAAAGAATAACATTTACAACCAAATGCTGTTCCTGTTGAAAATGAATGTCTGATGTATAAAGACCGGAATATTTTAAACAAATTTTTATAGTCAAGCATTATTTTTATTTTGTCTGAATCCTATTAATGTATACAAGTTATGCATCATGTACAGCAAGTGAAGTAAATATTTTTGCAGCTCTGTAAATTTAACATTTATTTTGCATTAACTTCATGTTGCTTAATACTGATAAAATGATGCAGAAAACTTACATATAGTGTTGTCCTTCTCTGATATAAACCTACACTTTTCTCTGCTTCACACAGAAAAGGATGCAGTTATGGGTCTTTGTGTACTGGACATTATTGTCTTTACAGTAAAACCTGTATAGTAGCCCCTTTATAAAAGGACAGATACATTTTAATTTAAAAATCCATAATTTATATTTTCTTTACATATACATATATATCAAGATACTGTGGCTCATTCTCAACATTAAGTCGGACCTACTCCGAATTCCATTTTGAAGAATGATCCTTAAAGAATGATTGTATATTGATGAATGTTCATTGCAGTTGTTTATGTAAACTGCTCTCAGATGTAATGCATATCTACTATTGCTTGTGAAACACTTTCCCAGCAGACACTTAGAATAACATGCATGAAGCTTGACTTCTAACAGGTAAAGTATTTCGGAAAAATCTTACAGAGAGCTCAATAAGTTCGTACTTTTTAGCCCAGATTTTGTTTTACTCACGTCATATATGTTTCATTTGGACTTCTTCTCAACATGAACAAGTTGTCTTGCTCCTGATTACCCTGCGAGATCATACACACACTTCTCTTCCACGTTTGGTCTGTCCATCATTCCATCTTGCATTAATTCCATCAAAAGTATTGCATACCAGCGCATTTCCTGCATACCCTTTTACAGTACAATAACATGTAAAGCCTTCCCTGTAATGCATAACTACATACAGGGTTGAGTGCAGAGTAGAACACATATCTATACGCCCATGCATACATATATAAATACAAACAATTAAGTGTATTCTCTTGCTTCTCAGAAGCAATATCGCCCCCTGCTGGAGAGCTCAGGATCACATTGGCCTACATGTGGCTTGCCCTGTAGCCTGTAATCCAGCGAAGCAGCTGAATGTGTGCAGACGTGATCAGAGTCTGGGGCTGGCTGTTTTTTCTCCGTGTGCAAAAGGGTCCCCCGTGGAAGAGCAGGTTATGTTTTCTGCACCATGTCTGCTCTGAGCAGAAGAGACATTCCCCATAAGGACAGCCACTGAGTGGAGGTTCATTTCTCTGTCTGAGCCGTGAAGGAATCTCGTATCCGCACCACTTCAGCCGCACACAGGTTTCCGAAAATCTTACTGTTATACTCCGGGAGACGGCCCCTGTGACCAAGAGAAGGAGCAAACAGTAAGTTACCAGCACCCCCTAATGCTGAGAAGTAGTATTTTTTTCAAAGTGTTTCCTCCTAGTGATCAGGATTCTTGGTACCTCAGACTTCAATCTGATGTCTGAGACACGTCCCTCTATCCTTATCAACTATACCCATCCAGACAGACTGTCACATGACCAGCTATATCTCTCAGATCTATGAGTAAATCCAGGCTTTACTTTAACACAGGCAAGAACAAGCATTCACTAAAATACACAGCTAAACATCAGCAGAGGCTCTGACAAACCCTGCCTTCAGGAAGGTGTGTGTGGTCCTGGACTTGAAGCTTACCTGCAGTCAACCCTTGAGATATACGTGAGACGAGACCGTCCAGGACGGCTAGGCTCAATGAAGTAGCGGGCTGTCAGGACATTAACTCGCACGCCCAACACTGGCGCCCCCTCATGGTCCACGGAGGTACAGACCAAGGCGCATGCACCTTTTGGCAGGTCTGTCACCCATGTCCTAGCAGGAGAAAAGAAGCAATAATAGATTAAGAAAAGATCTTTAGTGGGAAATTCAATCATTTTGTAATGTTATGGTGCATGTCCGCGAGAACAGCAAGTGTATCTCAGCTGAACGTGGGGAAAGTGATTGTGTGCAAGCATAACATGGGCATGGTAAGTGTAGTTGGCGTGATGAATGTATCGGATAAGAATTTGAGCACTGAAACCTTCCTGAGCGAAGAGTCAGTTTGTGTACCTGATAAGGACATGGTCACGTGGAGGATGTGGCGCCATGCTGTCCCGCACGTACTGGTACACTTCAGTCTGTGGGTCCAACGTTTCCAGAACCTGGGCCTCCAGAAGGTCATCGTCCCAGCGGTGCTGCTCTCGCAGCAGCCGGGTCAGGACCTCCTCGGGGGACGCCGGCACCTCTAGAGCTGCCTTCCAGAACCTCAGCGGAACTCCGTCTTGCACCTTTTGTGTAAAGGGATGGAACAAAGAATAGGTCGTGAAGTGTGTGCACAGTGCGGCGATGACTAAATGGAGCTTCACGAAGCGTTTTCTGTATTTTCTGACCCTACAAGATGGTGCTCACTGTTGAAGATCGGGCTCAAAAACGAAGCAAACCAAGAGCACCATCTAGTGGGGTAAAAAAAAAAAATACAGCGAATGGTTCACGAAGCTCCATTTGGCCGTCGACAACCTTACGCACTATTTCTCAGTGAACAGAACTCAACCGAGCTCAGACTTGGAGTGGATCTCGGCTCCTCAAGCACACTGGACGCTGTGTGTGGCCGCTGAGAGCCTTGCTGATCCTTACAGGCCAGACAATCACAAAAACTCGACAAAAGACTGAAGCCATAAAGGGATGTGAGGAAAACTGAAAAAGCCTAGGATGAGCGTTGAAGAACCCGTGCATACAAGTGTGCAATGGATTTGGCGACTCTGATAAGTAGATTCTAAGCCCACCGGCTTATCTGCGTGGAAAAGATGGCTCCCTTGCTGTTCATTGTGGCTTTTCTCTTGCTTACAAAATACTTTCTCTTCATTTAACAAGCAAACTCCGGTACAAAGCTACAGCTGATTCAAACAATGCGCCACATCCCATGTAGGGAAGGTTATTTTTGAAATGTAATGGGTTATGGACTTATTACCCTGTTAATAATGTAATAAGTAATGCAACTATTCATAAAAGTAGCATAATGTATTACATTTGATTACTTTTCTAACATATATTTAACCTGGGCAATAAATATGAAATGTTAAATTTGTCCCAATGGCTTTGCTGACCTGGATTGTTTGAAAATATGCTGAAAGAAGGCATTTCTGCACGACGAAACGATACAAAGCAACAAAATGAATGTCACATTGTATATATAAGCTTTTTACTGAAAATAATATATTTAGATGTTACCCCTTTGTAATCACCAACATATTAGTAACAATCAATGGAGCGAACTACATTTACATTCATTTTGTAATTTAGTTGGGTAATGATGTCACATGTAGCTAGCTTTTCCCCAACACCGACTCCTGTCCCAGTTAACACTGGGCTCCTATCTCTTAAACAGAGTAAACAGAAGAAGGGGCAGGGAGCTGATTGTGCTGAAGACGTTGGTGATGGCTTAAACCATCCAATGGTGACAAACTGGAGGATGTGTTCTCATGAGAAAGGCTTTGCCGTATGATGTGGTGGGGGTAACAGGGTCTGGCTGCCCTCTGTGGCAGCCATGAACTGTGAGACCGTCCAAGTGTCACACGGACGAAGGGGGGAGAGGCGCCACGCAGAGAAGCCATGATCGGGGCAGACCTGAACAGCGTTGAGAAACTGCTACCGTCAACACCATCCCCGGAGCAGATAAATCACCATGCAGCAACTGTCCTGGGGGATTTTCTGCTGCTTATAAAAATTGAGGCGTTGGCCTTAATGAACCATACAGAAGAGCTGACTGGCTGGATCCTTAAAGATGCCACTGACAGTTCAGCGGTTCATAACGATACGGTATGGGTTACAGTTACCGTTTGTTCGTGAAAGGAACATGTGACCCTCTTAGCTGCTGTATGCGGGTTGGTGTATGGGGGTGAGGTGTGTGTGTTCTATGTTTGGTGAGTTCACTGTCGGTGTGTGTGTACGTTCGGTGGGTTCACTGTCGGTGTGTGTGTACGTTCGGTGAGTTCGCTATAGCCCAGATACCTTCTTGCTGGCCAGCTCTGCAGGCTCCGTTGTCGATCGGCTGTCGTAGCCTCGGAAACGGTCTTTGGCCTCCTTCAAGAATCCATCCAAGCTTTCCTTCAGGATGCCCTCGTGGGTGGTCAGCTTCCCCTCTCCCGGCGGCTTCAAGCCCTGATCCGCGTACGAATTCCTGCATCGACTCATTTCTTCCGGAATCTAGGATGAAGAGCGAAAGCAAGGGGTTCAGACGGATGTTTGCCTGATGCAGTAGGAATGTTTCCCGGCCTGAGGGAGACTGGGAATGGCAGAGGTTTCGGGTCCCACTGAGCACATAATTAATTAGTTGGCGTTATTTGTTGGCAACCAGAGTTTGCACAACTTAAAATAAACCAAGCACCTGCCTCAGCTGTGTTTGTCCTAGTAAAATACTTCTGTTTATTTTATTCTTACTGAAAGCTAAACAAATCAAAATATATCATGACATATTTAATCATTTAGGACCAATGAACAACAAATTAATCAGAGATTCTTTTAAACAACCCATATTATCCATATTAAAGGAAATTGTATAGGTTAATATAACATTTTGAAAATCTTTATTTGTTTATACGCCACTAACTTTGAAGCTTCTTGCGGTTTTATTTGATTTAGCCAGTAGCTCCGAGAAAGCTAATCAATTAAGCTCATCTAAAAGCAACACTCTAGGCGCAGAATGCCCCAGCTGGAATCTGCAGAGGATGAAGTTGCCAAACTTAAGAACAAAACTGTACACAAAGCAAATGTCCTGTCTAATCAATGCAGGGTTTGCAGGGGGGCTGGAGCTTATAACCAGAGGCATGTGGCATGAATTTATTGTCAACAAATACAAATGCATATATGAAAACCCTTGTGTCCAGCCCCGCATTTTCCATTGTCCTCTATTTTGCATTTTAAGTCCTGTGTAATCCTTCCCTTACCAAGTACTGCTTATTGTGTACTATTGCGTTATTTCTTGCCATAGTTAAAGGCATACGGATGGTTACGGCAATAAAGCTCACTTTATTTGACTTGACAATGACAGGATTTCAGTCGATCGAAATGGATAAACTTGAAGGCACATACTTTAAATAATTCACCAGAAAGCATTCATTCACCTAAATATTATTTTTTAAATTTTAACTTGCGGGAAGAAACTGGGGCAACCTAGAGGAGACCCTCAGCAAACAGGGAGGAACCCCAAGAGTGCCGGAGGAGAAGCCTGAGAGTGGCAGAGGAGAAGCCCAAGAGTGCCGGAGGAGAACCCCAAGAGTGCCGGAGGAGAAGCCCAAAAGTGCTGGAGGAGAACCCCAAGAGTGCCGGAGGAGAACCCCAAGAGTGCCGGAGGAGAAGCCCAAAAGTGCTGGAGGAGAACCCCAAGAGTGCCGGAGGAGAACCCCAAGAGTGCCGGAGGAGAAGCCCAAAAGTGCCGGAGGAGAAGCCCGAGAGTGCCGGAGGAGAAGCCCAAAAGTGCCGGAGGAGAAGCCCAAGAGTGCCGGAGGAGAAGCCCAAAAGTGCCGGAGGAGAAGCCCAAAAGTGCCGGAGGAGAAGCCCAAGAGTGCCGGAGGAGAAGCCAGTCCCTGTGTGCTGGGGTCGTGAGGCAACAGCGAAACCCACCAAGTCACAGTGCAGCTCTCCTTTTACCTCCCTTTTCACTTACTCACCACATACTTATCGCTACTCAAAGAGAATAACAGCATTAATTTTTTTTGAATATTCAGCATTTTTGGAAATTTTCATTTATGGTATTTACGCTTTGATTGGTTTCCAGGGTAGTCTGTGTGTCGCGTCAGGCATTTAGCCATGTAGTAAAATTATGGGGTTACCTCTCCAAAAAAAAATGTTTGCTCCTGACCCAGGCATGTAGATAGGTGCTAAAGTACGGAGTTTAAACCCCTCTAAAATTTCTAGACCCTCCCTCAGATTTCATTTCTGGCTGTGGTCCTGTATCACGTCATGGAGGTCACAGGGTCACAAGGTCGTTCTTGGTTAAACAATTCAGATTCTTTCAGTCTCAGCTTGCGTTCAGGCAAATAAACCGGCCAGATCCGGTACTGTGATACGGTGCCTAAAGCTCAGACGATGCCGGTCTGGAGACTTTTCCAGCATTCCTAAGCCAGACCCTTCAGAAAGAGATCCGCGTGGGGGCGGGGCAAGGAAGGGATGCAAAGCCTCACCAGGAAGATCTTCCTGCACTCTGCGATCATATGGGCCAGGCCTTGGGTGGCTGCCAGGTTCTCATTCAGGTCCTTCTGGTCCGGTTTTCCCAGGCTCTGCTTCCGCTGCATCACCCTGTGCAGATAAGGACCCGGTCAGACATTTCCTGCGACTGACACAGAACTGATGCTGCTGCCTGACGTCATTTAGCATTTACTGAAACACCTCTACTGCTGCATTGTGGGTATTACTGAAACACCTCTACTGCTGCATTGTGGGTAGCTGATCATAGAGACCCGTTACTTTAACTTAAATTCAATAGGCTGCGATCTCATTCACTGAGTCCTACACACGTTATACAGTTAAAATCCCATTGGAGCGGATTTGCTTGTAACGGAATATCGTCTATAACGGACGAGGTCCGCTGGTTCCGGCCGCGCGCCTTTAAGAACATGCAGAAAAAGCATCGGATTATAGCGGATTCGCATATAATGGAATTTCGCTTATAACGGACAAACAATTTGGTCCCAGGGCTTTTAGCTGTAGTTTTGTTCGGTTATAACAGACATTCCGGTGATATCCAGAACAGATACGCAGTCGGGATTATTAACAGTCACGCATCTGCTCAGGTAAAGTTGGATTACTACATGTACAATATAATAATCTATACCACAAGTGTGTGCTGGGGTGTGGCATGAGTAAATGGTGTCCTGTAGTTGTGTTCTGGGCATACAGCAACTATGCATATAATGGACTTTTTTGAAGCAATATTTGTAATAATTGTTACTTGTAATTTATTTTGGTTTACAAAAAAGAGTTCTTACAGATTTTGTTTTCCTTAATGACATTAACCCTGGTTCAACAGCCACACCTAAACATTGGATAAATGCTTAAGGAGCACTTGGGCCCCGGTCGGTGGGACTGTTCTTGTTTGAACAGGGGTCCAGTCCAGGGATGTGGGGAAGTTACCTGGTGGAGGAACCGTCCCGCCGCAGCGTGTTCAGGTGGAAGAGAGAGGGCGCCAAGCACACGGCCAGGTTGGTGCAGGTCATCTGGTTATCGACGGCGGCAGCGGCGACATCACTCAGGAAGTAAAGCAGTGTTTGCAGCGCCTCCCTGTGGTGGTCAGGCAACAGCAGCACGGCCGCACGGACGGCCTGCAAGCGCTGCTCTTTGGGGATATCTGGGGGGGAGGGGGGGGGGGTGGGTTCACTTAAGGGCTTTGCAGACACCTCCAAACATAAAACCATAAAACAGGATCCTTAAAATATCAACAGAACCGTCATGTGAAATTATTACAAGGGAGAAGCAATTATATGTAACTACAATAATGTAACAACTGGGTCTGGATTCAAGTTTAAGAACCCCGCAGTGTTTATTACTTCACTACAGATGCCAGAGTCTTTCTTTAATCCATACAGTCACACTTAGAAGCTGTTTAATTGGGCTCCAGGAAGAATTTGACTTTTGTATTGCATCACACTAAATCTGCCACAGTCCTACTTATTTGGAACACATCAAACATTTTTAATGCTTGTTTTTCCCTTCCAATATTTTCCCCTTTAATATAAGTGTAATATTAGTTATAGACAACCCCGACTTAAAGATCTTCAGAGGCCTAACAACACATTCGGGTTTTACAGCAGCCAGGTGATGTAATGGAAGAGAAGTTTCCTCATTAAAAAGTGAAAAAGAAAAAAAAAAAAAAGATTAAATCATAATTACTATTACACAAGATCTATTATAAGATGCGGTTTATGATAATGGTCCTCAAAATATATGTTTTATGTGTGGAAGGGAGAGAGAAGAAAGGCATTGAAAAATAAGCATGTTTTGCGTGTTTTGGTAAATTTTCACAACCAGCACAGCAAGGCTTCCCATTATAGCAAGCGGAGAGATATTTTACTCAAACTCACAGAGTCTTACTGAAGACAGCACACAGGAGTGTGGTTACAGTAAGTGAAAGCTTAAAGGTTCCACAATAATAATAATGCAGACGCTCCTCTACTTACGAATGAGGCACGTTCCGAACAGCCGTTCCTAACGTGAAAGTTGTTATTCAACATATAATAATAAAAAAAAAAAAATGAAGTGAGACAACAAGATGGCCAGCTATCTGATTGGTCGATCTGCAGCAGGCTAGGTGGCTAAGTGTCTCAGAAATGTGCCTGAAACGGTACAGACCAATTAAACCGTTTCAGCATAAATCAGATGTAGTGGTCCACTCCAAAAAGGAGAAGTAATGCCTACTGATCGATGTAGCGATCCCAGATGACGTTATCATGCCCAAAGGAGATGAGAAACTGGGCAAACGCAAAGATCTAGAGATCGAGATCAGCGGGACGTGGGCACCGAGACGTTAATGCCGGTAATGATCAGAGCTCTAGAAAGGATTCACCAAGAACGTCCAAGAGCTACCCGGTCACCACACAGCACAAGAAGTGCAAAAGATCAAACTGATGAGAACTTTTTCTGGTTGGGACACGGACTGCCCAGTGGCTGCAGGCCAAAACCGAAAATAAGAGAGTAAGAGAATAATACAAGTAATAATGATAGCTAGGTGTCATGCTACTCACACTGGTAGATCTGTAGGAAGGTCTCTCCTAGCTTGCTGGTCAGCAGGGGCTCGGGAAGATCTCTGAAGTACTGCTTCAGCATATCCGCCACGTCGTAGGCCGACTGGCCCTCGTAGCTGACACCATCGGGGCAGGCCTCGTTCATCTGTCTCAGCGCCTGAATGCGCGACTTGACCCCCGACTTCCTGAACAGGCCCACCTGCGGGAGCAGCAGTCAAAGAATGCGTGGGAATCGTCGGGAAGCGCTCGGGGGTGTCGGCGCCGCTGTGGATTCACGGGCCGTTAGCCTATCCTTCACAGCTGCTGGGGAGTTCTCCCCCAGGCCCCCGGTGATGGCCGCACTGGGGCCGAGGCAGTGATATCCTGTTGCAGTCTCTCTTTTACCATTTCCACTCTGCTTCACATGACATAACGGAGACACAACGGACCGCCGGAACAGGGTTTACATCATTATTTGGTCAGCTAGCACCTGTGAGATGAATTCGCGTAGACTCAAGGCGCACCAGCTGTTGTGTGGAACGGGGGAGCTGGGGGAGGGGGACTTGTCGAAGGACGGCGCTCTCACCTGGTCCAGGCATTGGCTCCGCAAGTAGCGCATAGCTTGCTGGATGCCCAGGGGGAGGGGCTGTCCGCTGTGCTGCATGTTCAGCTGCAGAGACACGCCGAAGACGCTCCGATCCCGGTAATCCCGCAGCTTGGGTCTCTTCATGAACCGCGGCATCACCCTGCTGGGGCAAGGAAATGCCATGAGGCCACCTCCTGCTCTATCTCCCTCCTATCTCTGCATGCTATTCCCCTCATCCGTCTGTCCGATCAGTCCCTCCATCTCTGTGAGTGATGTCCCTCCGCATCACTCTTGCATCCTCCCATGCCGCGTGGCTGAGATAAACCTCCAGCCAAGCTCTGTGGGGACAGGCTGAGCGTCCACTGCCTCTGCTGCTCATCAGGGCCTTCGGGGGCCCCAGGCAAGCGAGGGTGTGCTGCACGCTGAACACATAGATCAGGCACCAGCGGGGCTGCTGTCCATAACGAGAGCGACCCACACCTGCATTAACTAATTGGGCCAGATGCACATCTGGGGCTGTAATCTTAGAACTTCAGGACCAAGGTGGGGGGTTAAAGCTACAAATTAAGAAAAAGCCAGATGAATCACTCTATTGTCCACCACCCCATTACAGTGTATTTCCCATGGGGCTGCTGGACTAATCTCCTTACTTTTGGGAAGCTTATGAGTTTATATATGTGGAGGACAGTTAGAAGGTCTAGGCAATGACACAGCTAGTAAGATGAAAAAGGTCTTAGCTTTGATTAGTGTGAGCGGTGGGAAATCACGCTGAGATTAAGAAACTTAAAGAGAGGGGATATAACATTCTCATACAAAAGTGCAAAGCAATATCGAAATGCATAATTTCCAAAACTAACATTTTTGTTGGTTTTGAGATGAGACCTAGGGGGTATTCCAAGAAGGAGGATTTCTTGCTTAGCCAGATAACTTCTTGGATTTAAGGTAGTCTGGGCTAAATGGACTTTATTTTCAGCCCAGACTAACTTAAAACCGTCAAGTTATCCGCTAAGCAAGAAATCCTGCTTCACTGAACCATGATATAAAGTCCGGCTAGGCTTCCTCATCACATGTTATAGTACTGGGAATCAAAATTTACTCAGATTTTCATTTAATTAAAAAAAAATCTCAAAAATGTATTCCCTGGAGTGAGTTTTTGTTCTTCAATTCAAAAGGTTTTACTTCCTGAAGTAAACGAAGTAGGTCAGTGAGGAAATTCACTCCTCTGATCAGAGAAGCAAATCTCATCAGCAGGGTTGGGGCCATTCCGGAACGCATTCATCAATTCCAATCCAAATCAGGAAACAGGAACTGGAGTTGGAATTTAAATCTCCATGAAATTCGAATTCAATTCCATTTCTGTTACCCATAGTTTTTATCCAATCCCAACTCCAGTTCCATTTCCTGATCTGGATTGGAATTGAAGGATGCATTCTGAAGTGATCCCAACCCAGCAGTGTCCCCCCGAATGACTCATTAGCCATGTCCCATCCCACCCTAGACTCCACCCCCACCATAGCCCCACCCACTTAGCCTTGACTCCACCCACCAGCTATACCGCACCCATTCCACCCACGACCCCGACTCCATCTCACGGTGACACTGACCAGCTAAGGCTGTGCTTATGTCCCGGTGTGTGCTTCTCCAGCAGGGCGGTTAGCTTGAGCAGAGCCAGCTTCTGCAGCAGGTTCATCTGAAGCACAGACTGGGAGCTAAGCTGCAGGGGAGCAGAGGGGAGGCTGGCACGGTGTGAGTCCTGGAAACTTGGCCAGCGCAGCTTGGGGGGCCTGTAAAGGGAGCGGGGCGGGGGGGGCATGAGCATCGGGGCACGACTGCTAGGGACAGAATGGACCGCTCCGTTGTTTGCGCTGGTCATTAATACGATTCATTGTGTGGGTCACCGAAACTCTTCCGAAAGACTCTGAGCCCTGAAATAGAGCATGAGCAGCCTTGTATCAGCCTGAAAACTTTCTGTATTGAGTACATTTAATCTGCATCTATAAAAAAAAAACAACCTACTATATTCTACAAACAATCATAGGGTAGATGTACTTATCAAGGAAACATATCTTTAACAGTGTGGTGGATTTCCTCCTAATTTCTGTTATAAAGGTCACTTCCTCTGTAGTATAAATAAAAACTCAGCATTTGCCATTATTTTGCTTTAAAGTCTAGGGTAGGAATCAAGTTATTTGCTGGTCACAATAACATGCATCCTGGTATACTGTGCGACCTCCAAAAAGCATATAGATGATGAGATCTGCTGTTTTTACCCAAAGCAAGCGTCAATTAAGAGAGGGGCTACGTATAGGGGATTCAAACCCACAACCTTGGGAACTCATTTCTCTACTTGTTGAGTTACAAGAGCCATGTAGAACAGGAAGAGCACCTCATAACCCTGGCAAGAATGGTTCGGTTACACAGACACAATCGCCAACGTCAGGTTTAAAAAAATGTGACTCGCCTGCTTGGCCTGGTCAGGGAAGCTCCCACACCAGAGTCCCTCCGGTCTCGACCTGTCAGGCCCTCCTCCTGCTCGCTGACGTGGGCCACGCTGTCCAGGTCACTGCTACTCTCCGCCTCCTCCAAGTGGTGCTGCAGCGGCGAGTCTAGGGCGGAGTCTGAGTCAGCCTCCTCCTCGGCCCATTCGCTGACGAGCCGCTGCAGGCCATCCACCTGCCTCAGGATGTCATCCAGCCGTGGTTCAGCGGGATCTGTACCAAGGGGCTCGGGGGGCACGTTATCGTACAGGCTGAGCCGACTGTCTATGGAGCCTGTCGAGCCGCTGCGCTTGCGTGACCTCCAGCTACCATCCCGTTCGCTCTCGGAGTGGCTCCTGCAGGGGGCGACGCTGGGGCATAGTGCCTTGGGGAATGTGCCCGGCTTGTGGCCTTCTGGGATGAAGAATATGATCTCTGCCTCCTCCTCTTCACGGTCCTCATCCAACTTCGCTGTGTCTTTGTACTTCTGCTTCTCCTCTTGAGTGATGGGCAGGAACTGGGGCAGGCTGAGCAAGTCTACTCCATCCAGCAGAACAGCAGGGTCCAAGCCCTCCAGGTAGAGGCCGCCTCGCTTGCTGGCATTGTGACCAGAGCTGCTGCGGTTGCGCGAGCGAGTGATGGGGCTGGGCGTGCTCACGGCGCTGCTGGCTTCTGACTGGCTACTGCTGCTGCTCGTCTGGGTACAGTAGGGGGCGCTGTGGTTCCGGGCCGGGGGCCGGCCCTGGAGGCTGGAGACGTCCACGCAGCGCAGCCGGCGCAGGGTGTCCTCATGCAGACCCTCCTGCGGTACAGGCGCACTGATTACCGGCCTCAACGGCGTCTTCCGTTGCTTGGTAGAGGAACTTCGTAGGCGGAGGGTTTCCATCCTACGTAGGAAGCTCTTGGCCCGGGACCGTGCGCTCCGCCCCGTCGGCCTGGAGTTAGGTATAGCTGGTGGAGGAACATCTCCTGGCAAGGAAACGCCTTCAGAAGAGTGGCCGGAGGAGCCGGTGCCTAGGATGGGATGCCCGGGGTCGGTGCTGCCCGAGCTGCTGCCCACACTGTGGAGGGAAACCACCTCGGACAACTCGCTCTCAACGCTGACCTCGGCAGGCTGGCCGCAGCCATCCGACTCTGCGATCCTGGACCAGCGTCTACTACCCCTCTCGAAGGCCCAGCGGCCGCTGATGGCGCACGGCTCATCCTCATCTGAATCTTCGTTCTGTGTCAGCATGAGAAATGTAGGGAGTTGGGAGACGATTAGCGACTGAGAGAGTGGTAACCGATCTGGGAATCCTCACCAGTCAATCAGCTGTCCCTAATCGAAGAATCCTATTGATCTTTGCCTGATCAAAGAACCCTGGGAATTCCGCCTGACCTAATTATCACAAATCCATGACTACACATTCCGAAGTCCAAATTTTTAACACAAATTTTTTTCCGAGTCTTCTTCCCCAGATTTTCAGTATGTCAAATATCTACAGTATGTGATGTGAGATAAGTTTTATTGGTGCGTTATATTATGTAGCAAGTATAATCTGGTTAATTTACCAATTGAGGAGAAAATGAGTAGTGAAGAGGGTACTACGCTTTACTTATCTTCGTCAACATCACAAGAATCCCATTTGGTTCTAGTTAATCAACAACTGCCCCAAGGGCGAGAAGAAATTCCATTCTCTCTGCATAACCTATAAGAGTCAGTGAGGCGCAGGGGTGGGGGGTTGGGGGCAGAGGCCACGGGGTCAGCTCACTGCCCATAGCGACATTGAGATAAGGCCTCCATGGAGAGCGAAGAAAGGAAACTAAACCTTTCTCCAGGAACCCGCCACGGCCTGGCAGCCGCTCTCGCGTTTTCATTTATGGCCTGGGACCTTGCACTTTGGGCACTCAGGTGCACGGCCTGTTTAACACATACACCAGTACGTGGGTAAAGCATATCTTAATGATCTAGCCGATAGGCTCCCTTTACAGCCCCTGATAAGTACCCTGTGGTTGACATGCCATTCATTCCAGTGGGAGGAGCCAGGCGATCACATGACGTGGGTAATCACATTCCAGCGACGTTTAGAGCTGCACGTTTATTAAGTGTGCAGATAAGCTTCCTCGGCTATGCGGCGGCCCAGGCTGACCCTAAAGGTCAACGCGCGTCGCTGGTCCTCCAGACTCCTTAACTGGCGGGTCATTCTGAGCAGGAAGACTGCCGCTCATCCAAACAACTAGATCACATCTCCCCAGACCTCAAGTTGATGCAAAAGGTCCTGCAAAGATGGCCCAAGATGGACACCCCTGTATTAAATATTAGGTAAACAATGTTTAGGCGCAGAACAATGGGGCACAACCCTCCCAACCATCTTGGCCAACAAAGACTCACGACAAAGATCAACAGAGCAAGAAGCTCATCTGATGACCAGAACACCCGGAGAAGCATAAGAATAAATATGACCTTCATACAACACTGATTTTATATGCGAGAAAAGCGGGGAGATGTAAATTTCAGGTCCAGCAAGTAAAAATCCAGACCAATATTTTATTTCAACCAACCAACTGCGCGTTCTGTGAATGTGACTCAACTGGTTGGTTGAAACAAAATATTTCTGAGTGCAGTACAGTAATGGGAGGGGGTAGGTTAAGTAAAAGGGGCTGCGGGTGAAGGGCTTACCCGCTTCCTCGGGGGCGTGATCTCCAGTCTCATCATGGCGCACTTGTTAAGGGTGGCCAGGCGTCTGCGACACACACAAACAGAAGGGGAAATGAACGGGAACACGGGATTGCATCTACACCGAGTGAAACCCCCAAAGTCGGCCTTAGAGAAGCAGACCCGGTGGTTCACTAGTGAGCGGGAAAAGCGTTGCCACGGAAACAAATGCAACAAACAGAGAGCATATCCCCCACGGAATGGTGTCCACCCAGCCTGGCTTCTGACGTGAGAGCCAGGCTCTGGCTGACCCTCAGAAATGTTTTCCAGATGTCCGCCACTTATGCACCTTAAACTGCTGTCTGCTTTTCCTGCCCGTGTATTTCTCTCTCTCACACACACACACACACACACACACACACAGGTTTGTAATTATATCATTGTGGGGACTCTCCATTCTTTTCTTTGGAGAAAACACTAATCCCGACATGACGACCTTATCAATATTCTTAGATAAATGTGATGCTTCCGTTTTATACAGGTGAAGGAAAAAAGGGCAAACATGCCGGCTGAGACACAGCAGAGACTGAAGCCCCTTGACTCGTGCCGCGGAGATGGGGACATTTTGATTAGCTTATCGCCTTCAGCTCTCCGCAGCATGTCTGAAGCCTGTGATCTTCTCTTATCAGACCCAACCCCCTCACGGCCGCGCCGGTGGGGAGAAGCCGCGGCTGCCAGCCGGAACCGTCGGCCAGACGCACGCTGGACGGTCTTACCTGCAGAGGGCAGCGATGGCATCCCGGTCTAGGAAGTCATGATCTCGGGTCACGGAGGAGATGTCAATGGGAAACTGAGCATCTGAGGTGGATGCGGGGGAATGGGGGAGGGGTTAGAAGGTTAGTGATGAATCCCAGAAGCACTTCTTAGACTTGGGGCATTTTTGGGTGGGATGTGGGGGGGGGGAGCAGAGGTTATAAGAATGCACCAGCTTCCCCGGCCACAGCAGCTCTGTCATCAGATCTTAGAGAGCCCCCCCCCACCCCCCCAACCTTTGGAACTACAGAGGAAATGCATCTCTGCTAAGCAAACACAGCTGCCAGACAGAGCCCTTCCATGGGGGGGGGAAGAGTCAAGTGCTGCGCTGCTCTGCTCACAGGAAAAGGTATGAAGGGTCAGGAGAGCAATGCGATGATGTCGGCAGGCCCCCAGACCCCCCAAGGGCGACGCCTTACCGGCCCAACTTTCCCTCCAGTTCACCTTAGCACTGACAAACAGGTCGCGCAATAACAAATGACAGTTCATTTCTGGGGCTCGTCTTCACTTAATATGGAATGTGGCATGGAGACAAACCGGATCTCAGCAGGGGCTAGACACAGAGAGCGCCTCCTACAGGAAGGGTGGCTGCAGTGCACAGATTCACCCCCAGGGGCCAAGTTAGCGGGCTGGGGTTGGAGTCATTGTTGGGGCCCTGCTGTACCTACAGCATATAATGCATCTGCAACAACCATAAAAAAAATATTGTGGGCCCCCAACAACGCGGGACCCAGGACCTCTCTCTTGTCATTCACACAGTCATCACTCAATGACTCACTTTTGTGCATGTTTTTAAAATATGATAGCATGGAGGGAAAATTTTAATTGCTGAGGATGAAGGACGTAATGATTTTTTGTGGGGATGGGGGACCCAGCGATACAGGATCAAGCCCGCTTTGTAAAGATGCAAAGATGCCGGTTATAAATCACCATGACCACCAATCTGACCACCCACAAGTGGTTTGAGTGCAGCTGAGGTCAATGGAGGGGGGGTGGGCGTTACCTTCATAGAGCTGCGCATACTGTGGAAACCCTGCCGCTCTCAGCCAATCACACACCTCCTTGGCCTCTATCTCTGCGAGAGAGAAAAATAAGGTAACCTGCTGTTAGACATCTCCGAAGAAGGAAATTCCAACAAACAGTCTGTTGGCACCATAGCAACCTAATTACCCTGAACACCTACAAGCCGATCAAGGACAGAAAAGCTCCCTTTCATTTGACTTCCTCAGTGTTCAACCCGCAGTTCCAGCATGAGGAGTACTTCCTGCTTCAGGATTAGCAGCGCAGTGGAATCGATGTTATCACCGGCCACTTGTGACCAATTTCCTCTACGTGACTCGTATTAAAAAGAACGCTGCCTTGGAAGATCTCATCAATGGATAAAACACAACAAAAAACACCCAGCCAATACTGAAGCCCTTTATGTCCTCCTTGCAGGGCGCTGAATTTGCACAGAATCTAGGGATTATGAAAGGCTCCTTTTTCAGGCACTGCCCTGTTGTCATGTGGGTGAAAAAGTTCACATGAGAGTCATGGGAGCTGGAGGAGGTCTCCAGTGAAAGCAGGATTGAGGCTGTGGGAGCAGTGGACCCCTGACATGGAGGCCCATTACGCTTTGCCAAGTCTTACCATGTTTCAGTTTGATTCAACGGACACTGTGCTTCACTGTGCTTCGCTAGGGTCCAGTTTGGTGCTTCACTGTGCATTAATATCCCTCAATGGGTCTCATACACCAATAATGTCTGTTTCAAAAAGTCTAGCTAAATGTCTCTTTCCTGTCAGGAAAAGCCTTTTTCAACTATTTCACTTAATGATAATTGAGGAAAAAAAAACACAATTCATTCCATTCTACTTCATGTGGAAACCTTCCTCAGTTCACCAGCAAATATGCAGAAAAGCCCCTCAACCCTGACAAGGATAAGTGTTTGGACTAAGGATGGATGGACGCGAAGAAAGGCTTATTTTGACCATTGAGGTCAGGGTGTGATGGAGAGGAGAGCAAACAGTGAGGCTGGATGGATCTGTGTGCTTTGGACGCATTTACATCTGTCCCTGTACACAGACCATAGACCATCCCTTAAGGGGCCCTAGCTGCCCTTGAACCTGCCTGGAATGAGTCAACACGGTGCACTTTGCAAGCACTTGCCAGATGGCCCAAAGAAATGACCACCTGTGACGATCACATGCTAGTACCAAAATAAAAACACGATGGTGTATAAAACAAAGGGAGCAGAGCAATGAACTGTGTGGTCAGTTAATTTCCAGTAAAGTCAAACGGAAACATATTAAAATAACTGTTATCGCGCCATATATCCATGTCTTTAATTCTGAAAAGTCCTCTCAGCCCCATAAATCTGACAAATCCAAAATACACGCACACATGAAAAGTACAGAAACGTGGATGACATCACTAACAATGTAGCCAATCACACCCAATAATGCTCATGACAGACAGGCACCAAGAGGCCACATCCCGGAAGCACAGACAGCCTAAAACGATCACACATCTGGGCCTTCTGTTGTGCCATTAGTAAGGACGACGGTTCCTTGGCACATGCAGATGGATCTAATAGCAAGAAATCCAGAAATCCACTGAGAAGAAGTAGAATAAAATCAGCTATAAGTCAGATCACTGCACTGCATCACTGATCAACACAACACGGTTTAGGAACCGCACCAGTCAGCCTTATTTTCAAGGGAGATCTTCATTTAAGCCATGTTAGACTAAACAAGGGTGCAGTTTATCACATTTCTGCCAGGTTGTTCCCTCTAGAGAGTGTCGGTAGTGCTGCTGTGGGCGGAATCTTGCGGCAGCACAGAATGGACGCTAACGTGAGCGAACGAGCACCCCTCAGGATCAGCCTGTGCAGTATGGGGGGGGGGGGGTGCTGCTGTATTGTCTACAGACTTCCAGGGACGTCAAGTGACCTCATTTCCCTTCTCCCATTGGTAGGAAACGTGTGAAGTTGTTTACTCTACGAGACTGTCCTGTACTGCGACCCTGCCCATTTCTCTCAAGGCCAGATAGCAGACCTGCCAACTCAAAAAAAAAAAAAATCGTCCGGCAATTGTGAAGGTTTGAAATATACTATAATTCTTTGGCTAAAATAAGTGGAGGGCAGTCAGCCAAATACTGTGGACTTCTGGAGACTTTTGAAGCAGGAAAAAAGACTAATCATCTCTAAAAGCACATAGTCCTTTATAGAATTTAAGAGGGCACTTAGGAAAGAGAGCTAGCAATAATAGTTAGCTGCTGAAAAACCCATTCAACATAATGACAGTAAAAAAAAAACTTTATCAGGAATACATAGTAAAAACTGTGATAGATAAGAGGGAACAGGAATTGGGTAACAGAATCAGTCAAGTTCCTGACGCCTTCCTGGGCTCTGCATAGAATGCTGGAAATACGTCATGCTCAAGCCCAGATTGACAAAAAACGCCTGCGAAGCTACAAATGTTCAGGGGAGCAGAACTCTAGAAGTTTCCACTGCCGTTAAAGGTGCCCACTCAAGGCCATTCTCCACACGAGTCATCACAATGGATCCCCAGTTTGCTAAAGAAAAAAAATAATTATACGTATAAAAAAAAAAAAAAAACACACACACACACATATTCATACTGCAATTTTGAAGTATGGACATTACTGCTGCCATAAAAAATTGTGGGTCCCCCCATATTCCAGGGTATATTCCCATGATCAGCACCTAAAATCACTCTGCACCCCCTGTGTCCCCCAACAGCCCACAACTCCTTCCTGACGCAGGAACTCTCCCCACTGGGGGCCAATATTTATCTGAAGCCACACTTAGACCCATGCCAGCCTTGGCCAGGCTGACTTGCATGGGCACATGCACACACTCGCACCGCGGCCCAATGAAATGTCTTTGAATCACGACAGCTTACAGGTTATGCGTGTAAACGATGACTTAGGGTGGTGCCTTCAAAGAGTTCAGTGAACCACAGAAGGATTTAGATTCAGTATTTTCCTTTGCAAGGGAACGTTATGTTCATATAAAGGTCCTCTCATATTCGCCAGAAAAGTGTGTGAATACCCCCAGGTATAATTCCTTGCAAATGATCCAAACTTAATGGTTTGTTATGCTATTATGTTACATTAAGGAGGTAGCTATGAACATGGTGCCCTGAACATTGTCACGTAGCATTTCGTAAAGATCCTCTTAAAGGTCTGAGATCATGCTGTTTAAGCTGGTGGCTGTAAGAAGAACATACAATCGCACAGCAGCAGAGATAAAACAGCCATGGATATAAATTTTGAAGACCGTCCCATCATACTGAAGAGCCAGGGAATTCTGGAATTCCGACATATTGACAATCTCTGTCTTTGAACACAAAGGTCAAGGAAGGGAGAGGGGGGGGGTGACTGACCCTTGATACACCATTGCTGAGCAGTGACTGAATCTCTCAGGTGATTGTGAGGCATGTTAAAACCAGCACTTATAACCCTCAAGCCCACTTCCACACCGCTCCGCTCGCCCCAAGATCCACAAGCTGTACAAGTTACCCCCCTGGCTGTGATCTCCAGCCAGCTACAAACACGGTTATACACAACTAGTTTAGCTGCAGATTAAAAAAACACTCAACACTAAATAGAGAGTACATCACCAAAGGGCAGACACGCACAAAGCATGCAAAGCATGTCCGCAAACAAGATTCAGCAAATGCAACAGTGTTAATGATTAATGCCACCAGAACACATTATTTAATATAGTATCTTCACTGTAAAGTTCTTCTACCCCAGCAGTCACGCATTACTGTATTGGTTTGCATTTCTTAATGTACCCTCGCTTTCCATGATCCCGATCCACCCTCAGGCAGGTTAATTCGGAGGGTGATGAACCTCTCTTCCATAAGTGATGGGAAATCGCCAGTACTCACAGATCTGCACGTACACTAGCAATGCAGGTTTCTAGTAACTAAAAACATATAACTTAAATATTTGTAACAGACAAAAACTGCTTTTTAAAATATACTCACTTGTTAAGATCATTGCTGTTATACAATATTTGTTCCGTGCATAAAGTAATCCCAGGCGTACTAAAAGCGGTTTATTCCAACATCAACGCGAGACAATCATTCCATCCATCATAAAGGAGACATTTAGCAGGAGCAACGCTGAAAACAGATCAGACTGCAAGCGAAGTCCTTCCACCGTCACGTCATTTTATTGAAGCCCCGGTATTTCTCCCGCGGACGTGACGCTTTGTGGGACACGATCCCGGTGACCATTTGGCGCAGTTGCCCCAATGTGGAATGTGAACGACACGGGTGGGGAAGGGAGAAGCATCGCGGGGCTCCACCTCCTTCCTCTACACACACACCTGATAACGGAGACACCCAGCCACATGCACCGTATAAATCAGATTCATATGGAATTACAATGCCTGGCCGATTCATCGCTGTAATTGCGAAGTCCTGCTGGATGCGAATTAGCAACAGAATTTAATGCGATTTCACATTAAGTGGCGGTGCCAAGAGTGATATAATTTTCCGAAGCTTATATCAAAACCATGCAAGCGCAATTGAACCAAACGATGTCACAAATCGTTGCTTTGAACTCGATTAGGCAAATAAGGCTATTAATAAAGACGAACTAAAGTGAAAATGCGATTCTGTACACGTATGTATTACTGGTAATGTTAATACATTTTTTAAAAAAAGAATGTTATGGAGGGAAATTAGAAATGGGACTTAAATCCATCTTTTATATGCTGTCCAGTGGCCTGTACTACGAAACGGGGTTACTGGTTTATCGGGGTAACTTGTCGGATTTAAGGTACCACCGTTTAAATGGACTTCATATTCGTTCGCTTACATTATGCCCAGACTACCTTAAATCCGACAAGTTACCCCGATAAGCCAGTAACCCCGCTTCGTAGTAGAGGCCACAGGGCAATTAGGTGTAAAGCTTGGTACTGACAGTGTTACGTTCCTAAATTAGCCTTTTGTGCCCTTAATTGTGACTCTGTCTTGTGCTCTCTGTCTCTTTTTCTTAAGGTTGACCAGATAATCCGTGTCAGGGAGGAGACTAAGAGCTGCTTCAGGCTTTACAAACTACTTTACCACCAAAAGGCTTTTGTGCTTTGGCTAAACAGTTCAGTTCTTCTTGTGCTTTGACTGGTATGTTTCTGTGACTGAAAGACTCATCCAGCTGTTTCACATTAACATCAGAGAAATATGCATGAATATAGGATACTGACCAGTCAGCACACAGCAAGAGCACAGTTCATAAGAGAAATCCGTGTCCTTTAGATTGAAATGGTAGGTCACAATTCCTGTCCTCGCTCAGAGTGTCCTCCTTGACACAGATAATCCTACCTGTTCTCCACTCCTAACTACCCTAGGGCATGTTTCCCAATAGCATTGTTGCTAACTGTTAGCAATTTACAAAGTTGGAACCATGCAATTGACTGGATCTGACTATGTAAGTTGCAAACAGGAGCTTTTGGGAAACATCTGCCTGGCAGTAAGACATTGGTACTAAGGCGCTTAGACCCGGAGATATTGTGAAACAGTTTCCTTTCCTTTTTTCTGCAACCTCATTGATTATGAAAGCAAGTTACACACTTTGTTTGTTTGGTTTGAGTGCATTGTTTAAGGCCCAACATTGTCCCTACTTTAAAAACACTGGTATCCTGTTCTGCCTCCTCTTGCCAAATCCTCTGGCTGAACGGGGTCTGAATAGAAGATTTCACTGGTCATTTATACCCATGGCTGGCTTCGTCCCTGCTTTGACCCCAGCGGCTGAGAGCAAAACCCCTTCACTATTAATTCAGCCCGGAATATCATCCAAAAAGACAAATAGCCAACGTGTCCGCAATTTAGGTCAAGAAGACGGTTTAAGATAACAAAGAGGCAGGCTTAATTGGCTGTGTATTGTGTAATGGGATCATATTATTTATTTATTTAATGGATTCTCTCATTAGCCTTTTTGTTTGACTTACTACAACATAGAACATTACCCACAACGCACTGCATAGTCGTATTATTTAAATTTTTACGAAAGCCTGGCATGAACAAGCTGCAACTGAGTGGCCTGTGGTGATACTTCAGGCCCTGGTACTGAGACACTGAGAACAAAAGACGTCTGTTGTAGTCAGAACGGAGGAGCCACACGGGACGGCGGGTGAATGGGGGGACGAGGAGCACGAGGGCAGTCTGCGGCCCCCATAGCCCCAGGGAAGAGACCCCCTCCCCCCTTCCTAACCCCAGTAGATGCTTCCTATGCCCACAAAAAAGCCAGCTAAGATAGCAGCAAGGCTAGTCATGTCAGACGACCACAAGACTCCAAACAGCTTCCGGGTTGGTGTGAAGTGCAATGTACCAAACCACCTAATCTGAAGTGACAAAACTCATCCTGATCCAGATAAAACATGTCTGCAGATAGTGCTTATTTCAGTAGACTGGACATACATAATATGGCAGGAGTGATACACCTTGACAGCATCCATCCCTGTGCCGTTTCTGAATCCATTGTCTTGCATGCATTCCAGCTGTGCAGTGGAGCAGAACCAGGTTAGTCTGGCTTTAGCGTATCTCTGTTTACTAGTCGGGGTACTAAAAGGCTAGCAGCTCGTGAGCCCCCCCGTCCCCCCCTTTTCCACTAATGTGGTGGCAATAACGCTTGTGACACCACACGCTTTCTGAATGACTGAGTGAGAAACCTGGAGTTCATCCCTGGAGTCAGCTTGCCGCAGGTCGTAATCACGGAGTTACTCCAGTAAGACTCCAGTTCAGCTTCCGTCTAATTATAATCATGAGGCTAAATATCTCTGTTCAAGCTGGAGTATGACCTTTACTTGGGGTTAATATGGGGGCCATCCCATCCTAAAAGGATGGGGGATGTTTTCATTGCCACCGAAGACTTGTTTGCATGCGGCCATGCAGCAGGACAGAGACAGGACACAGACAGGACGGCTCTGTGTTCACGCTGACGCTAATTAAAGCCCAGGTCGCGGCCTTGTGGGCTCCAGCCCCCGCTTCCTCTGCCGTATTGTAGGGACGCATCCTACGGGACCTGGGCGTGGCCTTAATTTCTTCTGCAGAGCCAAACAAAGCGATGCTATTTCCATTGTTCCTGTCAAGGGTTGGGAGAGCATGGATGCTGGGACGATCTCCTTCCTGATGGATTTGTAAGCACTGCACGCAAGCTCCGTCACCTTTCTCCTGGAAATAATGACTGGCTAGATCTTCCCTCCTTACCAGCCGCATTTATGTTGTGATAATTTGTATAATAATAATTATTAATGTAGCTAATGAGTAGCTAAATGCAGTTTGCACGTTTGAAAACTGCTCTGTATCAAAGCAGTTAATGGTTCTGACCACATTCTCTGCTTGAATCTCGGTACTCTTTATACTGTAATACTCGGTACTTTTAACTGTAATTTATTTTTTTTTACCTCTGTCTGCATCCATGCTGTAGTTGGTTTCCTGAAGTATAATGCCTTTGCTAGTTAACAGCCTGACTTGTATGAGTTTTACATAATTCATCGCACTGAATGAGTTGGGGTCAGAGACAGTGTGCCTCTTCTGAGATTCGTCTGAGACCTGTCACTTGCTCGCCGGCTATGGCGGAGACTCACGCTGTCAGCGTTGTGGAACCGGGAGATGGGGGTTCCCGTTTTAATAAAGGACTTTAATTTATACGCTAGCAGCTCATTATTCTGCTCTTCGGCGTGATGCTTTTTTGCGCTGTTTCAGATGCTGATTATTATCAGATTTTCCTGGCAAATTCCAAAAAAAAAAAAAAAAAAACATAGAAAACGAAGGGGAAAAAAAATTCTTGAACTGAAAACTATTTGGATGGTGAAAGTTTCACAAGGATCACATGTGATTTAAAATTGAAAGGTGGATGTAGTATATTAAGGAGAAATAGACTCTGTAGTCATGGAACTTTCTATACAGGTCAGATAATAATCCCACATCCTCCAATTAATGTGTCTGCTGCAGGATACAGTATAACAGAGCTAACGACAGCCTGGCAGACCAGTCAGGGATCTTTCAGAAGCTCCACTGATAAGCTGCGGCAATGACACCAAATTATGGAAAACCAGGTGAAAAAAATCACCCCTTTGAAGATGGTATGCTATCTCTCATATCAGGTACATGACAAACACAAGCCTATGAGAAATAAAACCTCAGGAATATTATGGATGTTGAAAGCTGTATTTTCCCTGAAATTTCAGTGAACTTGTAAAGTAACCTATCCAATATGAAAACACAAAGCAATATAATAAAAATCTGTGGTAGTTCAGTAAAAACAGTAAAAAAAAAAAACAAAGTATGTTGAGAACAGTGAAATAGGTCAATCTTTGTATTTCAGAGTCTTCATGCAATAACTCCACTAGACTCATGTTTCATATGAATGGAGTGTAGAATCGGATTTTTGATATTGGATTTATGACATGGCATGAAACGATGAGAGGCGAAGCCAAGCTGCTTTTCTTTGGCATAAAAGGAACGAGACAAAAAAAAAACTTGAAATATAAACCACAGAGAGTGCTGGCCAACATCCAAGTCATGCTTTTTTTAATTTGTTCTGCATGGATGAGGAGAAATGTGGTAAATTGATTTGAGGATGAAAAGAAAAGAGAGTGAAAGACGGCAAGAGAGTAAGGAGAGAGTAAGAGTAATTTAAGATCTGCAGCAAGAACCTTAAACACCTGAGCATGGGCCAGTGGGCCAGGGGGAACCTTAATGGGAACCTTAATGGGAACCTTAATGGGATCTTCTTCACTTCTGTTTGCCTGAAGTATATTTTCAGATCAGGGTATTTTCAGACAGGCAATTAGACTACTCATATTATTCCATTGCCCTGTAGTGGACTGCCATCCTACCCACATAGCGTCCCCTTGTGGTCTGCACTGCTTGGGGGGGACGACACAGGCTTACTGTGGCCCAGGAATGGAGAAGCAGTTATCGGAGATGAATGGATAGACAGGCATTAATAAACACAAACGCAGGTGGCTCTGTGGCGCAATGGATAGCGCATTGGACTTCTAGATAAATACTCGAGGGGTGATTCAAAGGTTGTGGGTTCGAGTCCCACCGGAGTCACTTTTGGGTGAGTCTTAGCAAGTTAGGATGGTCTGCCTGTAATAGGAAGATTGCAGGTTCGAATCCCTGGGTCAGCAGGGTGATTTTGGGGTTGGGCACTTAACCCTCATTACTCCTTGGATCATCTGAATCTGCTATGTTACTTTGGATAAAAGTCCCTGCTAAATAAAATTAAATAGAGTAACGTTCCGATGTTTCCACCAGTCTTAAAAAGCCTCACTATAATGATGACCTGACTATGAATGATTATGGGTCTGGTTCTCATGGCGCCTCTGTGGGCATCTGGTGATTCATCCCTGTAAATTCTTACAGTCTTATTTGCCAATTAGCCGCCTGGAAGGAGGGAGGGGGGCGGGGAGGGTCGCAAGCGCAGGTTACGTTGTTATTCTGATTTGTTTACTTATACTGTCGCTAGGATGCAGTACAGTAGCTACATGGCAGTTTTACCGTCACAGCCACAAGGTTTGGCGCCACCCAAAGGGGAAATCTGAGTGGACCGGGGGCTACGGTTTCAAAATATGCTCATGTTGGCTACAGAGGAGCTGATGCTATTGAATACAAAGCTTTTTTAAAAGCCTAAGGTGGCTTCAAACTCTAAGAATCACATATGTACAGGAATTTCATGGATATCTCTGATATACATTGTCTGACCAAAAACATACACTTTAATATTTCGTTGGACCACCTTTAGCCTTTAATTGTGATCGTTAAAGCATTGCTTCCACTTGCATATATATATATATATATATATATATATATATATATATATATATATAGTGTAATTTTTTAATGAATATCAGGTAATTGCTGATCTTCTTTTACAACACTAATGATTAATGCACCACATCCCTTTAATATAGAAAGATGAGCAAAGCAAAATGCATATAGGTATTCATACCCAAATCCATCTAACAGAAACAAGGATGTGAAACAGGCATCATGGGAAATAGGCCATGTCAAGCTGATGCAACTTCCTGTACAAAAATCACATTTACAGCCTCAGTGCCAGTATTACATATAATATCAGAACACATCACCCAGCAGAGGATGACACAGCTGGTCAAGGACACAGCACTCAGGAAGAGAAGAGGTCTCCCCTCTAAGCCCTATACCCATGGTCACATCTCTCTGTCCTTGGAAAGGTAACAATAAACACAAGACATTCCCAAAACAACGATCAGTATTTATAGCGAAGATCAGCCTCGAGGTTTAGTCAGACTGGAGCCTGGGCTGTGAGTATTAAGAAGTATGGAGACTCTGGGGACCTTTGATGTCCCAGATGGGGTTGACCATGAGCCTAACGACACCTGGCACGATCCCACCAGGGACTCCAAGCCATAGAGATGTGCAAGGAATGTGGAGGCATTCCCAGAATGCATGTGAAGCCGGGAAACACATTAAAACAGAGCCTTAGGTGACAACAGCAGACGCGTCGTGGTTTTTAAACACAGCGCTAGGTGAGAGGAACAGACACACTGCGGTTCTTAATGGGGCCTTGGCTGGGAGGGCACTGGGTACAAGAGGGTTTCAGTGATCAGAACTAACTGGGCGTCTGGGGTCACACAGAAGTTCTTGGCTGAAGAAGAGGCGGTACAGAAGGTGATAAATACAAACGTAATACAGAAAATAAATAATGGATATTATGGAGATGGACAAAATGAACTTAACATGGTCAGGAAAGCATTAAAAGGAGTTTTTAATGTCTTTTTAGAACATTTTATTATTCACTATACAATAGCTTTTTGTTTTGCCCAAAGAGATGCTTGTTGAGTAGGACAACAGCATCAAGTTAAGTCTGACCAGCATCTCGTGTTTAAAGGCAAAATAAGGCGTTGATGCACTATTTGCAAATTTCAGTGGACTATATAAAATATACAGAGCACAGGTGAGTAATGTGAGGGCAGAGTAGCAGTAAAGCAAAGGTAGGTATTTGTAATGTGGGAAAGTCCTATTATTAGCTTGTGGTACAAAACCAACCCATGAAAGTGAGCAATTGTCAATAATAATTGTGTTTCCAAGAATGAATGAAAAGCAAACACATAAATAAATATGTGTGGAATTGTCTTTGATGTTGGACTGTGGCAGAAGAGCACAGAAGAAGCGATATATATTTTTTCCGAATACTGACCTTCTTAAATAAGCTCATGAGAGCGACTGAGAGCAGTAAGGAGTCGGACAGCCAGCTGTCCTTCATATTCTTTCTGAGGATTAACACAAGGTTGCCCGGATCCTATCAACCACATCCGCGTCCAATTAAAAAGCTTCGGTTATCTTCTGTTTTACAGAGCTTACATTCACAATGAGCCTCTGACTCATGCTAGCTTTCCTTTGAGCCGCCTGGGTGGGCAAGATGAGGAGACAATGACCCCACTTTTGTGGAAGAAAGAGGTCCTTCTGAGATTCTGAGGTCAAAAAGTCTCAATAATTAATAATTACTATTGGATGATATAAGTAATAGAGAAAACTACTGTGTCAACTGACAAAAAGATTAGAGGAGGACGTGATCTACTTGCGTGCTGTGACATTCAAACCGGGTATGAGAAATTCGATGCACTGGCAGAGGAGAACTGCATTTTCATCAGAGCTTAACACCAGCTGTGAATAATTCATTAGTTATTATGAAAAGCAGCGACGGGACAAAAATGGTTTTCTAGGGATGTTAGCAGAAGCTGTTAAGGAGCTAATCAAAGGGAATCCAGTTGAATGTATGTTGCTGAAAAATATCCTCTATCAAACATTCAGTCATGTTTGCTGTCCAGTCCTAATTTTAAATCTTATTAGAAAGAAATATCATTTTGTGGAGTACTTTTAGTTAGATCTGGGTTTGTGACACAAAAGATCTGTGACACACCACACCCCCAAAACTTTGGTTTCACCAACATGGAATCAACCAGCAATCACCCCCGAAATACTGAATGGTCTATTCCAGGCACCTGACTGTTTTTCATGTGCTGTGTTACTAAATTAGCCAAGTTGCGAAGTCTTGTCTGTGACTTGCGATCAGAAAACTAGGTACAGTTCGTGGTGTCTCTATATATGACTCTTGCTCATATTGCTTGATTCCAGTGGCCTGGCCTACAAAATGGGGTTACTGGCTTTTCGGGGTAAATTCGCATTTAAGGTATCGCAGTTTAAATGGACATCATATTTGTTCACTTACATTTTGCCCAGACTACCTTAAATTCTACATGTTTCCCTGATAAGCCAGTAACCCCGCTTTGTAGTACAGGCCACAAATCTCCCTTGTAACTCTGTAAGTGATTGATTGACCTTGGAAATAAACTCAGCAATTGGATCTACAGTCAAGGTTCTCAATCAAATGTGGCAACATTCATTAATCATTATAATGAAACTGACACAGCAACATTGTCACTGTTGCAGAAAATGTGATTTTAATTTAGGGAGCAGGCCAAAAGTTACGCATAGAGGAGCTCCTCGTTCACACTTTGTATTGCCCTTTGTCACAGAATACATTCACTTTAAGGTGAAAGGCCCAGTGTAACTATGACATTATGTACTGTTCTATCCCAAAATCACATCAGCGTGTTGAATTTGATTTTAAAGAAAACATTGGGTTTGTCAGGGCAACAGAACTGCTCGTAGTTCGATTGTACAGACAAACATGTCAACCCCATGTACAACCAAGAGTGGAAAATAGAGCACAGCAGAATTAGATAAGGTACTGAAAGGTACTGGACATGTAGACCCTATAGGTATTTAGGAAACACCAGAGACATTTGTTGAATCGGGTCAGTTGTTCAACGCCTATACATCCCTGCACTTTTGTTAGCCTATAAAACTTCTAGCAACAGTCCTGATGCTTAATAAACATGTCCTGCTAAAAGTACACAGATTAATGAGAAAATATATACCAGATTCAATTCAGCTATTGTCCCTGATCTCCCCTAGTTAAGACACATGATGTCTTTTAATCCTCGTAACAGCAAGATCCTGGCCCACAGAACAGCGCATGTTCATTATACGGTTCTCCCTTTTACCACATTGTCCCGGTTCTCATGCTCAATACATGTCATCGTCTTCTCCACAGGTTTCTGGTCCTTTTTTTCATTCCTTGTGTCCATCACACAGTCCTGTTGTTCAACACACATTCCTGCTGTTAAGCACATGGTAGTTTTTGTTAGTCAGTGTTAGTCAATGAAGAAAAACAGCTTCTCACCATTACGATGTTACAGACACAGTAACAAAGAACCCAGCCAGAGTATGCAGTACTTTTACAATTATGACTTTTCATTGTAAGAACACAGGATACGTGGTTTTAGAGTGGGGGAGGGGTGGGTACTAATTAAGCTTGGGACCCACACAGTTCCTTGACGCGGAACACTAGAACCAGGTGACTGTTTACAGTACATGGGAAGACACCTTATGAAGATACATTCCAGTTGTCAAAACCTGACACGGAGGGATTTGTTTCTGCAAACATGATTGCCACAAGAAGTCGCCGAGGTCTGAAATAAACACAGAGGAATGCGTCTCACGTAGACTGGGTTGCTCTGAAAGCATCCTAACGGCAGTAGCATGCTAAATTAGGTTCATGCTGAGTACCACAAGTTGAAATCAACTTAAATGCGACAAGGAATCACACTTTATTTAACGTTCTTGATGGTTGTCCTGTAATTGAAAATCTGGGTATCCTCGCTAAACACCAGCCATGTTTAAATAAGGTTCATAACGGCTGCCAATTATTCCCACTCAACGGCGCTTTTTGCGACCGCTCTGCAGTTTAAAAGCCCAAAGGCCCATTCAGACAAGATACATGCAAGTATTTGCAGGCAATATGTCTCTATCTTCACCCACAGACTTCTGTATATGAACCAAAAACACACTACCTGACCCAACATGTTGAGATAAACTTTGTTACCCCCTGTCGTATTTGGTACTCATCTGTCATCACTATGCGTAATTTACATGTACTACATATTTCTCTCCAGAGCTACAAACCAAAAAAATGAGGCTATCACAGAGCAGATGATGTAGACTAATACTATACTTTGCTTTCAAACCTGCCTCTATGCATTGTTGCTGAAAAACATGTGACCTACCTGAAGGTGCCTTGTGATAACACAACTGTACCTTTACACCTACTGAAAATACAACTGAATACACCCGAATATCAAAATGAATTCTAGATGAAAAGCAGATCAGAAATTTGTTTCCATAAAACCTGAGATCAAAGTATTAGACTGCTGCACATTTGGGCAAAAAAATGTATATTTATGAATGCCGTTATATTTTCACACATCGCTTTTGAATACTGAGCAGATGGAAAATTCTTGACAGCCTTTGATATGTGTGTGACACATTATTAAGTATTAGTAGCCCTTCCTTTGACAAATGGAGTCGTTAGTTTTGGGTGAGATTCCACACCAGTGTCAGACCATAATTCCATCTGTCTGTCAGACTGAAATTCAGGCTTACAGATGATATTAAGGCAGCAACAGCTATTACATTTAAATCATGTCTTCACCCATTGCTAATTGGCTATCTAGAGTACTGAGGGTGTGACATCTGCAAAGCGATGGGGTGTAAAAATTTACAGTCAAAAATTTGAACACATCTACCTATAAAAGGTATATTATCTATTCTCCACATTTTAAAATAAGTATAAACACATAAAAACTATAAAATAACACATATAGATTATTCACTGACCAACAAAGTATTAAACAAAAAATATCTGTGGATAGGGACTCAGAAATCCCTGGGTCGGCAGAGTGATCCCAGCATTGGGCCCTTGAGTAAGGCCCCTAACTCCAGTGGCTGCAAGGAAGGACTGACTGATCCTACTGTCTCCTCTATGCCGGTTCCATGAGGTGGCCTCCTGGGATGCTTCTCCAGCTGTCCTGTAGGAGGTCCCACATATATGCTGAGCACCCATTGGCTGCTGTATCTTCACTTCTGGTCAGACACCATGTTTAGGTCAGGTGGCCAGGTCATGTGATGCGACACTATCACTGTTCGTTGTGGGTGGCTTATTGTATCCAAAGTTTTGATTGGTGTCGTATATTTATTACATTTATTTAGCAGCCAATTTTGTCCAAAGGGCATTGCACAAGGGCCCAGTGGTGATATGATAGCTCTTCCAGTAATAAGACTGCACCTTCAACCTTGCAAACATGAGTGCAGATTCATATCCTGCTGATGTACATGACTCTCGATTAGGAAAAGAAGCTCTATCTGCATGCTTCCCCTGCAGGTATCCTGTAAATATCCATAGTGTTCAATCAACAAACAATTGTGTGTTCAATGATCTTAAAAAGACATGCTTTGACATGCAGCAAATTTACAGAATAAGCCTATTGTTATGCGCTCAATATTTTGTTAATGTTTTACAGGAGAACGACCAAATGATGCTATTGAAAAAAGAATGAAACAATACATAATAGAATGCCATCTGATTACTGAAGCCGGGAATTGTGAGAGAGGGGCAGGGATTTTCAAGGCCAGGAGATGGTGTGAGACTGAAAATGATAGTCACACGCGCATAAATACGGTCTTTCATGTGATCTGTGATCAAAAGCAGAACAGTATCAAATAAGTGACGTATAACGTGTATTTTCAGAACTGTCAGTATGTCAGGGAAACAGCTTGTTCCCGTCCCTGCGATTCAGCCCACCGTAGCCTTGAAGACGACAGACTGGAGCCCAGTAGCATGGGAGAGATGGGAAACTGAACAATAACAAACAGTGACCCGCGGGTCCAATAAGATCCGCTTTGATCCAGACACAGAAGCTGAAATATATTAGTCGCAGAGTAGAACACTCTGCGTTTCACGAAAATGCATGTTAGCTGGCTTTGAGGGGTCTGCGGAACATATTACAGGCTAAATGGAATGTTAACTGTATCCATTATCATCAGCATTCATTAAAACCACAATCACAAACTGGCCACAGGCATTTATGTCAGCCCATAAGGAACAAATATAAAACACAGGCAATTATCCTCTTTCCATATTGCAATGATCTGGTTCATGCAATGCAGTACAATCCTCCATTAGAAATATTTCCATCTGTAATAAATTTTGAGAGATTCTCATTACACATAAACTATGCATGTTTTTTATAATAAAGTTATATTCCACTGTATCAGACTGTGATGCTGAAACTGTGATATTCGCAATGAATAACAGGCGTTTGCAGTTTCAGTAAATCATCGATTGCGTTCTTAGACAATCCTTAAGCTATTCTTGGAGTTTCATGTCCTCTTTGCGCCGGACGGGTTTCCTCTGGATATTCCAGTCGATTATCATTATTCCGGTTGATTATCATAGTCCGGGGATATGCAGTTGGGTTAACTGGGCGTTCCAAAAAAACGCTGATAGGGTGAGATTGTGTGAGCCCTGGATCAGCATCCTGCGCAGAGTGTCCTCTGCTTTGTATCCTGTGCTAAGAATCCCTACGACCCTGTACTGGATATAAGTGGGTGGATGGATTAATGGATAGATGGATGGATACTGACAAGTTATCCCAAAAATGGTCTGACACTGACAGCATTGGGAGATACTGGCCTTTTTCTGGAGGCATGTAATGTGCGCATAGATACGTATTTATACATTTACATTATACAGCCGTCCCTCGATTCCTGTTACTAATGAATCCTCCACATAAGACTTTCCAACCAAAGAATATGCTAAACAACATTAAATGCATTGATTTTTCAAAAGTATCATTATAGCCAAATGTGTAAAAAGAGGGGAAAAACAATGTATTGTGCCTCAATTTCTTTGGCACAATAAGTGATTACAATAAAGGTTCATTACTGTATATTAAATAGCATTATTTTTTCATTGTTATGGTGATATTTTGGAAAACTGGGTTTTTTGGTTGGGCTGTAATCACATGTGTTAAAATGTATTGTCTATATTACATATAACCACTAGAGCATCTTGATATTGTTTCACTGACTATCTGACACATTTGGGAGGCTAGATGTCGCTCAGAATTAACAGAAGCCCGTTAAAGCTAAGTTTACTTTGAGGTGCAGCTTTCCTATTTCCTGTGACTCGATGAGTTATATAACAAACTGATTCTTATCTGAAGAAAACAAGACGTTAGACCATATTTTTAAATGCCATAAATCCAGGAGTGGTGCCACACTGGAGGAATTTTATCTGCAAAGCCTTTCTTGTGCTTTCCTTGATCTGACTGAAATACTGTTTTTTTCCTGTGACACTGAGTAACTCCCGAGACCTATTGTCATGGCAGAGGAAATACACTTTCTTGTCGCAGAATTAATAAATATATATATATTTTTTTTTAAAAAAGCAACTTGCCTGTACCAAAGGCCTGTACCAGTATTAGTCTGTACCAGTGTGTGCACTCTTGTTTTCGGAAGACAACCTTACCATAGTCAGTTGAGATTAAAGGCAAATGGATTCTCCCAGTGTTTACAAATCTGTAGTACTGGTTTATATAATGTATGGAATGTAAAAATAAATTCTGGTGTAAAAAATTGTATTCATTATGTTGCTTCTTAAAATATCACAGAATGGTAATCTTTCCTTACATGACAAACAGTAACATAACATCACAAACAGCAAAACTTGTAGCATACCTGTCATCAACCTGTCATACTGTAACATTACACTTACTTCATGGATAATAACACTACCATTATGGTACATAGCACATCGATTACATCACAGATAGTAACACTGGAATTATAATGCATATCGTAACACTACAATTATTTCGCAGAGAGCAACACTACCATAACATCACAGATACATATACTGGCATTATCCCACAGAGAATAACCCTGCTATTACATGACAACGTTAGTCCTACGTCACAGATAGTTACACTACCATTACAACACATTCAGTAGCACTACTTACATCACTGACAGTAGCCCTACTATTACATCTCAGATAATAGTACTACTGTAACCTCACAGATAGTAACTTGCCACTATACCACAGAGGGTAACACGACCATTATATCGAAAGCAGCAACATTACTCATACATCACAGATACTAACACTGCCACTATACCACAGATATTAACAAGACCATGACAACAAATGTGCCATTACTGTAGTATTACCTTTGCACATACAGTATCAGTGCCTTTACAATAGAGACAGCAACGGTACAATTAGAGCACAGATGGCATGTGCTCTGCAGCCCTGTCGCCTCCTGCAACATGACTCAGCAGCTCCTGCGCTGCTCTGTGCCTCTCAGTATGCAAGCCTTTGTCTCGCACTCTCCTGGGCTCCTAAGTCATTGCATTTCGCTACCAGAACATGCCGTACGCCGCAGCGGATCGGGCAGACCACCAGACTACGAGATATCCGTAAAGCTGAGCCCGCCCAGGGATGCGACTAAGCCGCGCCGTCACCATGCCAACGGGGCAGGGATGGCCGCGCCCTCACCTCTGACTGGGCTCACCTGCATGATGTGCCTCCCTGGTGCTTTTGTGGAGAAGCTGCAGGCTCTTGGTGGAGCGGTGGAGATGTTCGCTGAGGGAACGCCTTAGCAACAGCAGCCGGGCAGACTGAGCCATATCACGGAGCAGCCGGCGGGGAGCGCGTGCGTCTGCGTCTGCGTCTGCGCGTGTCTTTATGTGTGTGTGTCTGCGTAGCCACCCTATTGGTCTACATGCGACACATGCAGCCCGTGCCTCTGCAGAATCCTCTCTCCTGACTCACAGCTGTCTGTGTGTGTGCCGGTGTGCGTGTGTATGTGAGTGGGGGGGGCAGGGGGTGCACTGAAATGATGCAGCTAGTGTGAGAGCCGTCCTTTGAGCAGTGCAGGCTGAGAGGAGACTCCCTAGGTGGAGGTCAGCTACGTCACGTTCGTCACCCGGTCTGAATATTTGCAGCCGCAACGTTTCAGCTCCATCACTGTGACATTTGACTTGAAATAAAGGAGTTTTTAGCTTGTATGTATTGGGGTTCAGTGCAGTATGTTAAAGTGTGCTTTCTGACAGAATGGAAACACTACAGACGCGCAGGCAAACCAGAGCCACTTGTCTATAGCAATGCATCTCCTTGCATGCTTATGCTATAATGATCAACGTACCAGGACAGGCAAGGTGTTATAAAGCAAGACAGTAGGGTGGCTGTTTATCGTCCCCAGCTCCTGATAAGTGAAAGTGAAACAACGGCGCTGGGCCGTTAACCGGACGGACGCGCTGTTGCCATCATTGTCAGTGCTGTTTGTCAGACATTCAGCCTGTGCTTTTATATTCTGGCTGCACAATGAACTAATGATCTAAAGCTGGCCATTTTTTATATTCCAGAGGGCTGCGGACTGATTGAGGGGGCAAGAAGCATCAGACGGCTGGGATGAAAGAATCCCCTGTACGTGGATGCAATTTGCATCGCATGAATTCCCAATTGAGAATATTTAGTAAAGCTGTTTTACTTAAATACTACAGTTACTATTCTATTATAGTCTTCAGTATTATGTCTTCTACTGCAGTTTTCAACACAAAGGAGGCGACGCTTAGGATGGAGTGACGGCCAGCAAATTGACAGCATTTAGCTTAATTTGCACAGCTGTCGCTAGCATATCTGTTTTTAGGCATATGGCATGAACCGTGGTCAGCACCAGGTTCCCGTATACAGCACAGGCCATCAGCACCAGGTTCCCGTACACAGCACAGGCCGTCAGCACCAGGTGCCCATACACAGACACAGGCCGTCAGCACCAGGTGCCCGTACACAGCACAGGCCATCAGCACCAGGTTCTCGTACACAGCACAGGCCGTCAGCACCAGGTCCCCATACACAGGCACAGGCCGTCAGCACCAGGTGCCCGTACACAGCACAGGCCGTCAGCACCAGGTTCCCGTACACAGCACAGGCCGGCCGCACCAGGAGCCCCCACACGACAACGCCCGTGCCGACTTCGGCTCCAAAGAAGACA
>JAODKE010000015.1:12691232-12710632 GCA_026779605.1 Mormyrus hasselquistii
AGAGAGACACAGTAACACCGGGGGACAGAGTGAGACACAGATAAAGGGCAGGTATAGAGACTGAGACAGAGAGAGACACAGTAACACCAGGGGACAGAGTGAGACACAGATAAAGGGCATGTATAGAGACTGAGACACAGTAACACCGGGGGACAGAGTGAGACACAGATAAAGGGCAGGTATAGAGACAGAGACACAGTAACACCGGGGGACAGAGTGAGACACAGATAAAGGGGCATGTATAGAGACAGAGACACAGTAACACCGGGGAACAGAGTGAGACACAGATAAAGGGCAGGTATAGAGACTGAGAGAGACACAGTAACACCGGGGGACAGAGTGAGACACAGATAAAGGGCAGGTATAGAGACTGAGACACAGAGAGACACAGTAACACCGGGGGACAGAGTGAGACACAGATAAAGGGCATGTATAGAGATGATATGTTCAGACCTACTTGGGTAAACCGCCCTGGATTTTAAGTCCAACAGCTTAACCACTCGGCCACACGTGGGATTCCAAAAACGGTGCACCCAAACAGGGACTTGAACTCTGGACCCTCAGATTAAAAGTCTGATGATTAACCAACTGAGCTATCCAGGCTCTTACCTGAGTGAACATCATCGCTCTTATACCCACATTCACTGTATGTGATGTGTCTATGGCACATACTACTGCACATTACTTCTTAACGTTAGGCAAGCAAACATCAGTCAATGGCCAAAATCCACAGCAGTATAACTAGAGAGGATGGTACCAGGCTGTTTACTTTCTCCACTAAAACACTCAGTCACTGCCCTGTTCAAAAAGGTCAGGAAGGCAGTAGTCATTAACTTTCAGGTGTAAACAGAGCGTAACATGAATGGCTGCGTAAAAACCCAGACCGTCTCATTGACGCACATTGCGCTTCTAAGAAAAACTGTGCTAATTACGACTGCAGTAGAAGTACTGGCTAACATTCCACTCCACTGCCCCAGAGAACTAAAATACAGGATTTTTGGGTGGACAGAGGATGAGACGTGACATGGGGCTGGATGGGAGCGTCTGCCCCGTCCAGCTGGTCTACAAATGCATGGCCTTAGTTAACGAACAGCAGCTCCAGTGCTTGGTCAAAAGTATTTTAGTAAATACTACAAATGATTGCAGTAATTGTATTTGGGCACCATTGTGCTGAAAATGAATTACTAGTCATGTATGACTAAAAAAACATTAGACAAACAAAAGCACCAATCTTAAGGCCGAGGTCGATGAAGGAATTTCTCCGTTGAGCAACAAATGATCCTGTAATGGTATCTACCTCAGCCTTGTGTTTCGCTCTGCCAGTAGATATGGATGCTAGTGTCGGTACGGTGGGATAAGCAGGGTTCTGAAAGGTGAGTGGCAGCTCTGGGGAGTGCAAAGGGTCCTCTCCGCTTGTCGCATCCATACCAAACTCCTGCACAGTAGGCAGAATATGGTGATGAAGTTAATTATGTTAAGTATGAAGGGGATATTTGAGGTAAATGTTAAGACATGGAGATGATGAGACGTATACCTACAGGGAGAGTCCTTCTTGACGGGATGGGTGTGGTATTCAGCGCTCGGTCAATATCCTGGTCAAGTTGGTCCAGTTTCATGATCAGCAGCACCATAGAGTCCAATCGGGAGCGCTCACGCTCTCTTTTCGATCCCTGGGGGTGCGGGGGTGTACCAGATTAGTGTGAGGAAGGAGGAATACGAGCATTTCATCTACGGAGCGGCCATATTTTAAACACAGAAGAAACATGTAAAGCATGAATGAAACCCGACATGACATATGACTTCAAAAGTAAAACGTAATTTTTCAGGATGCCGTAATTACCACCTCTGGAGGTTTTCTTGAATATGAAAACCTTGATATATTTACACAAGACGTGCAGTTTCTTACATATAATACATACCTGTCCACTACACGGTGTTATTATTCACTGAAATCTGACAAGACACACATTCCTATGTAAAACAAGGACGTTAATCTAGTCAAAGCAGCAAATCAGAAGAAAAGAATGTTTTAGCATTCGCCCAGGGCAAAAGGGAAAAAAAAAAGAAAAGAAAAACACTGTCAGCTCTCTCCTGCTGCACTGTAACATTCCCACTTGAATCACAAATAAAGAGTAAATGATGTAAAAAATATTACACGGGTAAAATACGGAATACATGTTCTCTGATATTCAAATTGAATATGTACATATCTGTTCATCTTGCGCTAATGTTCATTTAGTATACGGTCATGGTGAATTTGGAGTCTACCCCAGGAAGTGCAGAGCCCTAAGCAGGGACACACTGGATGATATGCCCTTTGCCGTCAGCCCTTCACATCTATGCTGTTTCTAACCTCACATGAGCATTACTTACCTAAGACTGTATGTGTGGTATTAAGTCATGGACATTCCATTTTAAATTCACTAACAAGCGCAATATCTTGCCAGTTAACTACATAGTTGCCCCAGCTGTAACTTTTAACATATTTCCACTGTGTCGTTGGATATCCCTATTACTGTAGCTAAATATCGGGACATGTGAGCAACTGTATGTTAACATTCATATAAATTTTATATATTATTTTTATTAGTCTAATTGATGATATAACCAGTTACCAAGCTGATTATATTATTAAAAAGCCCCGTGATCAGAGGTTACTGCTAATTTCCAGTCTTTAAGTTTTGTACTACAGCTTAATGTTGAATTGAAACCATTAATGAAAAATGTATGTGACGGGGAAAGATTTAGAGCTGTTTTTCCAGTGATTTCACCGCCCTTCCCAGTGTACATTTACCATCCCCGCTTTTGTGTGTGAAACATCCATTTTATCATGTTTCTGAGTGGACACAGTGGACGTCTCCCATTTCACTCTGTTTATGATGCACATCGGCCATCTCTTTCAGGTCCCTGCAGAAAAACAAAGGTCTGCTCTTTTTGAACCTCATCGGACTGGCCCCCTGATTTATCAAGGTCTACACTGACCTCAGGTGGTACGTCTGCATAAAGACAGGTGTTTCTTCTGCGGTTACAATGGAGCCTATGCTCTCATCTTACTGAAGAGGAAAGCCTATTTCACACAGCAGGAAAGCTTACTTGTTGTTTGTATTTCATAGCAGACTTTCAGTCAAACATGTAACCAGTGCTTAGTTATAACAGACTGTACTGCTAACAACAAGTAAACAATTGCATTTCATAATGACTATTTACATGGTGCTGCATTTTTGTTCAGTGATGCATCAATGAGCATCAGTAAAAACAACCCACACAGACAAAAACAGGATTTTGTGGAGTCACTCATTTTACAGATGGCATTGTGACTCCCTTGAAATGTTCTCTATAACTCCCCTACAGCCTGCTCTGACACCTCTATAGCATGGTCTATGACTCCCCAACAGCCAGCTCTATGACTACCCTAGAGTATGCTCTGTCTCCGCTACATCATGCTCTATGACTTCCCAACAACCTGCTCTATGACTCCCCAACAGCATGCTCTATGACTCTCCTACAGCATGTTCTATGACCCCCCTACATCATGCTCTATGACTCCCCCACATCATGCTCTATGACTCCCCAACAGCATGCTCTATGACTCCCCAAAAGCATGCTCTATGACTCCCCAAAAGCATGCTCTATGACTCCCCTACATCAGGTTTTGTCTATCTCCTACAGAATGCTCCAGAGGGTCTAGTACCTTATCTGTAACACCCCCCGCTCTAAAGTACACTCCGCATACATACTTTGGACTCTATTTGCCATCATAACACTCTGGTGAGGTGATCAAAGGACAGCAGCAAAAAAGTAAAGCAGACACTGGCTCCCTGCGGAGCCCTGACTGACGTACTTTTAGCAGACAGGCACCGGCTGATAACTGAGGCTGATAACCGAGGCCTTTCTGGGCCAGTGCACAGTGGCTGGACAGTCATACTACAATCACCGAAAACTGGTTTTGCAAAATTGTATTAGTCAAGGTTTCTTGCAAGTTAACAGGGTTCTGATCAACGGTTCACAGTAAACGACTGGCTGAAAACATAATAGGAGTGTTTATAGAGGCAATCACCGTTTAACAGGCGTCGAAGTGCTGTTTTGGCACTGGAGTATTGGTGGCATATCTGAGGCTTTTCACTGTATTGGCTCATGAACTCAACTAAGAAATTGAAGAGCACTCATGAAATGAATTTCTACAGTTCCCAAAACTACTGGAGCACTGGAAAAAAATGTTTACTACTGAGTTAATGAAATATTTGTAGCATATAAATCTGCCTTCAGATTGCCTCAGAAAGCAAAAACAGAACTGAATGCATGCCCACCCAACCTCCAAATGCTTATCTGGGGCAGGCTTGCCATGCAACACAGGGCACTGGCTGCTGTAGACCCGGGGTGGATGCTGGTCCATTATAGGGCACATGTGCCCAGTGAATGTAACTGGATTTCTTTGGACACAAAGCTACACACACAAAGCTACGTACACAAAGCTACATACACAAAGCACAGACATACAGCTACACACACAAAGCTATACACACAAAGCTGCACACACAAAACTACACACACAAAACTACACACACAAAGCTACACACACAAAACAACACACAAAGCTACACACACAAAGCTACATACACAAAGCACAGACATACAGCTACACACACAAAGCTACACACACAAAACTACACACACCAAGTTACATACAGAAAGCTACACACACAATGCTACACACACGAAGCACAGACACAAAGCTACGCACACAAAGCTATGCCACCAAGTCTAAGCCCTCTGTGTATGAATTATTGTATGCACCTTCATAATACTTTTATATTGCATTAATAAAACGTTCAGTGGAGCTTCATAATGTATTCATTAAGTACTCATAAAGCATTCATAAACATCATGTGTCTATACCTTAACATCCTAATATCCCTTAACAGCTGTAATATACATTAATGACAAACATTATATAATAATAACAAACATTATAATTGTATAAACATTAATGTTATTAATGTATATTAAAGATATTAAGGGATGTTAGGATGTTAAGGTGTATTTGCATGCTACTTATGAACGTTCTATGAATGCATTATGAAGGTGCACTGAATGGTCTATGAATGCAGAATGAATGCATTAAGAAGTTACACTTAATGCAAAGTGTTACCGAATTAACTAATAACATAGAGAATAAAATCTTTGAAATACGATCAGAACAGAGTAGGAGGCAAACTGAATCCTTTCTGGAAGCCAAAAGCAAGCTGTCAGTCTCGTTCAGTCACCTATACTTGTTAATACTTTCACATATCACCATGTTTAGTTGTTTTGCAAAATTTAACATGAATCCACTGAGCCGACGTGGGTCGCCACTAAAACAACAAGACATTTTATCAGTCGTGTGAGGTCATTCATTTAAAGGAGCACTGAAACTGGAATCCGTTCGCCTTCATTTCCCACAATGAGGGACTCTTGTGACTTACTTTCTAGTTAGCAGTAATTTATCCCATCAATGGAGCCTCTTTAAGATTTCCCCCAGCCAATGAATCATGCATCTATGCCACTTGGTGTAATGGAAAGGATTGACTCATTTTTTTCCCCCTTCAATCTTCCACTCTGTCCCCATATTATTTTGTTAGGAAACAACAGCGGCCTATGAGGACCAAGAGCAGGCAGCCGTCCGCGTGTCCTAGTCGCTTGTTACTGTGAATGCTGGTCTTTTCCAGCTTTTGCCAATGCAATCACAACATCAAGATGCATCTTCATTAGGCTCCGGATTTGTGTTGCCTTAGTAACTGTCACGACTGCAAACACACACATATCTTCCCGACATAACAAGCATTCTTATTCAAACGTGTTTTATTCTACAGATGTCAAAAAATCATAGTAGTTTCACCATTATTGACTGCCATTAGCAATTCCATGGCGAGCTTAACTTTCAAGTGTAGGTTTAAGATAAGACAAGATGCACTTTATTGATCCCAGGAGGAAACTCTTTTGCATACAGCATACATGTTATCTGATCCCATCTATGTTATAACACGCTGCATCTGGTCATTTAAACTGTCAGCTGTCTACTAATTTAATTATGTTAAACAACTTAAGGTTATTTTTCTCTCTTTAAGCTCTTGTTTTCCTGACATGGAGAACAATCATAAACACAGCTGAGAGAGACTTTCTGAATGTAGCATCACTGATGCTGAGGAAGGCGGTTGTGTTTTACCATGGTGGACGCTCACCTGTTCGCAGTTTGCGAAAGCACATATTGTATGGCAGTTATATACCACATTCTGTACCATGTGTACAGTACTCAAGAAAAAAAATCTTTAAAATTACCCTGGGTGGTTTTTCCTCACAAAAATTGTGCAGGATTATTATTATTATTATTATTATTATTATTATTATTATTATTGCTGTTGTTCTTGATGATGTTGTATGTCTTGTTCTTGTTATTCACAATTTCTTAACTCACATTTCTTAAAATAAGGTCTAAACATGAAAGGGCATTCAAGACCGGGGCAATCAGAATTAAATATAATTAAATAAGACGATTAAGGGGAATTTATTCACAAATACACAGATCTTATATCCTTACAGTCACCCATAAGCCATTAAAAACAGTAGCTTTCTGTGGGAGCCAATGTCAACCTTTATTCTGTTTTCTTTCAGCTTATTATCTTATCTAGAATAAGATCCTTTTCCCACCAACCACAAATTCCTGCTTTCAACAATGAAACTGGAATTATTTTCATTGAACATTTCTTAATACAGATGTGAAATTAAAAACTGCTTATTCTTTTTTTTCACAAGAGAACTAATATCTTGCTTGTCTGCAATGGAAAATAATAAACACCCTTATTAAGTACAATTGAACTATTGTTCAGATACTTGCAGGTTTCCTGCTGATTGCCTGTAATTTGCAGTTACCCATTTCCTTAACAAAAAATCTCTAATGAGAATTACTTTAGCAAAATAATTTCCTCAGTTTTAATGATTCCGCCTAGACAACTGTGGTTTGTTGCTATTGCCATATATTTTGAAAACAACAGATGCCTTTAATTTTTCTGGGGAAATCTGATTTTATAAATTGCATCGACAAACCACATTTATGCACATTGTCTCCCTGTATACAAAACAAACTCTTAATCTCTTAACTGAACACTCATTATCATAAATGCCACAAGTATGCCCTAAGTGCTTTAAATGATTTAAATGCTTTAAATACTTTAAACGTCCCAAATTCTGAAACCCCACCCTATCTTTTACGAACATCATAACTGCTAGCGTAGACAATAGTGAATAAATGTAAGGAATTGCCCTAAAATTCCTGTCTATTCTGGAGTCCATATGGACTTGTGTAAATACGGCTGAGTAATTTTTGCCTCCTTAATAAGACCCTTTAAGCATATGATTCTGACAGGATCAGTGATTGTAGATTAGGCACTGAATCATTACCACCAAAGGTCTCACTGACCACCAAAGCGCACACATTACCAGCAAAGGTCTCACAGAAACTAATTTAAACACATCCATTGCATCTCTTCTAAAATGTGCCAAAAATGTCTGTATTTTGAGTGACTCTCATGATAATAATGGCGCATTGTGGTCAGTTTTGTGAAATACATTTCTCAAGGATGATATTTTAATTCAACATGACTTCCGGTACGAAAGTAAAACACATCGAAGGTGGGCTAGTTCATTGACAGTGTGACCTATTTTAGTAAGACTGGGGAACAGCTTACCTGCCTTTGCCGCAGTTTTACATCTTCAGCCTTAAGAGCGCCTGACTCATTGTTCACATCTGGAGTTTGAATTTTCTCACATTCCTCAACACAGGCAGTATCCTCATCCACATCCATGACGGCATGGGTAATGACGCCACCTCCCAGGGTACACGGAAAGTCCACATCACCAAAAGACGGACCCCGTTTGATCAACTCCATCCCCGACGCCTCACTATGACTCCTTGCAATTTTTCCATCTACCTCCTGAGAAGCAGAGAACTCCCCAGTCTCACTGCCGGAACCTGCAGTGTCACATTCCTCTTGCCTTTGGCCATGCTCCTTTGCAGAACATATCACTTCACTGATCATATCATCTGCTGAGTCTGCACCTGTGATTTCCTCACTTATACTGGATTCATTCAGTATATTCCTGCTGGACTCTAGCTCTGTGTTCTGGGTAAGAAGCGCCTGCTCTGAAGAATCCCCATTCTGACATTCACTTGGCTTGTCTGTGGAAATTTCCTTGAGCTTATTAGGCAACTCTGTGTCTCCGTTACTCCGAGATGGGCACACATTGTCTTGACACTCAGCTAAATTCTGATGACCAGCATCACCCTGAACGGCATCACCCTGAACATCAGCATCAGCTGGAGAATTACCAGGACTGGCAAGACCGACATGGTCCAGAAGACCGACGTCGCATTCTGAAGACATGTCAACGTGGCTCCATGCCTCCTCCTTCTCCTGCAGGCCAGACGCCCCCATGGAAGCCCGGAGCAGGATAAGACCCCCTTTATCAGATTGCTTCGGTTTTTCTTTCCCGTTCTGCTCATCGCTCTGGCCGCTAATGTGGTCTTGGCCTGTAGCTTCACGCTGGTTCAATATGGGAGGGTTGTCTTTATCTTTATCTAGGCCCCCCCGCTGAGTGCCCTTGTGGGGGTCACTGGAAAAAATGTGTAAAACACAGGCCGGTATCTCCCCTCTGCTTTCCATGGCTGCACAGCAGCCCTCTTCTGGGTAGTTGGCATTTTCATCTGTACCCGGAGTTGAGGTCAGGTCCCGTATCCCGTTCCGGCACTCCGGCATTGAGACGCATCTCTCCCTGTGGCCAGAGTGGGACAAGGCACGGCCAGACTTAATGTCCTGATGTGTAATTCCATAGCAGCAAATGATATCCAGATCATCGAAGCTGTACTGCAGCCCAGTCCTCCCAGTCCTCCCAGTCACATGCTCTTCCCAGCTCCTCTTCCTTGTGGTAACTGGCATGTCTGACCTGACATCCAACGGCACTTCATGCAAACTTCATGAGGTCCAGTTCAGATCCAGTACTGATCAGATGACTTCTTTGGTCAAATGACTGGCATTGTCTGGTAGGTCATATAAACTTCATGAGGTCCAGTTCAAACTCAACACTGGTCAAACTGGCCTTCTATCTCTGGAACTGACTGTAAGAAAATAATCAGCAATTACTTAAAAGATATTTAAATAATACAGATGGACCGTCATAAAATTAAAAGCAAATTATCAAAACCTCAGAAATGCATTCAGAAATTAGTTCAGTTAGTCATTCCATCACAAAGACAAGAAAAAAAATGTTTTCCATGAGAAAATATTTGATCTACTTTAGTAATATACTTCTAAAAGGAATTAGTGATTTGTTGGGGGGGGGGGGGGACACTGAAGCCTGTAAAATGAGTTTGACAGTATAATTTTAGCAAAGTCCTTAAATAATCAAACTTGACTGCGATGTGGCTGCCCAATCACCGTTAATCTCTACTGGTCAGACCACTAGAAAGAGCGCGAGAATTACACTGGTGCATTTGTACCCAAGAAAAGAGATGACAGGACTGAGTTACTACCTGGGAATGTAATAAGATTTAAAGAAATCTAATTAAGAATATTTATTATGGGTAGATACAGCATAAATAAACAGGTCACTGCACTTTACAAATGTCATAGAAGTAATTCAAAAATTAATACAATGCATCTTGGATTAAACTGCCACGAAATAGCAAATTTACTGCCAAAACCGAGATAAATAATAAACATACAAAATATATTATATTGTTCATTTACACAGTAATAGTATTTTTCTCGTTTTTGATGTGTTCCTGATCTTTGGAATTGGTTTCTTCTCAGTGCAAGTGATTTCAAGCACTTTTAGGCTATTTAAAATTAAAACTGAAAACAGAACGAAAGATGAGGTTGGGAAAGTCCTCTCTCTTTTTTTCAGCTGGGCGGTTAATGACCCTGTCCACCCTGACGGCTCAAGCCAGCACTCCAGAGCAGGGCTTGGGATGAAGATGAGCAGCTATAGCCCATAATAATCTGGGCTGGGTGTCCTGGGTTACAGCTCTGCGGACCGAGCTGGGGGAGGGGTGGCTGTCAGGACTCTGTTCTGCCCATGATGGGCTGCCTAGTTGGACTGACACTGACTTGACCACCAGAAGGGACAGCCTGGGGCGGTGACAACAGATTCGAGGCTGGGAGGACAGTGGACAGTCATTTCTGAGCAAGGCGTGTCTCGGGAATATGTGATACACTAGAAATTAAGGCAGGAACATCAACTGCACAGCTGCGTCCGAGAGCTGAATCTTAGAGACAAGCCACAGAGATTCTCAAGCATCGTATAAAAGGATCATAAAGCTAAACCGTACAGAAAGATACAGCTGCACCTGATTAAAGAAATATTATGGACTGACACCACAGTAAATTCTATATATTGAACCAATGAATGAGAGCTGCAGTAAACAGGTACTTTAACCGAAAGGTTTAAGCAAAACATGGCATGTGCATGAAGGCTTCTGACCTAAGAGTGCTCATCAGTTGAGACCTGAAAACCTGATGAACAGCCAGCATGAAATGAGCTTGACAAGCAGTGCAGAAGCAGACACAGACTCTTGTGAGAAATCAAAGTAATATGTGAGTTAGCTGGGCTGCACAGTATGCAAAATCCTGAGTGAAACAAGAGCCTTCCCACGAAGTGATTTTCATATCAATGTGCAAAGTTGATAGCAATCTTTGTTCTTACCTTTCCTGACAAGCCTCCAGATCTGCACAAACGCAGAGCGGCAGAAGCCCAAAGACAGACAGTCTCCATCTTGATCACATTAGGATTTTGCTGACACTGAGCCCCTCGGAGGAGCAGCGCTGGGTGCAGCCTGTCAAGACGCCCGGATCCCGGCCGTGGGACCTCCCCCCCCCCCCCAGCCCACCTCTCGCCCCCGACGCTCAGCACCGCTGCGCTGCAGCTCCTCTGTCTCATCTGTTTATCTCCACAGCTTTCTTCCCTCGCATAGCGACTTCCTGCAAATTGCACAGAGTATCTCTCGGGCTTGGGAAACGGTCTGGCTGTTTAGTTTTGATTAAAAGCAGACATGCAGCTTAGTAAACCTCGGGACGCTATCCAAAAGAGATTGCGATGTTTTGGCAGTGACTTTCCGAGCTGTTTAATGGTCGCTTGTAACTGTACAAGCATCCTTGCATAAACAGAGCGAGAGAAAATACATCGAGGCACATTTATGGACATTTTTGGAAAAATGTGCCTTGTCTGCAAAAACATACCCAGCCTCCTTCAGTTAGCTGAGTTTAATATTCAGTTAAAAACTTGTCTATCATAATGATGTTGCGAATATGAAATGCAAATGACAGCTAAGGAAATCAAAATAACAATTTTGTAATTGTTTTTACTTGTACTTGTTTCTAACATGTCATCTAATATGAAATAACATACAATTTATGTAAATGTTAATAAAACAATTGAATGTTTTTAGCTTATTTGGTTTTTTAATTATCACATTAATTGCATTAAATTTGCCAACCTCCAGGTAACATGTTTTTTTATAAGTATACAAGTATTATAAGTTTTTTTTCACTATTTGGTTGAAATATCACCTACAGTAATATGAAAACGTCATGGGCAGTGAAAGAAAATGCTATTTAAAAGATCTGCCTGTTGATGCAAAACTATGATACTGAGTCTGCCAATTTTATCAGCTTAGCCATTTCAAATCCTCTCTCCAGTATTTGCATCAACCATCCAAGACCGTGTTTTTGGCTAATCAATACCTCACTGTTTTAATTCATTCAGTTAATTGATTAAATCCGCTGGTGCTGAAATTTAACAAACACATGGGATGGCTGAGGTGCCCCTGAGGAGAGGTTTGGGAACAATGCGCTATTCTTCCAGCCATGCAACAAGATATCAGTAACTTTTTGGAGAACAGAAGAAATTCTTACTGTTATTATTCCAATGTTGGTGTTTTTTTCTGAGCAAATATGCACTTATTACCCAGATAAATAGCTTTCAACATTTTTTTGGACTGTCTAAGACTCTTGCATAGTAATGCATAAAGGAATGTCTTTTTGTTTTGTATTTTGATTCCTAACATCAGTATTGCTAAGAGTACTTTGCGTGTAGATGGTGGATCAGGACGTGACCCCCGATTCTCTTAGGCGTGGAAGAACATCCAAAGTCCACAAGAGCACACCCTCACATTACAGAGTAAGGGCATGTCTGCGACACTCCGATTACCGAGTCCAAGCTTCTGACCTCACACACGCGACGTAGGGCTGTCCAGCTGGTTGACTCCTGCGTCTCATTACACGTCCGGTAAGCGTGTGTCATGCATTTTTTGTGTTGACGAGACCCTCTGGCAAGACAGTAAACAAACAAAAAAAAAAAAAGTGCTTCATCGGTTTATATGGTCACTTATTAGTTATTCCCTTTGAATTGTCTCCAAAAGCACTGAGGATTAGGAACTGCAAGTTCTACCCAGGGGGGGACAGTGACCTTTGACCCCTGCAGCTTGGGAGTCACATGCGTGAGTCACTATTAAATCCTTTGTGTGCTGGACAGTGTTAGCAATGACACAGGAAATATTTCCTGTGTTTTTTTGTGTTTGTTATTGCCTTTCACAGTCAGGCCTGATCAGATATCATCTCGGAGGCGGTCCTGTCCTGACTTGACTATGATGTTATGGCAAGACCACATGCTTGCTGACATGAACATGAGTAAACGGCTATTGATGCGAAGGTGACCAAAAAAAAAAAAAAACACTTCGCCTATGAACAAGGCTGTAACCTGGTGAACGAGAGTGAAAGGCCTCGGATCTCTTGAAGATCCAAGTGATTCATTGGTCGCCAAACTGAAATAGCCCCTTGATGTGCAATGGCGCCCCCTGAAGTCTGGGGGCGGAGCTGGGGAAGAATAAGCCATTCACAGGGTGTTCAGAAGCTGCTTCTGTTAGATTTTCTAGGCCTTGAGTCTGTGAGTCGCAGTGGGATTGCACAGAGGAAGTGGTCCCAGATTCCTCACTGATACAGTTTATTAATGGAAAATTCCAGACTAAATTGTGAAGAGAAATGATATGATGTCTCGCCCCCACAGGAAACTTTTTGTGGATGCTGTTGGTTCCTGGATAAAAGTTTTATTTCAAGTCCGCTTTTGGCAAAGCGTCTTCTTTGGACTCTTACGGTTTCATGGGATCAATTTCCGTGAATTACAGCACAGGGTGACTGCGGCGAGCGGAGAGCAGCATCGCAATGCTCTATGGCTGGAAACGAACAGAATGAAACGAATCAGTTTGCCGGCCTAACAAGTCCATGAGTGCTGAATCATCAAAGCACACCGTACAATATTATCAGACTCAATGGTGGAGTCATGGACTAAACCCAAAGGTTAAACGTAATTCAACTGCTGATCCTCAGCTCTTTCACGTGATGCCGGAATCAGGATGTTCTGGGGCGTCATTCTAAGCCTTAGCTGTCACTGCTTGGACACCGAAGACTCAAAACTCAGACCGGATGTAGTCCAGTTGAAAATGAGAAAAACGTAAAGCGTGTCATTCGCTTTACTTTCCATCACAGCCATAAATCACCTTACGGTACGTGAGCCCTTTGATAGCCTAGCGTTCATATCGTCATGATTACGGAGCACTGAACATAGAGTATGGGAATAAGCTGTGCCTTTTCAGAGCATGCACTGCAAACAGCGGACACACGAGGCCTTTGAATTGTCACGTGTATCTGACAGCTCCCATGTCCAGCTGACAGCGAACACAAATACCCATGTAAACTGTCATGGTCACAAGGTTACAGTCCATGGTGCACAGCAGTGGTGAAAGGCAATTGCGGGAACAGGAAGGTCATGCAGCTGATCAACGTGATTTCGAAGAGAATAGACCCTCAGAAGCCTCAGACCGGCTGCCTGCTGCATGTTCTTAAACTATCATCATGCAGCATTTTAAGATACAATTAAAGGCCGTTTAACAGGTGAGCATCTGTTAATGTTAGAAAGTATATTCTGAATGCACAGAACAGGAAGAAATCACTTGGCATCTTTTGTTCATAGCAGCAGTTTCTTTAGCCTTATTACTGAGCTGCAGCCATATTTTTAGCAAATTTGTCTATGCAGCTTAAAACCAATAAAAAGGTTTGCAATAACAAATCGACCTAAAAAATTTATTCACATTTATAACAGAACAAACAAAATTACATTAAGTAAACTACATTAAGTAATGTAATCTCCAATGCCCATAATATAGATTTCTCTCTGTCCCTCTGTGCAGAAACTCCTAAAGTTCATTATATTAAAGAAGTACTAGATTAGATATTGTAAATACCGTAAATAACCACTAGATTGGTTATTATAAGAATCATAAATAACTGTTAAATTAGAATGGATTTGCCATGCGTGGGTCATCTATAAGGCTGCGATTAACCCCTGTTACCATGGCAGTTAATCACAGGATCTTGATGCTATGATAATGCTAATGTGGGTCTTTCAGAACAAAGCTCTGTTTCGCCAGTGGCTAAAGAGCACAGACTCAAACCACATGTCCCCTCCATCTTTCGCCCCATATGGAAATACCTCGGATGCAAGTGAAATTTTTCCACGAGGACCGTATGCTGCATGCTCACAATTTATAGCCCCATAAGTGCTGGTTCACCACTTCATCCTTACAGAAAGCACCGTGACGGAGTCGAGTTTTTTTTCCAGGTCCGATAGCTGGGCTCACATGTGAGAACAGATTGATTATTATTTGGTTTGGATTCAATTATGCGACGCCTTAGCTAGCCTTAAGTACCACACAGAAGTAGGATAAGCTTTTTGCTATTTTTAGCATTGGTTTACTATATATACACAGTACTGTGCAGAAGTCTTAAGCTGCCAAAGAAAATTGTTTAAATCATCTTTACGTTGGTGTAAACTATGATTTTATGTTTGTCGAAATGTGTTAGCTTGGCCATTTCAAAACCTCTCCGAATCCGCTCCCCAGTATTTTCCAGTAACCGTCCAATCTACTCATGTATTCCAGTTCCTCAGGGTCACCTCAGACCTTCCATGTATTCATTACATTTCCCGCCAGTTCAATTAATTCATTTAATTAGTTAAAAAAAGTCAATGAGGTATTGATTAACCATAGCAGGAGTACTAGTGGTCAAGTGAAAGAATTTCATGGGTATATTGTATGGTTACTCCAAGTCCTGGGCTGACTTTAGCCGAGGTTTTGAAACGGTCAGCTAATACGCTTTGACTGACATAATATCATACTTTTACACCAATGTGAAGACAAATTTAAACATAATTTCATTTGTCTTCCTAAGACACATATGTGCAATGTAAATACTGCAAATAATGCAGTGGAAAAGAGGCAACCAATGCATTATGAAGAGAAATGCATGCAGCTTAACTTTTTAATATGTTTCTCGTGTCTCACTGTAAGGCTGATAAACACGCCGTTCTGCTTGTCAGCGTCCAAACAAACGATGAAAAGCTAGAAAAATGAAAGCCTCTTCTTTCCATTTTCATATTTTCATCGAAGAACAAAAACTGCGGATCCTTATCGCCATAAAGTGCCCTTTAAAGAGAACAATGAATGCTAAAGAGCAGCTGTACTGTGCCTCTTAAAAGAACAGGCCGTCCGCCGTCGCCAACAACCCGAGCAGAACTGGCGATAATCACAACAATTAACAAAATGAATTATGCCTTTTTCTATCTCCTAATTTCACTCCCTGTCATCCTTTTCACCCTGAATACTGAGTTCCTTCGGCATTGTTTCCCACTTTATCATTTCAGACGGGGGCTCGTGTGAATTGGGGGAGAGCAAAAAAGGAAATACTCAAGGGAGGAGTTACCCCCCCCCCCCAGCCCAGCCAAGTTTGGGTGACTTACGAAGATGAACACGCAAAAACCAGTAGCATTTATATTTTGCGTTTTTCAAACCGAGTCACATAACATCACATCCAAACACTTTTCGTGTGTTTACAAGATCTCTAACCATCGTTAGGAATTTATAAAGAGAAAAAAAAAAAAAATGATGTATATGACATAGGATGTCATTTCCTCTGTGACCCTGTCTGGAATTATCAGCTGGAACATGGATGGATGATGCATGAGATGTGATTGTAAAGAGTACAGAATGAAACACCGTGTGATAGAGATACTCTATCGGTATATGTTTATACTACAGCACTGTTGAATTTTAGAAATCTAACTGGTCAGGGAGGCATGGAGAAATTAAAAGCGTTAATTGAATCAGAAATGTAATTAAATGCAAAGAAAATCATGCAGCAAAATAGGAGGAAATTATTAGGTAAAAAAAGAGGAACTGAAATTCCTGCAGCCTTCTTGCATACAGTACCAGTGTGTAAGATAAGCAGCACCAGAAATTTCAGGTCACTTTAATTATTAATCCTAGCATTCAATCAGTCTCCTATTAATCCCAGGTAAAAATATTCCCGTATGGGGCCGACTGTGGGTCTGCACTGGCTCATCATAATAACATTCCCCTGTGCATTTGCATTCTTTTATGTCTGTTGTACAGGTGTCTTTTTGTATGGTTCTTCATGGACGCTACACAGACTGGGGCCACAGCTGGGTGATGCGCAGTGACACATGTTCATCAGGAGAGTGCTGACACTCATGCCAATCCAAAACCCAGCACGACCACCTCAAGAGGTCCGTCGCCGTCGTGGGACGGGGGCAGGAACGAGGCCAGACGGCACGCAGGCAACACTCAGCTGGCAGTCAATTATTACAGCCAGCTGAAGACAATCGAGCTGGCTCTCTGCGGAGCTGTACGGAGCCGTGTTTCTCGATTCCTTCCTCGGGCACCCCCAGACGGTCTACGTTTTTGCTCCTCTTCCAACTTCCTGCCAGACAGTCCACATTTCTGCAAAGACGTGGACCGTCTACGAGTCCCCAAGGAACGGGCTGAGAAACACTGGTATAGAATCTTCCCAAACTAAGGCAACGTGAGAGAGAAGCTCTGCTTTGACTGACTGCACGGACGTTCACGCCAAAACCAGATGCAGCCCTGGCCTGCATAGACTTCAGATCCCCCCACCTCTGCCTCACTGTGAATAAACACCCCCCTCTGGGAACTAAACGGATTCCTCTGTCTCCAGATCCTGCCTGCATGTGACACCATGCTAGGATTTTAGCTTCTTCTCTAGCAGACACAGTTTGCCTGCCCAGTGGTCTTAATGTATACCAGTCACTTTACGGTGGAAGACCGTGAGATTTAGATTTGCTTATACGGACACGATGTCTTTCTCTCTAACAGATTTTGAGACATTTTCTGCGGTCCCTCTCTACGGAAGCTCACAAATAATGTCACAGTAAGGGCTGTGCTGATGTAACATCTTGCAATATGTTTGGTTTTCCTGTCTGCTTGGAGCTTCAGGAGCTTATTCTAGCGGACTTTTTAATTATTTATCTGGTTGTATATCTATATATAAATAAGTACACACACAATTTGCTCACCATACAAGCATGGTAGATATGGGGACATTTATACTTAAAAGATAATAGATTGAACTACTTCTCATAAACTCTTCTTCATAAAAGCTTTTTCCTGAATTGGCCTTAATTATACACTAGTGTATTGACGGTGTCAGTTGAGGCAAACAATAACTGTGCATCATATTCTAAGGTGGAAACCATTCCTGGTAATTCTCTGAGAGAAAATAATTAAAACCATGATTTATGGGTTTTTCTTATCAGGCCGATTCATCAGCAAATGCAGACTTGAATTAAAAAAGCTTGTTCTGTAACAGAACCTGTCTGTAATTCTTGCTTCGTAAGGAATACTTGGACAGGTTTGTGGACTGACATCAGCAGCAAAGTTCTGAGAACTTTCAGGCTCAGGCAGAAAAACACACATTATTCCCTCTTCAGCTTCCGAATCCCGATCCAAGATGCTGCAGCTGGAGTGCAGCAACGTTCCCCGCAGAACTCCGTGGGGGATTTGAAGTGCTGTATCCCTGTGGCAGAAAACGTCCCGGAAACAGCCCGTCCAAATGCTTATTCTGGTGCTCACACTAACAAACATGCTTCCGCACTAACGGCTGCCATTATGGGGCAGGTCTGGGTTGACCTTCCACGCTCAGAAGCACACGAGTTGGGATCAAAGTTCACCTGAGCCATTACTGGCAAGGCTGTAGTCAGAACATGCGATGTGTGTGTGTGTGTGTCAAACATTTTCATGACCATTAAATTCTGCCTACTTTACAGTTAAACATGCCATAATCAGTCAAGAGAGTTATGTAAGATTTGCTATTTGAATAAACAATTACTATTTTAATTAAAAATGAAATGACCATCTTGCATCAGTAAACCTGATTAGCCCATAACTAACCAGCTATACTGTAAGAATCTAGTTCTGACGTTCCCATAATTATTTTCTGTTTGTTTGAACCTAACACCAGGAACCTTTGAGACTATAGAGTGATTATATGTGTCATCTATAGTATTTTTTTACTTCCAACATGGACAATACTAAAAATAATCTCAGTAAAAAATTAAGCTTAATAATATGAAGGTAAACAAAACAAAAATGATTCTCCTGCTATTACAAACACCAGAATAACCATTACAGATCCGTTCCATTGGTCTATAAGCCAGTTTTGAGGTGGATATCTGTTTGATAGAAAAGTTCCAGAATGTTTCACAAAACACAGAAGCAGTTGTATATTGAATGAAGAACTTACAGTTAGCCAGAAATGCAGCAAATGAGGGATAAAGAGTTGCAGACCAACCCTTCCACCTCAGCGCTGAATCACTCCTCCTTGACGCTGCCTCTCTGCACATCCATGTACTTTTCTGTTGTCATGGTCTCAAAATGCTCTGAAGGACCTCCAGTTATCTGATAAATTCATTGACACAAAGTCACCACTGAGGACAAGAGCAGGGCCCCGTCTGAGAGACAGACGTGTTGTATCAGAGGCAGAAGCAGACAATTTATCTCAGTGATTTCATCATGACAAACAGAGCTCCCCTCTTTCAAACGCAACCTGCCCCCCAGGGTAATGTGTCAGCCTTTATTTTATTATTTCCCTGAATTCCAGAGACAGCAGTTTGCGGAGACGAGCGGCTCTGATTCAGAAGCAGGGCTGAGGTCAGCCCGGTCTGTGGAGGACACATTCAGATGTAAACCCTCGCGTGTCTCTGGAACTCTCAGAGGTTCTCCTTCCTGCCCAATACACAAAAAGCCAGGAGACATGAAGGTGTTTATACGGCTGGCTTTGACTTTCTGGGCATGAAATCACAGTCCGCACACACAACCGGAGAGACAGATGACAGAGAATCGTGCTGAGAGTGAAGAAGCGTTGAAGCTGAATTCATTAAAGACGAATAGAAACCCAAATGTTGGCCACTCAATGCTCCTCCTAATTTAGGAATTACTGCAGTCA
>JAODKE010000015.1:12710797-12737997 GCA_026779605.1 Mormyrus hasselquistii
TGAATTCATTAAAGACGAATAGAAACCCAAATGTTGGCCACTCAATGCTCCTCCTAATTTAGGAATTACTGCAGTCAATAGAATCTTTTATACTACCATTTTCTGGAAGACGACTCTGGAAATATACTGTTATTTTATTAAGACTGAACCACTTAACAGTAACACCATTGATTTTTAATACTTTTTCAAATTCTATTATAAGTTCATCCATGTGTTCTTTTGTTGTCATGGTCTCAAATATACAATAAAGAAGGGTCATCAATAGTAAAACGTTTGATGGCCTTACACAAGTGAATGACCTCTGTAATGTCACATTAGTTGTTCTGAAAATATACACTTGAGTGTCCTACTCAGAGCAAAGATACGAACCGTTCCTCTCAGCTGCTTATCATTCACCAGCCTTCTCCTTCTCGTACATTTTGCTGAGCTTTTATGCTATTAGAGAAGATCTCAGTCATCTCATGATGGAGCTGAATAAATTACTTCAGATCCCTACTGTCCTATCCTTCACACACATTGAAGTCCACAACCACATTTTACATTAACTGCAGGAAAGGGGCAGTATTTCCAAATAAGAGTAAGACCTAAAGACTAATTTGATTAGGTTTAAGCAATTCAAGTTAATTAATCTGTCCTAACTTTGTTACTGAAAACCAAAGTTCAATAATAATAGAATTTAATGAATCATTTACTGTGAAAAATACTCATCTTAATACACATCCTCCTTCTTCTTCTTCTTCTTATTACTATTATTATTATTATTATAATCTTGAAAAACAGGCAAGTAAAAAAGGCAGAAAAAGTTGGCTTACAATTGGCTTATTAAGTGCTTAGTTAAAACTATCCCAACAGTACAAAGGTTCTCCAAACAAAAAAATGACCAGTTGTCTTTCTCCATGCCGCAGCCAATTCCTCTCCAAGCACGCACCCTCTACTGGGTCAGAGAGACAAGCTTTGACCCTTCCTAGGCAGCACGTCACGTGCACACACTATAGGCAGGAGACGCCAACTCGAGTGAGCGCGGCGTTAGGCAGAGAGGGAAACCCACATCACACAGGGGAAACATACAAGCGTCATGCAAGCACACACACACACACACACACACACACACACAGGATTGTAATTTATATCTTTGTAGAGATTCTCCATTCTTTTCTTTGGAGAAAACTCTAATTCCAGCATGACAACCTTAACCCCTACCAGCCCTCCCCGTAACCATAAGTAACCAAACAAAGTACGAGACATTTGGCATTTTTAGTTTTTGGATTGCATTCACAGTTTCTTTTCAATAAAACTGAGTTTCCCCTTGTATTGTATTGAAAAAATGGTCTCCACAACATCAAAATAACAGGTTTTTATTATACTATGGGGACACTTGGTCCCCACAATGTATATATATATATATATATATATATATATATATATATAAAACCCCCCTCACACACACACACACACACACACATGCCCCATCTCAGTAATATCATTTCCATACACTCTACATGTATTACTTTGAATGCTCTTTCAGCAAAAAAAAAAAAAAAAACAAACATCTGAAACAATGCAACATCAAATTCATTCCAAATGAACTGCCACTCTTTAGCTTCAGGGACTATTTGCAAACTGAAGAATGCCTGAGACAAGGCTTAGAATGAGCAACAGGAACACAGAAACAGAGATTAAATTAATGTAATATGGCCCTATAGTTGATTCGAATTAATTCATGTGTCCTATCTCTGCTCCAGGGTCCACTTTTTCAGTCTCTGTGTTCAATAAAATGATTAGCTCCAGTGCTGGTCAAAGCCTCGAGTGGCAGTAGACTGCAGCCACGCTGGGGATCCTGTCCGGCGTGATCATTCGTCGGCATTCTGGAGTGATATCAAACGTCCTGAGCCAGAAGCGTCAATTTAACGGCAAACATCGCCAGAGGCCGACAGAGTGAACTTGACACTGGTAGGCCAGAGACGACCTTCTAAATAGCCTTTTCACACGCTAATCTTTAATTCTAATGACAGGAAAACCTATTTAATGGGATTGGTCTGACATATTGATTGACACGGAATACACAGTTATTGTGAATTTCTTTTGATAGCTTGTGTGAGTTCTATTCCAGGAATACATTTATGATGTTCGATTTGATTTGATTTCTACTTTAAATGTCAACATCAAATAAACTGATAGCTAGGATTTTTTTTTTGCCCAGACAGCGATGTGACCGTCCCATAATAATCCAGACAACGAAACATTCTATTTCAAGGTTCTTTTCTTAGTGAATTTGCTGTGGAGAGTCAGGGAAAACCCAGAGCAGAAGCTCATACATATTAGAGAAGAGCGTGTTGCTTTTATGAGGAACATGCAACGACGGAGCCGCGGCACCGCGACTTCATCTGCTGCGTGGCGTGACATCATCCCCCCGAAAGCCGCGCAATCCTTAAAAAGCAGATATTGTGAATGATAGGCCTTTTCAGTCAGGATAAATCTGCTATACACAGAGAGAGAATACCATTTTGCTTTCCTTCACTCGAAAGCACACGCGGACTAACAAAAGGATCAGTTCATATATTATTTTCAATTTGCTGAGACAGGTCTTAAAATAGCCGTTTGGAACGGTTTTCCCAAAAGACCCGGATTTATTCCGATCCACTAGTACAGCCACTTAGGAAAATTGCAGCGCTGTTTATTTGTGGATGACACCCTGAAGCACACATTACTCTGCTTCCCGAGCTTCCGGAGTAAAAAGCAATAAATCTGTTCTTGTTTTCACCGGGGCTTTCGGCAGAATTGTGCTGGATGTTCACTGAGGCTGGGGATCGCATTTATATAGCTGGGAATGATGCTTCCGTTTATTAAAATTGTTCCCTCTTTTGATATAAGCAAAAATGCACAGCAACAAAAAATCCCACAAAGACGAGATTAAATTACTATCGGTAGTAAAATAAGATGGAAAAAATATATATAAAAACCAATAATCTTGTGGTCATGCTGTAAAACTGCCTTTTAAAAGTGAAAGGTTTATAGCATTGCCAGTTCAACCTGCAATCAATAATGACACATACATGATAAGTCAACACTTCTGTATTCTGTTTTCTGTTTCTGTACTTCAGTTAATGGCGCATAACGTCAATACAGGAAGCATGCAATCTCCACAGTGTAAAGCCTTCATCTCTACTTGTCTAGAAGACGGCTAAATTAAACCATTATATATTTTACACTGAATTTTTTAACTGTGGTAGAATAAAAGACATTAGAAAAGTTTTTAGTGGTAGGACAAGAGGTGACACATTTCTTGTGTTTTATTTGGAAAAACAACCAGCAGGGGGCAGCACGAATATGACAAGACTGCAGTAATGGATGTAATCTCCTGAGTGTGGAATAGCTTTGGGTACTGCATGCCAATGACTTTGGGGATTTGGAACATTAGGCTGACCATATTTTGCTTTGCAAAAAAGAGGACACGATGAATAGGACCCAAAGAGAGGCGTCAACGTGACGCAGATATGCATACAGAAAGTATATTGACTGTAAAAAGTCAATATCAACTGACGACATGAAACAAAATGAAATCCAGGACATTTCAGGCATTTTAGGTCCCAAAAAGGAGGACAAAAAGAGGTGGTCTGGACATAGGTGGTGGAGGTCTGGTGAACCTATGTAACATTAGATAAAGTTCTGGACGCAAATTTTATTTGCATATATATTTTGTTCTGCACAAGTAGGAAACTAAGTGTGGTAACTGAGACTAAACATATCAATAACATTTATGTTAATTTGACTGGGACTCAGTAGTAAACAGCTAAAGATGTAACAATCCGTCATTTGACTGTAGGTCTACATTAGGGTTAGACGTACGAAAATATTTGAAGAACTGTGTCTATATGAAGCAGCGTGAGAGAGCGCATTTAAGGAGGATAAACGCCAAGAGGCGCGCTTGTCTGACGTTTTGACTTTCGCCGCTGACGGCCTACAAATCAGATGACATCGCCGATGGTTGATTTGTGAGAATGAAACGGGCTACAGGTTTGATGGGCATATCTCAATATCTCCAACACAGGGGGAAAAATGTTTCAGGATGATTGATGACTAACAGTTTCAGCTTTGAGCAGTGTAATATGATTCTGTAAACGAAACAAAGAGTTTCAAGGGATTAGATGGACGTTGCACACCCCATCCAGGAAGACCGCAGTCAAGAAGCTTCCACTGCCTGGGGTAGTCTGCAGGCTCAATGAGACCTTGTATTCAACCAGCGGTTATGGAAGATGGACAGACGGAGGGATGGACGGACACACATGGGTAGTAAACCCCACTCACAGCACTCCGTATTTTTTCGATACATGTTGGGTTTCCATTTCTAGGCCACATCCCTGCCCCTGACGTCCCATCCTTTCTCCAGATCCACCTCTTGACCTCCTAATAGTGCACGGCCTCCGAAAGGCTCCCCTGGCGGACCCTGCTCACCATTCTTTTCGCCTTCACAGTCGTCACACGGCGCCGTCTGTCTTTTCATCTTCAATTTCTTGTCTTTTGAGATTATTATCAGTCAGGAGACAATTTCTTTAATCTTTCTTTTTCTTCCTTTGCTTAATCTTCCTGCTCTCTTGTATTAGAGCAGAGCATTTTTACCTTTAGCTGTATCCTAAGGGCATCCTGTACAAACTTTGATTTTCCTGCTTCTTCTTTATTCAGATTTAACGTCATGCCTTAAATTAATTTGGATCTTGTAGTCGTTTAGGAACTGGCCGAGACCCTACTGTCATTGTGGATTTTTTCTGGGCAGTATACCTGAACCCTAACAAATGCTTAATTTAAATGAACAGCGAAGGCAGAGGGTGATACGCTTTTCCACACGGTAGGTTTGAGTTACGCTAATTTCATTCTTTTAATGAAAAGGATCTACTATCTGAGACTGAGCAGGTCAGTGTTTCTGTCTGTGAGCTGGATTCAGGTTTAAATGAGAGGGACAGCATATCCTTGTCATTTTCCTTGACCTGTTGGCCTCGCACAGAAACACAAGAAAGTGCAAACGGGCATTTACACTTTTTTTTTAGGATGATGTCATACTGATCCTGGTTCCACAGTGTGGTTCACTGCTTATTGTAATGAACTCAGGGAAGCAACGGTTTCAGGAAGGAGAATCAGAGAGTGCAGATGAATTAAACCTTTGCTATGCTTTTCAATAAAATGGGGAATTACACACACACACACACACACAAACACACAGGCTTGTAATTATATCTTTGTGGGGACTCTCCATTCATTTCTATGGGGAAAACTCTAATCCCAACATGACGACCTTAACCCCTACCCAGTCCTAACCTTAACCATAAGAAACATAACATACAGTAATAAGAGACTTTTGGCATTTTTACTTATTTGATTGCATTCACAGATCCTTGTGGGGACCTGAAAAATGATCCCCACAACATAAAAAAACTGATTTTTATTAAATTGTGGGACATTTGATCTCCACAAAGTAAAATAAACTGAAGCCATACTCTCTCTCTCTCTCTCTCTCTCTCTCTCTCTCTCACACACACACACACACAGTATAAAAGACTGGATAATGGAAATAGGGTGACATTTAGATTAGGACAGAGTAGGTAAGAATAATTCACATTTTTTAAAAAAATTAGCACAAACTAAATAGTAAACTAAATATAGTCGCTAACTAAATAATACGCCTGTTCATTCAGGAGAAGGTGTTTTATTTTGTTTGTACAGTTAACAAATATTCACATTGGATTTGAGATGGTCGATTACACACTGTCTGCAAGCTTCATTGCCTTTCACTCGTCTGTCACACATGCTTACATCGTGCGCCCCGGAAGGCACCTGCCAGTCGTGTACTGGCCCGCGTGCGAGCATGATACTTTTAAGGCACACCTTGTCTCCTCTGTATGGTGAAAAGAAGCTAACCATCATTTTTGCTATTATTTTATAGATGATGTGGGTACACACTAATTTCTGAACATAATATAGTTTGGATAAAATAATTGAGAAGATTAAATTTTATTGAATGTGGTTAGAGATGGAGCAGCGAGCTTAAATGGTGATTTAATCTTCTATTCAAAGTGTATTAAAACTGACGTTTTATATAAAACACTGAGGACCTGTTTAAATGAGTTTTTGCAAATATTAGGCCTGAGAAGGATGAATGAAATCCAACTGTTAAATCCGAGGCGCTTTAATACATCTGGTAAAATTATAAATGTTGTAATTTAGTGTAAACACAGCTCTATAGCACTGTGTAACTAGATCATGGGTCCCCCTGACACACAGAAGCTGAATTTTAATTCACTTGTTTGGGGCTGTTGTAATTACATTCCTGAGTTTGCACATTTGTCGTTTTAAACTTAACTTCTACGCGAGTTCAGAAACTTTACTAGATATCTAATGGTATTTCCGGCTGTACACTTCCGAAATACCCGCGACATGTCGTAAACGCTCATTAGCTGAGCATCGCCTTCAGTTTAAGGCCTGAAGGCACAATTAAGCTTTTATTATGAAGCACCTCAGTCCTGCTCCTGCCTTCTTATTCACTAGCCAATATTCTAGACCCCTAACTGCAAAATCTTGACTTTCAGTGAAGCGGACCTCCACTGATGAAAAACATTATCTGAGAAATCCAAAGGCGAACATAAAGACTGACATTTGTCACGTCAGCAAAATGACATGGAGGTTTTCAGCTTCTATCCGAGATGGTATCAGACTAACTGAAAAGTTGACAGAAAAAAAGATTTTCTAGCAACCGTATGTGCACACACACACACACAGTGGTAAAGAAAATTACGTAACGTCATTGCTGGTGACATCATTAATCTTTCCATGGTGCCACAATCCCATAGTGAAGTGTGAGGGTCATGTGACGTCTATGAATATATAGTTACAGTATAAAGCCATCACAACTGTGCATGATTATTATAAAGGCAAATTTGTTATAACACACAGGATGCACTTTATATGCTAGTAATGCTGATTCTCCAACAACTACATGACATTTTCTCTGCTTCATGCAAATATAAATATGCACATGCAGTGTTTTATATGTTACGCAAAATCTGTTTGTCAGCTTATTTGCATAAAATGGTCTTTAACCTCTTGCCATGAAATCTGCTCAATTCAGCAGATGAAGAGCAAAAACACTGCAGTGTTTTTTTTTTTTTTCTTATCCAAGATCGTATTCTGCATGGTTGAAAAACAACTCGAGAAAGTACGCAAGGTCAAGGCAAACGAGTGGGAATGTAAAAGCAGATAAGAACAGACAGAAATGGAAGACAATGCAGGAGAAAATAAATAATCGGCTGGGAGTTATAATAGAAATGTCAGGCTGCCATGCACCCGCCATTGTGAGCGCCACACGTGTCCCCAGTGAATGTTCACCCCGGGGTTGGTAACTGGTGATTCCAACACAGCTTCAGAGAGTTGTGGAATCAACACGACCTCATTACTGCTTTGGTGAACCGGCGACTCCAACGTAGCTTCAACAAACTGGGGAATCGGCACATATTTAACGTCTGTTTTTTAACACCCAATCGGAGTTGGAGGGTGGGGGGAGTGCAAGGGGTGTCAACATAACTCCAGTGAGCATGTAAATTAGCACAACTTCAACATAGATTTGGAGAGCTGATGATACCAATGCAGCTGCAGTCAACGGTAATTCACCGTGCAGCCGGACACAGCTTTAAAGAGCCAGATGACACCAAACCAGCCTCAGTGAGCAGAGTGGTACCAGTGTGGCATAACTCAGCTGGCAATGCCAACGCTACCGGGATGTTGCAAGCAAGCCACAGAGACCAAGTCTCTCAAAGAGATCCAAATGGGCGAACTCTCCCTAACTGTCTCTCACACACGCACGCACATGTCGAGGAAACATACATGCGCACACACACACACACACACACACACACACACACACACACATTTGTATTCATATCTTTTTGGGGACGATCCATTAATTTCTTTGGGCAAGAGCCTAACCACAACAATGATAACCTTAAACCCTTAGCCAGCCCTAACCTCAACCATGAATTACCAAAGAAAATACAAGATGTTTTAATTTATTTGATTGCAGTCACAGATGTTTATAAAATTGAGTTTCCTTCATGGAGACCAAAACAATAGTACCCACAATTTCAAAATAAAACGTTTTTATTTGGTCTCTACAATACAATATATACATGACTACCCCCTCCCACACACACACACACACACACACAAGGAATCACACTTTTTTGCAAAAGAGAACCAAGCTGTCCATGAGGCTGTGGGAAACACCATCCAGTATTAAAACATTAAAAAACAATAATAAAAGAACCTGCTTAGAAAAATAAGCTTTCATTTTTTCCCCAGTCATCTATATCATACAGTTTTTAAGGACACTTGTGTCATATTTTAATGGTGTTGGGCTTAAAGAATTCATAGTGTGATAATCCTACCATGATAACCATACCTTTAACATAAAACCGCTGAGACCAATGGAAATGCTGGCAGAAATTCAATCAGGAAGCCCATTAAACCAATGGGTTCATAAGAATTATATCAGCCTTTACGGTGAGTAAAGCTCATGAAAGAAATTGTGCCATTCTTTAAAACCCGTTCCCACCAAATGGGCGACAGCATGCCAAAGAATGCAGATGTGTGTCAGTATTAATTCACATGAGTCTTTATTATCCCTATATATTAACTTGAAGCAAACTGCATATCTTACATAATTATAAGGGTCGGCACAAATCTCTGTTCACAACAGAGGCCAAAGCTATAAATGAAATCTAAATTTGAGACAGGATGAAAAATTCACTGATGATGCAGAGTTATTTGTCTGTGGTTATGGGTTAGTCCTAAGAAGGAAACACTGTATAATTAATGGAATAACTTATCACAGTGAAATTAGCTTCTTTATGAACAGGAGGATAAATAGCTGTAATTTTCCAAGGGTAGGAAGAATCATTATTATCTGTCATCAATATACAGTGACTGATGTCACTTAATCAAATCACAAATACACTTGTTGGAATTAAGAAACTGTTTCAACAGAAATAAGTCAAACTGCATTACATAGCTAACCCACACTTTTTCAGAGCATAATGTATGTACATTAAATGAAATATTCCACAAGTCTTAACATCCATCTCGTTGATGCATTTATGACTCTTCCACTCAATTGAAATTACAAGCAATTTTCCCTTTTATTAGCACAATCTAAAAATCAAAAATTGAAGGAATCTTTTAAAAAGACGTGATTTTGAGCTTGAAAATTGTGCAACGCATATTAAGCCAAGGTTCCTAACCAGCTGCTAGAGCTCAGGCTTCGTGGTTTTAGCCACAAAACAACTAAAATACTCAACTAAGAGGTATTTTGTAGTCATGGTTACCGAGGTGCATGCATTAATGCAGTGTAATAAGGCTCTACATATGTTCAGTACTGTGTCTGAACATACAGGTACAGGTAAAACTCTTGCATGAACAGCCTGTTGGGATGATCTCAGTACAGTTCAAGTATTTACTGTATTGATAATCATTCTCTTGCAGACCCCCCAACCCAGACCTCCCTCTCGCAGCCATTCCCACCTGCAGCTTCAGCTTCACTTTTTCTATAACTATTCTTCCACATTTTGCAACGAGTTGGAAAGGAGCAAAAATGTGAACTGTCTGGCCGGGAACTCGGAGGGAGCAAAAACATGGGCCGACGTGGGTCCCCTAGGAGCGGATTATTGGGAAACACTGCTTTACCTTAATCTTTCAATGTCAACCTTCAGCTTCCTCTCATAGCCGTCCATATTCTTTAACTCCAGATTTCTCTCATAGCTATTTTGCAAGTACAATATTTATAGCCATTGCGTCACACCCTGCCGATCTGCCCCTCCTGTCTCCTCCCTGGCGTGGCTCTAACAAAACACGCCCGGAGCTTGTTTGTCTTACCACTTGTTCCAGCCCTTTTGTTAAGCAATCCCAGCTGCCTCCTGTTTGCTCCCTCGTTAGTCTAGTATTTAAAGTGCTTCCCAGGCCTGTGGATGTCACTGATGTTGTACCCCCGTGTTGCCAGTGTCCTGCTTTTCCTTGTTCTCCCCCCTTTGGATCCTTTGTCATACTGTTGATTTCCCATTTTCCCCTTTTTAGTTTAATAAAGACCTTTTTACTTCTTCATAAGTCTCCCACATCCTTCATTCCACTGGACATGACACATCGTTGACTTACAAATTAATCTTCTTATTTATATCATTTGCGTTGCGACTTGATATCTTATACAATAATGAAATATGACTCAAAAGCAGGCAGATCGTAGCCAACCACTCATGAAGCGTGTCAGATAATAAATTAATGCTTTTTTGAAAATAACAAGAAATACTGAAGAGGGAAAAAAGTCTTGCTAAGAAATACTTGTAGATCGAATATTGAAATGTGCATTTTACACTTGTCTTGTAATCCAGTATGTACTGGCTGAATGCTTAAACAAGGTGTCCACTTCCTCGCAGGTTCACGTGTCTCTGTGTTTCCCAAGCTCCTAAGCTGGTAAATGAAATCAAACCTACAGCAGATATTGTACATGACATGTATATCTGTATGTACGGTGTGGGTGAATGCTCTGTATAAGCAACCGAAGACAGTGGTGGCCTTCATGTCAGAGCTGCCTTCTGATTGAGTTACAAACTCAACCTGCAGTGCACAGCCAGCATCCCCTGGATGCACATGCACAGTGTCTCAGAACAATGTTCCATATGCCTCACGCTAATCGCCAAGCTCTCCGTCTTCATCTTTTCGTACTGTCCTACTTAAATCCTCACAAAATTTAGCACAAGTTTCTCTAATCTCCACATAAACTGCAGAACAGACATGAGCTGCAAGCCCATCCTTCCATGTGTCACTTTTCAGGGGAGCTAAGGTGAGAAGAAGAGACTGTGAGGACTGAGGATTATGCTGCGAATTGTGAAAATTGTTAAAAATGTACCTCACGAAGAATTCCCAGCTTCCTCCTGCCACAGAATGTTTAAATCCTGATCAAAGCAAATAGAAAACGTAATGTATTGATGTCTCCCTTATTCAGACGGCAAAGCTCTGTGATGTATGCGATGAAAAGTTTATGTAATAAGTTTGGAAGGGTTTAAATGGCTGTGAATTCAGTGTATCAGCATTTTTTTATTATTATAAAGGTGCCTAGCTTGCAAAAGAGCACATTTCAACTTGAGTTTTGCTGATTAAAAAAAAAAAGTAATGAAAAATATATAATCTCTATAAAATCTACACTTCAAAAAAATGACAGACTGACGTGCAAGACTGCAAGTAGATATTTAAAATCACAAACTCATTAAAACAGACCTTGCTACTTTGTCATCCAAGTGCAATATTATAGAAATGAGCAAGCATTTTATGGTGAATCAGTACATTGGGTTTGTCAAAAATGAAAGACTAATTACTTTGTTTCTGAAGAACATTTATTTTGAGTTACGTAAAAAATTACGCTTACATATTCTTCAGATGAAATTCACTTCAAGGCCTTTCACTAAAGCTGGAAGCTGAGGTTGACCTGGGACCAGATGATGTTTCGCTGATGAATTACAATATGGTGTGCTACGTATGCCTGGTCTCAGAGGTCTTCCCTGTTTAGGCAACACAGAAGCGCATTTGCTATTTTTGGGCTTATACCAAGCCCACAAAAAACCACAAACACTAAAAATGCTTCGGATTACAAAATGCAGGAGCTTATATATGTATCTGCAGTGATAATTGTTCTTTAACAAAAATATGCCTCCGCAAATGCAAGTGGGATCACATTCTTAACTGGATTTTTTTAACCTTTAGAAATACTTTAAAAAAGACTGAAATTGAAATAGTCTCCAAAACCAATGTTCTGAAAAGTCAAATCACCTTTGTTACTTGTGAACTGAAAGATATCAAACATAATCATTTCTCCTTTGTACTTTGCATTTTGTTTTTAGACCCTATATGCTCTTTTGTTTAATGTTAATCTCATTATCCAGTCCTGTGTTCAGCACGTGTGCACAAGACACAACATGGAAGACAATCCCAGAGGGCACAAGAAAGCGAAAATGCATTGGTGTAAGATAGAACCCTTCAAACCCAATTTTGCTGTGTGGCAGTGCTCTCCTAAACTAGTACCTGACTGTTGTATCACATTAAAAAAGAGCCATAGAGGTCTATATAATTACCTCAGGAGAAACTCTATTTCCTTGCTATGATGGAGCTCTCCTCTTCATTTGTATCATCTGGAACACCCACAGACCATAACAGAACATTCAGTTTATTACATGCCTGATTAATAGACTCATGGAATGAGGTAGGGAACTTTAGTTTGATTGGCAGCCACATCATATGTGGCCAGAATACTGGATGCATCAATGAGCTGGCTCCAAACTCGCAGTTTGACTGGTAGATAAAACTTAACCTTTACTCGGTCCTCTCGGTTAAACTCACCTGAAACCTGTGATCGCCACAAAAGGAAAACATAAAAATTCTCACATATAACCAAGGCCATAACTTTGGTTAGAACATTGGTCTCCACCCCTTTAGGAGGAAACATGATTATTGGGAGGACGGTGGTTGTATTACCTGATTTTGATTTTTTGAGGGGGTTTACACCCATGCATATACCTATTACTGCAATCACTGTAAGCATTATTTGCTTAAAATTGAAAAGTCTACTACTATGACCAAATGGGACATTTCAGATAAATGACCAACAGCCCATTAAGTCATCCTTATTTATATATGACAGTATACATACATTTTGTTTGGTAACAAAAGAAGAAGCAGGGAAAGTATATACATGTTGTCGGCTGAGATTAATAGAGCGGCAGGTGAACTGAGCTTTCACTCTTAATTAGCCTAATAATATTGATAAGTACAAAAGTGCTTGAAACACTTAACCTTCTTGTAGGACCTTCTTGTTTTCTTAATGTCAACTTTGTCTGTCAACTAAAAAAAAAAAATAAAAAAAAAATTCTACTGTCAGCCCAAGTAAAAAGCAAAGTGAGGACTTGTCCTGAAGTATTTCAAAGCCTTATTTATCCTTACATAACACAATGGCAAAACAATCAGATAGTGCCATTAGATAATGAGATAATCTGAAAAGAGATTCAAGCTCTTTTCAGGGCTCAGTGGACAAGGTATTTCTCTCTAAATGTCCCTGGAAAGCAGACCTTTGTTCACATCCAGCAACTGGGACGTTCTCTGATTGAAGTCCAACCACTGACCTGCATTTTCTTTATCCTGGAACCGGAACAAAAATAGGGGCCAATTCATAACGGCATCTGGATATGGCTGCATAATTAAGTACTCCTTTAGGAAAATGTCGCCTAGATAACATGTACATTATTCAAGGACTTTGTCTCCCCAAAAATGTGCGTATGCCTAATACGCAGCAGCAGGACAAGAAGCCACGGAACCAGCTCTTGGAAATTAAAAAATTGTCAGTTACATGCACTGTAACCGTCTGAAATTTTTGAGCACTTTATGTTGTAACATTTTTGCTTAAAGAAAAATGTCAATTGAAAACAAGCTAATAGAACTATTTCACAAAGAAGGAAGATGAAGGAACAAGGGTATTGTTAGGTTTGATCGCCCGGGGCTATAGCCCCAAATATTTCAAGCCTAACCCCTAGTATTTTAGTCATGATGCTAATCTTCCTTCCTGCTAAAAAAATCAAATCCCAGTTAAACTTCACTTAGCTCCAGATCTTTCAATAGCTAGGAACTTCCCTATGAAGGAGACTTCGGACCCCATGACCCTGCACAGGACAAGCGGGTATAGAAAATGGATGGATGGATGGATGGATGGATGGATGGAAGATGAAGCAATTCTTTGACACAAAGACAAATTGGCTACACGGCCAATCAGATCACTTGTAGGTCAAAAAAATACCTTAAATGTGATTGCACAGTTCTGAGCAAAATTGCACACTTCTGAGCAAAATCGAACCTGCTGGCCAGAGCCACCTGTTGCATACTTAAACAGCACTGTGTCATGTCCCAACCCTAGAGGGTGCAGAATGTTTTTGATGCAGCAGAGTCATATATAATTGCATATAATACAGTAAATGCAGTGTCGTGTGCTCTTGTAATAACAACCACTTGTGGTTTAATACTAGCAGTGGCACTGACAGGGAAGGTAACAATTTGATGATACTAACGGTTACACTCTAACGTGTTCTATGACATATTACATACAGAAATACACAAATATATATATTAAATGTACACTATTTAAAATGTGGTGCCATGCAAAGCATGTCGTTAACTGCATAATTAATCCTGCTGCCCAGTCGCCCGGAATCACATTTATGTGTGGCAGTCGTGGACAGTGGGTGGGATACGATAAAATGAAAAAGTCGGCATTGATGAACCTGCACAGACTATTCCCTGAAACGGTAAGCGCCGCCATGCGATGTCGTATTGTCAAAACAACGCTGACTCCGTCACCTTCACCTGCAACACATCACAAAATAGAATGCCTGGCTTTTTCAGCTGTAATCACTTTAAAGACAATTTTAATAATTTAAGAGTCAGCATATTTTTACATAACAAAAGTTGTTTTTTTTAATTTAATAATTTCTTTTGCCATTGATTTTTTTGCATTCCTTTTGTATTGCCACTGATTTAACTTCATCACACATATGAAACTCCAAGCATTCAGAAAGATTTGACTAGCAGTGTAGGTGAGTATTCATTTCAGGCAAGTTGAAGTCCACATATTGTGTAAGTTTTCCATAGATCGGACAGCAATATACCAGCACCCAAGATAAACAAATGTACTGTAACTTTATATACTTTATCTGTGATTTGTTATACAGGTCAATAATAACGCTAATCCTTAGCCTCTGTGGGCTGATGACTCGATACTCAGAGGTGTCTGTTTGAATAGAAAGTGAGAGCATGGATACGCAGACCGCCTATGATTACATGATTTACAAGTAATGATTTGGATTCTGTTGATTTAAACGGCGATTATTTCGATGCTATTCAAGATTTTCATAACGTTCATTCGCGTCTCCCACCTTACCGAAACCGAAAAATGAAACGAGACTAACAAAAGATGAGAATGGGTCTTGCTTTTCTGCCCAGTGAATCTACGAGCCAATTACTACTCGTGATACTGGTCCTGCTCCTTAAGTGCTTTTGACTGTATCCATTGCTTGGGTTTTTGCTTTTCTCTCTGTAAAGAGAAATAATGATTCCGGTGGGGGCATTTATCAACATACCACACTAAGCTCTGCTGCAACAGTTAAGTGCTGACTAACATTAATATTCTGCACAAGCACCACTGCAATCCCTTTAAAGTAACAAGGCAAACGCCAAGATGCTGCATCCAAAGGAAATATAAAAATTCAAGGTCAGTTCCTAAAGGAAGTTTTGAAGGTCGACTAGATCCTAAGCATTACCCACATTTACTGAAAGTAGATTATTCAATTCTGATTATTAGATTCACATTATTAGAATGGAGGCTGACAGAATGAATGTGGCAGACACTTCACATTATTAGAAGTAATCCAGTAGCATAAAAATGTCATATTTTAATAAATTGCAGCTATTTATTAGTGTCTGCGTTTAAGTCTAAAATAAAAGGCCATGTGCAAATGACTGTTTACATCAAGAACACCATATTTTGCAGTATGGAATCAATGGCATATTTTCATTGATAAGGCATCTCTATATATTATACAGTAATTACAATGCTCTCGCTGCATTGGAAACTGACAGATATTCAGTGAATCTCACAGTATGGGTCCGCAATGTAATTGTACATGGTTCGAATCGGCTTTCCGCCAAGGAATTATACTCTGTTTGTTCCTTTAAGTCGCTTAGCAACACCACTCCAGTGTGGATAGAAAAGCTCCAGGTGGAGACAGGATGATAACTCTATGATTTATGCACATTTCTTCAGACCCATGGAGAAAGTCATTTTGTAAAGACTAAGGCCTTATATAATCATGTGCTAGGCTATCTCTGCAGTACTGTCATCTTCTTCCAGAACAGAACCTTCAGAGAAATACTCCTGCAGATATATCTTCCTGCACCAAAGACTGACGGCTCATCAGCTGATTTTCCGCAAGCCCTACGTGCCTCAAGCTTCACACATTTTCCTCTCATGGAAGGGAGTCCCTTATATCACTAAATCAGGAAAAAAAAGATTTTGACTTTTCAGTTAATATGCCATGTAATATTAATGGAAAAGTCAATTTCCAGCTTCTTTATTAAGAAAACTGATAACATCCGACTTCAGATTTAGCCGACAGCTTCTACATGCGATGGGAGCAGTGATATGTTTTGCATGAATCCACTGACTAGCTCAGGTGCTCCTATATAATTAATGAAAATTAAACATATGATTTGTAGAATAGCTTGTTCTAACTTTATTTTAACTTTATCCAGCTTAAAGACTTCCTGGCGGTACTCCACCCATATTTTTAAAACCTAATCTGATTATTGCTTGTAAATCCAGATTTTATTAAGAGCCATATAGCTGCACCAAACCATGAAATCGTCTTGCAAAAAACTCTGTTCCTGCCAATGTTCGGTCTTCTGTCTTGTTATGATGACTGCACATGCAAAATACCTTTATTTGATATTATCTAAATCTTCAGTCTGCTTCTATGGTCCTGCGGTTATGACAGTCTTGTAATGATTGTTAATGGTTAAATATTCCAAAGGGAATTATTAGCCTCATTCATCATCAAAGAAAGCCATAACATCCAGTTTCGTTCCAACGCCGATGCCACACAAATCAGTTTATGTCCGTTTCGGCTCATATGTGACCCTCAGTGCATAGATCTTTTTTAAACTAATGCGATTTCAACTGGAATCCTGCCAACACCTTGTGTTTTCTGGGCGCCCCCCTGACTTACCATGACCCTTTATTGGTTAAGTGGTATGGAAAAAGGATGGGAGGCTACACAGTGTGATTTCTTATCATTCAGTGTCTGCAAGAAATTCAGTGAATTGGACCAGTGTACGCGATGTTCCCTCACACTTCTAATCCAGGCTAAAGTAGCATTATTTTAGTAGCCTACCTTCGTGATAGCTGATGCTCTGGCTCCAAAGCAAATGTTTTTGTTCTGTTTTAACCTGAAAGCCTAAACCAACATTGCCGCAAACAGCTGCCTTTATAATTTGTGCAGCATGTTGATTGGAATCCACCCATGTTCAATTAAAATGATTAACTATTCAGACAGCACATCTGTATAGATTATACGCCTATCTGTCAAGGGGTTGAATACAAAGTATCATTAAGGCAAAGGAGAACAACTGATGAAAAAGCTTGTGGGAGTATTACTTACACAAAAATGTTATGAGGGCAGAAGGAAGAATGATTGCTTCTGAGAGATAACCAATCAGCTTGTGGAGGAGGTGGGTCTAAACAACCAGAGGAGGAGGGACCAATCAATCAGATGTCTCAATCCCGCCTCCTCCAGTCGATTGGGCGCACCTGCTCTACAATCTTATTAGTCGTCTCTCTGAACCAATCATTTTTTCTTCTGCCCTCAGAAATTCTTTTGTAAGTAAAACTCCCATGAACATGAAAAGAGCTGTAGAGAGACACAAGACAGGAGATGATGTAAAAAGTTTTCAATAACACAGAGCATTTCACTATTAAATCGATGATGAAGTTGAAGGCACATCACACTACACAGAATCTTCAAGAAAGAGTCAAAAATAGCTGAGGTGCTGCAGAACCATGGCACATGAGGGGGCTTGCGGATGTGTTATGTTAGAGGACAGACCCTCTGTAATAGACCTGAGACTGTATCGCAGTTCATCTTTCAGCCAGACATTGATCGCAAACATAAAGCCAAAGTAATTCTTAAAAGAATGTCTTAAAAAAGTAGAAGCCCTGGAGTGGCTAATTTAAAGTCCAATACAAGGCAGAAACTCAGGGTTGTTCCCCACTGCATTGGCATGGAAGTCAGTAGCTGGAGGGATTTTGCAAGGAAGACTGACTGTAAATTAAACCCTAAATATGCAAAAAGCAAGCTACTAAAAACTGCAAAATACATTATGCTAATGACTGTAAACTGGGCAAGCAAACTAAATATTAAACACTAAAATAGCTGTATTTTTGCTTCTTCTATTTCATGAAATATTTTTTCAAAACAGAAATAAAAGCCCAATACTTCCTACACCCACTGCAACCCATCGCATTTCTGTTATTTTCTCCTACCTTATCCTTGTGTTTTTGTCCCTGGGGCAAATATCGACTGTTCGTGAGCATCAAACTGCAGAATCAAGCTCGCTTCAGCTCTGCCACAGACTGACCCGTGGAACATCACTGCCTGCACTAACAGTGGGCCGAACTGAAGCCCACCGCATTACTTTTCATTTTTTGTCGTAATGACAGGCAAATAGCTATTTCTGAAATGTATAAGGCGAGTGTGTCAAAGATGCTTTGGCAGAAGCTACTGTTGCACATTTGGTTTTCTGTAACTGCCAGTAATTTGTGCTTCTCCTTCATTTTCTTCTCCGTTACTTGCTGTCTTAGAAATTTGTGATCGTATTGTAAATGCTTGAAATATATTTCTTTTGTTCCTAAATCCTTTATAAAGATGTTGATATGGAGCTTAAAACCGATTAATTTAATAATGACCATTGTTGGGGCAAATGGAAAATAGTTTGTTTTTTTTTCCCTTTTTTGTTCGGAGGGTCTTTTTTGAACTCGTGTTTTTATACCACTGTGGTAACGATTAATTGGATTAAGTGCCTGCTTCTCTCCTTGGGATGGAAGTGCTGCACACGTTCTAAAGCTGGAGGTGAAGCTGATGTGAATGATTAATTCACGACGAGCTGCAATCCCTGGTCCACTGCCTCTGCCGTCTGTTCTTTAGTAGAGCATGCTGGGAAATGGAAGATCCCTGTGTGAATAAGCCCACTATATTATCCTTTAATAGTTCCTTCAAAATGCAAGTGTTCTTCGAGTCCAGTGCCTTTATATGTGAGACATGCAAGGCTTTTGAAAAAGATGCACGTCCAAATATCAGCCGTTCACTTGCAGGACAGCGAGGGTATTTGCCCGTATTAGCATTTAGTGGTATTTAAATGTGCGGTGCTACTTATAGTTACTCCAGAATGCCATTGAAGTACCTGAAAATGTGAGCTTGCGGAAAATGCAGATGGTGCATCACAGAAACTGGAACGTTTAGCATCTGAATTGTTACTAGGGAGTTTTGATTCTTAATTCTGTTGCTTGATTTGGAATGACACACGGCCTAAATGTAAGGGGGCAGAGAGACTGTTTTTCAGTGTTAGGGGACACAAGGTGACTGGGATGACTTACCGTAGGGTCCCAGAAGGGTTTGGCCAAACACCACCTTTGATGTCTCATACAGACTGTTTCCTTTCACACGCAGTAGTGCCTCCAAGGTGGATCTTTTCCATAAATTTATCTTCTTTTTCTGGCCACTTAAACCTGTTTTTATTAACCATTTATATGGACAATCCACATAGACATAAACCCTCGTGTAATTTGTCCCATCCGCAAAGGACCGCGTTTCCTTGAGGGCATGAAAGAAAACAGTTTTTCTTTCTTGTTCTCTACACACCACATAAAAGAGGGATGAAATCTTTTAAAATACAGTGGGTGCGGCTCTTGATCCCATTGCCGTATAGTTCCTGTCAGGCTCTGGTCTTTCTATACAAACTAAAAAAAAAAATCCTTCTTCTTCTTGGTTTGAGCAGGACATCAAACAGAATATGTGACATATTAAACAGTGAGATTTAACCTTAACTCCAGCTTCTGTTGTTTTTTGAGAACTTTAGTGTGACCAACAACTCATATGACTGTCATCTGGAATCCCCTCCTTTCCGCTTTTCCATACTGGCAGCTGAATGAATTCAGCTGAGCCAAGCAAAGTCATTCCACCTCATGGCTTTCATATTAAAATCATTGGAAAAACCTTGCTGATGACTTTGAAACTTCCGGGTCTCTTATAACATTCTGACCAGCTCCTGTAGCCTCACAACACTTCAACATCAGGCCTTGAGGCTTGCTGTCAAGAGGCCATGAACTTAATCTGCAAAAATCTGGAACAAAAGAGGAGGTCCTTCATAATTCTGTTCTATTACTGATTTGTATACAGTCATGCCCTGCATAACGACATTTTGGTCATCGACAAATTGCATATACAATAGTGGTCCCACATGGTAATTCCCTGAGCCCCGCTATGTCCACCTGACCCTCCTGTCTCCTCCTTAGTGTGACTCTAAGAAGCTACTGGATTGTCTTTCCTCTTGTTCCTTACTCTCATGTTAATCACTCCCAGCTGTCTCTTGTTTGCTCCCTTGTCAGTCTAGTATATACTTGCTTCCTAGTCCTATGCTCTCCACTCTCAGTCACTGATGTCACTCCTCCTGTCAGCCCGTGTCTGTTCCTGTTCCAGCCCTCTTGTTTTTATCCCTTGTGATTTGATTTCCTTTTTTTAAGTTTTATAAAACTCCTTTTGTTTCACTCCAATTGCCAGCCATCAAGTCATTTGCGTATCATGACACGAGATTATAATGGAGCTGAAGTATTCCTACCACCTAATCATGTTGTAGCTGTTGTAATGTCGTAGCGCAACACATTACTTATGTACTTCCGGTGATGCTGGTGTAAACAAAGTGACTGCACTGGTAGCAGTGTAAAAGTATAGCACATACAGCTATGTACAGTAAATAGCACCTAATAATGACAATAACTATGTTACCAGTTTAGATATTCACTATACTGTATTTTTAAATCAGTATTTTAGAATAGGGGTCTTCAACTCCAGTTGTGTAGAGTTACTGTCCAGTAGGTGTCCTATCCTACCTGGCTTCTGGTGAGCCACACTTGTTCTCAGATTTTAGAGTGTACTCGTTCTACTTATAAAAAACTTGGATTTACCTTAGCTATGTGTGTAGTAGGCTGCATTATCTAGGTTTGTGTAAGTACATGCTATAATGTTTGCACAATGATGATATCACCTAGCAACGCATTTCACAGAATGTATCCCCATTGATAAACTAGACTTGTCTTTATTTTACCTTCGTAATTACTTTATTTTTTTCTTCACATTACTATTTTGACTATTAACTGTGGCAGTTACACATATTTTATATGCTATGTACTATGATTTTGTTATATATATATTCATTTTTCTGTTTTGCAAGATCTGAAGTGCACAAAACTAGAATTTCTTTGTGCGCTGCACATATGACAATAGATTGCTTGACTCCTCTTGACACTGATGGGCACGGCGATGTGTAGATTTTAATAATAATGGCGTTCCCGCAGTCCTCTAAGCGGCCCTTTTTACGGTGTTGCTTTGCTGTAGAGCATCTTAGCCTATCCCACGGCATGATAATGAGCATAAATACTAAATACAATACTCAATAACTCTCCCTCACTGAAGATGAAATATGATGAAGCCATTTGGGCCTTCAGTACGCAGATCAGAGCTAAAATCACCAATAGTGCGTTTCCTGATTGTCTGACACAATATACCACTGATTTCTCCAAAAATGTGGAGAGTCTGCCAGGGACTTGGGTGGGAGCTAAAACATAAATTGTAATAATCAAAACTGGCCAATTCAACTGCCCCAATAATCTTGTCTCCCCCTATACTGGTGGAAACCTCAATCCTCAACAATGTTCAAACCAAATTTACACCCTTGAGACTGGCTGTGGTTCCCCGTGGACCGAATTAGGAAACACTGCACTGTTCGATATTTCTGTGGCTGGTGGATGTTTCCAGATGTTGGTTGGCCCCGTACCGTCTACAGGTATGTCAGAGGGACCATAACACCCCTGCTCTGCAGTTCTTCTCTACTAACTGACATCATCTCACGGCCCACATTTGATTATCGTTACACCAGGGTAATTTGGTTTTTGTTTTGACCTATGCTGTTTCAAATGCACACAAGCAAATCGTTTGTATGCAAGCTAAAGTATATCAATACCGAAGAGACCAGGAAGGATAAGTAGAATGGTGAGTGAAGTGAACTGGGTCGGGCTATTCCATCATGCTTATTACGGTACGGAAATATCAGTAGACACTTACACAAACTTCTTTAAAAAATTATTAATCTCAAGATAAATGAGATTCAACACACACAACACATCAAAGGCGTTATTTAATCAAGTAGACGGAGCATTAGTCGATAAATTTATACACCCTTGATACCAGTGTTTAATCAAACTCGCAGTCTTCCTTCAGGCAACATGTGCTCAGAAATGCTCCATATTTGATGTTTCGCTTGGTGTTTTCACACAGGAATGACATATATAAAAATTAAACATTTATATACTTCAGGTGAGGATCAGGCTAGCTTCTTCGTCTACAAAAAGACCTTCCTGTCGGGTGATTAACATTATGCTTATCTTAAATGAACATCTTTGAATTTAGATTGGCTGAATGGGCTGCAACGTCACCTCCACATCTCCTCTTGGTAATTCACATTCCTTCTACAGCCCAAAGACATGCGATTAGGGTAAGTGGTATCTCTAAATTATCCATTGTTTGTGTCAGCGTATACCTCTTCATCTCTTTGCTGTCTGGGACAGGCTCCAAAGCCCCCCCAATGGGCTTCTCCAGGGTAAGTGGTTAAAAGATGGAGAGATGAAACTCAGGCTGGAAGGGGTGTTTGTAGTGCACAAGAGCACGCCGTCTTCAAAAAATCCGTCAGCACCCACCTGGCGCAGGAGTACTCTCCTTTTGGCCGGAGTGCGGTTTGTGTTTCTCTGGGGCCGCTAAATTATTTACGCTGCTCAGAAGTAAAACGTGACCTCTAAACTTCGGCAAACTTCAACCCTGTTTTTTTTTTTTATTTTTAAAGAACTTTTTGTTTTCTCTCTAAACTCAGGTACTCTTAATTCCCATGCAAGTTATCATATAATATTTGCATTTATTACTGGAATATTACTCTAGTGTTTTCCATTACTCTGGACTGCAATGGGTTTTTCAAGATGCACCGTGGATTTCAGCTGTTTTTAATGTTCACTTTACGACGCTAAATAGAATTAAAATAAAAGCTGCAAAGCATTGAAGTTCTGCAAACACAAACAGTATTTATTAAAACCTTTTAATTGCTGTTCAATGCTGGTAATACTAAGAAGTATTGAATAATCTTTTTTTCCAAAAAATCAACCATGTTTTACCATATTATTCTGCTTCCTAGATAAACCTTTTGCTTGCTACCTACAAACCAGTCCATTCAAATCTGAATGCAAAGCATAATTGGGGATATTTCACAGTATAACAGTATTATGTTGTTTTAAAATGAAAAAAAAAAAGTTTTGCAGTCAACACATCACCTTCCTCTAAAAACATCACAAATATAAAAAATCTCTAAAACACTCGTTGCACATGATCATTTTTATTTTTTATTTTTATAAAAAGTGAGATTGACTTGTTATTTGGCTGTGAAGCAGCAACATAATTGCTGGCGCCCTGATTAAAACACACACACCAGATATACAGAGTGTAAAGGCATACACACACACACACATACACACGCCACATACGCAGAGGGTAATCATGACAAAAGTCAGCCTCAGCCTAATTAAGGGTGATGTCTACAGCCTGTCATACTGTGGGAATCCGAACTGGAATGTCCAAATGTAGTCTGTTGAAGAATAGAGGGATTCCTCAGTGCTGGTTTAACAATATTCTAGTTTGGCATCCTTGCTTTTCATTGAATGTATTAAGAAAACAGATATTAAATTCATAAACAAATGAGATTTCTGCTAGAGGTGCCTACTGCCGCCAGCTGAATAATGAACCGCACTGCAAAATTCCAGCCAGAGATACCTTGCATGTCATTTGATGTCTACAGATGATGGAATACAAGACTTAGTGTGTTTCCTGTCAGGTATTTATTTAGCTGAATCGCAGCAAGTAGTAAATCTTTGAAATGCAGCAAATTGCGACTTATCCCACAATGCTTTTGGGCAATTTGCACAAGAGGTGGGAAACTGTGCCTCTGAAAGTAATCTAGTCAGAAAGCCCTTCAAAAACACCAACAATGGAACTGATTGATGTGTCATGTATTGCCATTATTATTTGCATGAATGAATCAATATCACACCCCACTCTCTCGTGCCAGGTTATATCCTAAGTTGGCATTATCCCCAGATGACCAGTGGCAAAGCATTTTTTGTAATTAATTTTACCTTATTCTACAGTGATGTAAGACAACTTCTTAATTATGATTTGTGCCTCCACTTTAAACAATCAATGCCTCACAGCTGTATGTGCTTATTAGTGCAAAAAGCCAGTTTCTACAAACCACGACTCTGAATGGCTAAGGTGCCTGATCTGAGCGATCTTAAATGTGGCATGATTTTTGAATCAAGATGAGGTGGTTCTACAATCTCGGAAACAGTCACACTTCCTAGCATTTTCATGTATTGTACAGTGGCGTCTAGCATCCAGGCAGTGGCAGTTCTGTTGCAGGAAACACCTTATTAATAGGAGAGGTCATAAGAGAAGGAGAGACTGCGAAAAGCTAACAGGAAGTCCTAATAAAAGCCGTAAGTACAGCAGTAAAAGCACAATTCAAAAATGGTGCACAGAAAGGCAGCTGGCAATGCACATCTCGTGTCCATTTTCTATGCACAATTTACTGTAACCATTAGCATCTGTCTGGCAGCAGATATTTATCCCTCCATTTTACTGAGCCATTTGCTTTTAGAATGTATGTTCTTATAAAGTATTTTCATCAAGTAGCAAGTTATTTGGAGCTTAGTTAAGAGTTAAATTCAGATTTAGGTATTACCTAAATACCTATGTGAAATATTAGCAGTATGTCCATATTTATTTAACTCTTTGGTCAGGTCAAGCCAGGTTCAATATAGACCATTACTGTTAACAGATGATTAGATTATTACCTATAAACCAGCTGTGCCGATCTCTCTTCATCACCCGTCACCAAGACTTGCTCGATGCGCAGAAGTACGTGTGTCTTACTATCCAATAATTCTTAATTACCCTCCTAAGGAGGTTTATTGGCATTTAGCATCATATGTGAATACATCACTCACCTAATTAAAGCTGATGAACATCAATGTAAATGTGCTTCAGTATACGGGAAGTGTTTACTGTGCGGAGGTGGCGGCTCTCAGTCACCGTCACAAACAAGGTCTAAATAGCCGTAACTGTGAGTTTATGTGACACTTAAGAATCCATCATTTGGAAAAACGAAAAGGGAAAGAAGATATATAACTAACAAAAAATAAATAAATAAAACAATACGGCCAGCAGTTGCAGTGATAACAACTTGAAAAGTGAAATTAATGTGAATAACAAACATTATATTATATAAGCACACAGTGTTTACAAACATGGTCACAGTTATAGTCGCTCCGCATGACGAGAACTTGCATAGCCTTACCTGCGATATTTATTTCCCGTGCTATCTCCCTCTCTCTTGCTTTTTAGAATTTTTAGAAAAATACAGTCAGATTTATAGAAGACAAGTGAGTCACTTCCTAGGTGACCAGCTCGCTTCAGATAATCACAGAGAAATGGCACTGCCAATTTACTGCTGCCAGTTAATCTATGATGGTTCCATAGCTTTAATGGTGACAGGATGTTTAATACTGCAGATGCACAAATGCACTCTAAGACGTAACATGGATGCGCCCTAATTTTGCTATACTACAGCCGTGCTGCTGCACTGGCTGGCACCAGCTGGGCATTTTCCAGACAGGTTCTCTGTCGGAGGTGAATTTGCCACGCCGTCTATGACTTTTAAAAGCCAGATGCAGACAATGCGAGAGCTGGCTATTTTGGCTAACCACCGACTGCAATGTCAACTGCAAAGATAGAAACAGAAAAACAGATCTAATTTAATCTGGGGTTTGGTAGCTGCAGTTGCCGCATCTTTATTGCATGAGAGATGCACCGTTCTACCTTGCAATTAATCTTCCGCTTTTCTATTACTATTCTCATCTTCACTTATTTCTTTCACTCTTCTTTCCCTTGGGTCCCTCGGTTCTGTATTCGACTGCAACAGTTGTGAACCATTATTGCCAGCCAATATTGCCCCGGGCAGTACACCAGGTTTTCTGCTTTTTGTTCTTGTTGAGCTCCTAAGTATTAGCTAATCCTTTACTGCTCTGTTGATGGAATGAATCGCACAACTAAACATAATGATACGACAAACACTGAAGCCTGCAAATATTTTTACACAGTCAAGCCGAATAAAAATTTTATATTAGCCATGAATACCTGCAATGGTTAAAGAGATTAGAAAATTGTTAGTCATTATATGCAAAAAAGAGCTGCCTTTATTTATGAATCTAACAAAACAAATTTGTATCAAACAACCCATCAGTTACCTAATTATTCAATGGAAACTATTAAGTAATCAGTTTATTTACACAATTTAAAATAAAATAGAGAGGAATATCTTTTCCACTGCAGACGCTTATCAGTGATAAAAATCTGGTTTAATTCAAAAGGGAAAAATGCAGCAAACTAAAACATATGGTTGGGTTTGATATAAAATCTTAATCTGGAATAATTATTTAAGAGCTCAGCTAGGACAAAGAACAGTACAGTACACTATGATGGAAATTATACAGCAAGAAAACTCAGAAAGGATACATTCTGTGAAATGCACAGATGTTGGTGACTGTTAACTAATGTGATATAAAATATAAAAGTGTTGGGTATTTTGAAAAGCTTTTGAGAAAATGTGTAGCAATCTGAAGACATCAGCCTTTTACTGAATTAGTTTATGCCAAGATATGAGGTAATCTGACTGCATTGGGCCACATCAAGATATGCAGTGATCTGACTGCATTGGGCCACATCAAGATATGCAGTGATCTGACTGCATTGGGCCACATCAAGATATGAGGTGATCTGACTGCATTGGGCCACATCAAGATATGAGATGATATGACTGCATTGGGCCACATCAAGATAAGCGTTGATCTGACTGCATTGGGCCACATCAAGATATGCAGTGATTTGACTGCATTGGGCCACATCAAGATATGAGGTAATCTGACTGCATTGGGCCACATCAAGATATGAGGTGATCTGATTGCACTGGGCCACATCAAGATATGAGATGATATGACTGCATTGGGCCACATCAAGATATGCAGTGATCTGACTGCATTGGGCCACATCAAGATATGCAGTGATCTGACTGCACTGGGCCACATCAAGATATGCAGTGATCTGACTGCATTGGGCCACATCAAGATATGAGGTGATCTGACTGCATTGGGC
>JAODKE010000015.1:12756839-12790004 GCA_026779605.1 Mormyrus hasselquistii
CACAGCTAGGACAGTGTGTATCAGGATCCTAGAAGCAGGACTGAAGTCCCATAAAGCAAGGAAGGAGCCCTTCATTAATGAAACAGAGAAGAACCAGGCTGCAGTTTGGAAAAAATGTGTATTTTACACAGACACATACCCATAAACTGAAACATTGAAAGTGATACTGAAAATTTTGCTGCAATCTCTTGTGTGTGTGTGTGAATAGATAGATAGATTGATTACTAGGTTTTCACTTTTTACTTTAGTTCTATAAGAATATATAAATGATTTATGTTTGTGAGCTGAAACAAAAAATCCGACAGAGACAAACATCATAATGATTGAGTGTAGTTTTAATAAAGCCGGTTAAGAAATAAGGATTTTAGTCTTGCCAGTACTAAAACAAAACTGATTAGGTTTTTAAATCGAAAAGCAACAGAGATATATGTCTGTGTTATTATTTTGATTAGTTGCGCTCTTCCTGAGTGCCACACAGGTTGAGTCAGGAATTAGATGGTAAAGTCCCAGCTATTGCCTCTCTTTGATGGTTTAGCTGGGTGGGTCACCAGTTGGTCATGATGGTGCGGCCAGAATATCAGTGGAACCAGCTAGAATGACCATGTAAGCTGGTATGAGCAGCTAAAGCATCAAACCACCATGTGTAAACATAACAAGCTGGTCGACTCTCATAAATTGGTCGACCAGCTTAAGCAGGGGATGGGATTCTGAGGTGGCAAAGGCACTGGAAGAAGCACAAGAGAGCAGGATCTGCACATGCACTTTTCACACCTGAGATCCTGAAAAGGCTCTGCTCGGACGTAGGGTGTCTCCACAGAATGCTCGAAGACCGCTCCCTCGGTACCTGGAAAGGTAAAGATTGTCGCCGTTAAAGAGCCACACTTCGATTCATACCGTGACTTAAGATCAATAAAGATAAATAGAAATAAATTCTTAAATAGAAAAAGAAAAACATCTTACAGTGATTGTCAGAAAAAATACTCACATTTCACACTGCACCATATCATTTGCATATTGAAAAAAATAGCGGAATGGTAAAGATTATTTACCCAAAGTTTCATCTTCTCAGACATCACAGTAGTGAAGCTTAAAATTACCGTTGATGTTACACTGTACGGGGATATTTGTGGAACATGAAACTCTATGCGTGTAGGCATCTGGGTTGTCCCTAGGGCGCAGGAAATCCTGTACACTGTGTTGTTATGTCTCATTCATACCTGATGATATTGCATTGGAGACAGGGAAGGTGTTTCTCATTTGAGTAATTCCAGAGACGAGACGGCGGGGGTGTCCTTCCAAAAGCATCGCAGTTAAAGTTTGTATAATTAATATTTTCTAATATTCTCTCTGCCTTCTCCTCCTCTGTGCTGCCATATTGAGGTAGTAATTCTTCCAAAAGTAATGATAAGCATACAGCGGAACCTTAACACATTTAATTTAGTTCCATCTGACAGTGAAGAAGGGCCACAGGCCGACTCATTTATAAACCCCCACAGTGTTAATTACCTCAGTCCCTACCTGTTTTCTCCGCATCATGATCTCTATAAGAAAACCCGCTAACTTCAGCCCTTTCAAGTCACTGCATCATGAAACCGCTGCCGGAGGATGACCCCGTCTCTGACTTAACCTCCGGAACCCTCCGAACCCTCTGCCCCCCCCCAATACTGTCCCGAGCGGTCGTACGTTTCCTGACCCGAGTGGCTCCCACTTGATCCCAGAGCCAGTTTGCTTAATGGGAGGGACGGTGGAGTGAGGCAGCAAATGGTGCGTGGCCAATTTATCTCCGCTAACCTCCAGCAGCGCAAACAAACGCTAGCGAAGCCGCTAGCCGAGCTTTATTTCAGCCGTGAGTTTAGAAGATGGCAGCAAAGTAATATGGCAAGGCCAAGTCATGCAACAATCAGTAATGCGGGGTTTTCAGCCGCGGAAAAAGGATAGCTATGAAAAGTAGCTCATTTTGACATCAAAGGCAGTTTTTCAAAGTGAGTTGGGCAGCCAAGGAAAGCCAAGGAAACAAAGTCAGTCAGGAAAAACCTTTTGGTGGACAGCTATGTATCTAAACCAGGGGTCTCCAACTCCGGTCCTGGAGAGTTACAGTTACCCGGAGCAGCCACAGCTACAGGTGAGTACAGGTGAGGCTCATCAGAAGCCAGGTAGGATAGAAAACCTACTGGATTGTAACTCTCCAGGACCGGAGTTGGAGACCCCAGGACTGAACCCTACCAGAAGCTATGCCTCCATAGACCGAACGTTGCCAAGCGGTAGAACGATGAGCAGGAAGTGCCGATCACGTGTGAGATCATGTTTGTGGGAGGGGAATGCGTGGCAGTGGAGAGTGAGCAGCAATGGCCCCACATTTGCAGAGTTTCTGCGCACGATATTGTCGGCGTGTGAGTGATGGAGCGTTTCTGTGTCCGCATGCGGGAGAATGAGATGTCCAGGCCGACCTGCTCCCTGGGCCCGGACACATTGACAGCCTGTACTTTTCATAATCTGGCCAAGAAGCGGCCAACGAGGAGCGTGTGTAATTTGCTGCGGCCACAAGCACGGCCGCTCCGCCAGGAGGCTAAAAACCTGATTAAACTGTCAGTTTGCATCGCAGGGGTACTGCGGTGTCTTCGCGCTCAGCCACCAAGCCCGGCGAAGAGAGACAGAGGCTGGCGAGCTCTAAATTCACGCTGCAGTGTGTGCCGCAGAGGGGAGGGACGCAAACATTTAGTGTCGTCTGTGGATGGAAGCTTCGATACGTCTATGGGCAGCTTTGAATTCACAAGAGCCAGACATGCTCACCGGGTGAACGGTGCTAAACAAGCTAATCATGCTAACCGAGATAATGGTGCATCGAGGGAGATTAAGTAACAGACATGGGAGCAATATAATAACGATATTTCTTTATATACTCCAAGTACGAATAAGTAGGCGTAATTGTAGTAAATTAATATTTAGAAGTTGCATTTTAATTTTATTTAATGCATTTTTGTTACTAAGTAAAACACACTGCATCCCCCCATCTTCAAAAAAACAACCTAAATTGGTAATATTCAAAACTCTCCCCGCTCTTGTAACGAGTGACGTCCTGAAACAGTGCATCCAGTATATGACTTGGGCAGAGGTGAAATGTGGGTTTTACACGGATTCTTTCATCGTGAAATTCAGACCCCCTATACCTGCACAAGATCAATGGGACTTTAGCCTATTGATCCGCCTGCTAGAGGCAAAATACTGGCATGGGTCTGCAACTGGAAGAGTAGATGAAGACTGATGGGACAGCTTGAGTGGCCTGATGCTTTGCTTGGAATTTTACCTTTATTTTCATGTCAGGACTGATTAAGTAACCCCACATCCTGACTCACTTCACACACAACCAGGAGGACAGTGGGTCGGCAGTAGGGGACGCTATAAACATGACAGAGGCGGAGCCGAATTTAATCAGGGGGCGTGGCGGGTCATGATCCCTCCAGCCTGTAGTGCTTGGCTGGAATACGAAACGGCTGATGTCAGACAGACCGATTGATTGTACCGAATGCAATTCACAATAATACCGCTTCTACTGGTGGCACGCGTGGCCAAGTTCCGGCTCACGGGTCATCACGGAGACTCATCTTACCTGTCACTCTCAGTTTATCAGTGCCGATGCTGATCTCCTCGTCCGCAGCCGAGAACAGCAGCCTCTCACCGTCGCTGCTCCGTACCTCGAACTTCTGGCACTGTGCTTCCACCATCTCTGAGCCTAAGACACAAGGCATGGAGAAGAACCACCACAATAAAAAAAATTTAAAAATCACGTAAGAAACATACAGAAATGACCGACTTACGATAACAATCAAATAACAGGCACGCATACCATCCACACCTATATTAGACCTACATGACTGTGTGGTAGCTTAACCGCCCAGAAGAATATAGAGGAATCTTGCAATGATGACAAGTATTACGAAATATTGTCAAATATGAGACCAGTGCAAGAATACTGTAGGATCTGAAAACAGTGACGCTTTCAGGGATAACGTAAAGAGTGCTGACAGCCACACTGATGTCCTTTTACGCTTTCAGCTATGACACTTCGGAAGATTAACGGCTGACAAGCAGAAATAAAGACCTAAAAACTGTTACTGTCCCTAAACTTCTTTTATCAATTAGAATTTTCCCTTTTTTTTTGACGGGAAAAGATGCAAACTTGACGAGACTGTGGACAGGAGTGAGAAACAATAGTGCTTAATCCGTATTCTGCTGATCTGAGTCTCACTCAGCTCCGGACTATTTTCAGCTGTTATTTACTTCTCCAGAGTCAAACCATTGACGGCATCCTGATCTGATTATCCAACTCGGCCCATTATCACTGATATTCCAGTGAAGCTGTGATTACGTGTCAGAACAAGGCACAGCACGGCACTATCTCCATCCTGCCACCGCAAGCAATTCCTTAAGTACATAGCAAGGTTATCACTGGTGATGAAAAGTCAAACATACATTTTCACAACTTTTATATTTTCTGATAAGTAATATACACCGATGACCCAAAATATTGTGACCACCTCCACAGGAAGCGAATAATGTTGAGTATCTAGTGAAAATGGTGAGCGTCAAGGCCTGGGATATACAAGACTGTAGTCATACTCTGTTAAATGCAGCAGAAATGATGAGAGGAGGGATAAAGGTTCGAGTCACTTTGATAAAGGGCAAATCATTATAGCCAGAAGACTTGGTAACAGCAGAGAGCGGCTGAGGAGGGGAAAGCCATGAATCGCCAGCAGAATGTTGGGCAGCCAAGACTCGTCAATGCAAGATGTGAATCCTTTATTGGGTACTGTGGCACGAATCACATATAAATTGAAGATGGCCAATGGAATAATGTGTCAGAACACATGGTGTGTGGAACCATGTGGAATATGGGGCTGTATAGCCACGGACCAATCTGATCCCTGTTCACCTTCGAAAGCGTCTACAATGGGCACGCAGGCATAGCTGGAGCAATGGATGAAGGGTCGATGAATCCCTCAAAATATATATAGAATGGTGTGCAAAGTCTATATCATGCCTGTCCAAGCCTTAGCAAGATGAAATCCATCTACTTCCAAATTTAATGTCAACCAATTTACATGTGTAATTTCTGAGATTAACAAGAGTGCAAAACTATAAATGACATATATGGGAAAATCATCGATATTTCTAAATATTAAGAAACTTTCAAAGATTTTCAGTTTGGAAAAAAAAACATTTGAAGTATTCATTTTCCTAGCATTTGATGCGAATCATATATTTTCTTAATCATATTTTTTCTCAAGTTCTCCTCGTCTTTTGAACCAGGCAAGGTCTTTATGGGCTTTGTGCCTTTAAGCACGAAAGTCATGAAGACAGCTCTGGACAGCTTGCGGTAGCCTTCAGCATGAAAACCCCCTCATTTAGAACACTGAAAGATAAATCATTCATCTCAACTTACAGTCATTAATAGAATAAGAAAGATCAGAGAACTCTTGGCACTAACATTAATCAGGGCGTCACTGGGGCTCCCTTTAACCGTGAGGCATAAACAGGAAAACCAAGCATAACACTTACATGTATATCAAAGACTGACTCTGCCTAAGTACCTCTGCTTGGATATGTGACAAAAGTTAAGTTAACCCAGGCTTTCAAAAGGTCTGCACTGTAAGAACCATGGCAAGAATCTATGCCGACATTTGTTATTGTGAGACGGTGAAACATGGTAAAATGACCTCCAGCACAGCCAATGAAAGCTGCCCGTTGGTAATATGACACAATCTGCCCAGTTGCTGCAGTAGGGATGCCTGTGGTCAGGAGGGGGGGAGGAACGGCACATCGCAGTCTATCTGCTATAATTAACTCATTAACATTGCAACCCCCCCAAAATTTAATCGCATATCATACACAGATAGTATTTGTTTATATACACTGATTTCTTTGGGTGAAATTCCAACTGGTTGAACATATCTGCAGAGCGAAATGATGTCACTGTCACTATAAATGTTAGAGATGATAACATTTTTATTAGGTCAAGATCACCAGTGTAATGAGCAGCACCTTCAGCATTAATGCTTCTGAGATGCTATGATTAAATAGATTTATAGTCCTATCATATGTCGCTCAACAGTCTAGGTATTGTTTTAACCCGGGGGGGGGGGCCTTCAATGGTGTGCTGCTGATAGTTATAATTCAGCAATAAAAACCCATTTTTTTTTCTCTTTTTAGAGGGCCAATAGTAAAAATAACATCATATAAACGTAAGATGAGCACGGCCACCCACTAATGATGGATGCCCTGCTGCGTTACTCCTGCCCCATCGCCTGTTTACAGTGCGCACTTCATCACCTTAGTGAAGTTCGTGTACTACAGAGGAACAAGTTCACTTTTCATTTTTATGTTCCTAATTCAAATCGACGCTGACAGGTTCTTTCTCAAATTAACGAGACGACAGGTAGGAAAAGGAGCCGACGATAAAATTGTCTCACGGGGACTGAATATAGAACCGGCTCCCAGGGGTCATGTGACACCTCTTAGTATAGCAAGAGAAGCCGGGGGAAGGTGAACAAGCAAAGGCAGCTGCCAGACACCGCGTCCTCCTGAAAGAGCAACAGCTGAAACAGAAACAATGGAAATTTCTGGATGTCACTCCAAATTAATATCGTCTATGTAGCAATTTTTAAAGCCGCTCATAGTCGAGCACCATTGTTGTGGCCTAATACCAACTACTGTATTTCGCAATTAATATAAAACGAAATGGGACTTCAGCATCTGGTCATGTGACTTAACTGGGGGCGCTCTATGTTACCTGATCACTTATCTGTGGAGCAGAGTGTCAGGAAGGGTAGAGATGCTAAAGAACGTCATACAGTGAGTCTGGGAAAGCAGCCAGGGTACAATTAAGGAAGTGTCTTGCAATGGTGTTTGGGTTCAAAATGCAGCAAGAACATTGCTGCTGTGCCACTTAAAGGGGCAGAGAGCTGGATGGGATTAGTCAGATTCTTTCTAGTCTGTCGGGGGGGAATAAAATACAACTTTTCTTTGTTTACTGAAAAAACAAGAGGGATGCAACTGGGCGGAAGTGTTCTGTATATTTTTTTGATGAATAAATGTCTGCCGAACAGCGATAACAAAGCGAAGCCACATCTGCAAGCAATTCGCACACACGCACCATCACGAGCAAACGCGAGGATTTATTACCTCCATAATTACATGGGTGTTACATCTGCGATTCTGTGTGGGGCGTGTCCAGTATATGTGTGTGTGTGTGTGGGGGGGGGTGTCTGAAACCCTGCAAACGGACTGTTCTAGAAAACAGGGAACTCACCCACTGTGAGTTGTCCTGTGAGGAGACCAAGGTGATTCCTTGCATTCAGAGTGACATTTCTGTCTGACTGCAGGAGTAATGGGCTGTCCTGAAGAAGAAGAGGAAGAGAAAACAGTAAATCCATCCATCCATCCATCCATTTCAGGACTGCAAAGAGGCCGGAGTTTATATCAGGCACCAGAAGACACAAGGCAGAGAAACACGGATAAGAGACCAGTCCATCGCAAGCGAAATGCACATTAAGCTCACTATGATTCTGTATTGTATTCTAAGAATTATATGACTGTTCTGTGCTCCATGAACAACAGTGTTGGACTGGTATCAGAAGAGGGAGGAGACGTCGCTGGTATTCTGGGAACATGCTTTTGAACATATTTCACCAAGTCTGATTCTGAATTTAATCTGCATTCAGAATCCAGTCCATATTCACCCAACACTGTGTCCAGACTCTGAAATTAATGCTGAATTCCAGTTATCATTGTTTTACTGGGGGAAGTTACATCAGCCAAGTATAGCATAGTATCATATAGTATAGTAATGTATAATTCCCACAATACTCTCAACACCTAAACTGCAAACAGTGGCCATTTTATTAGATATCCCAATGCAATACTGAATATGACTCACTTTTATCTGCAGAACCACTTCAAGGCTTGATGGGTTGCCTGTACAAAACTGTTCTCAGCTGGATTATGAACACAGCTGTTCATCAAATCAGCCCACACTATGCACAAACAGACAGTAAAATCCCAAGTCAAATAACATATTTTCAGTCTGGATAAACACGGCATTTAAAATGCTTCATATTTTGAGGTTCCTGATCTCCAAGCTTTGAACTACTCAGTTTATTTCGGATGTATTTTGGTCAATACTCCCCTAACTTCCAGTGAAAGTCTTCTTCCTACATGTGTAGTATATGTTACTTTCGTTATAAAAAATGATTGACTTTACAGAAGGATAATGATGAAAGGGCAAATGAGATGTTTTGAAGCGCCCCACTTGAAATGTATTTCATAAAATTTTCTTTCTGGTATGCAGACTATTTCCCACGGACAAAATATACGTTTTGTCAAATACATATACTTCACAAAACATGCACAGCTATACACACACACACACACACATACACACAAGCAGTATATCCATCCATCCATCCATCCATTTTCCAACCCACTTACCCTTCTTGGTCGCGGGGGGGTCCGGAGCCTATCCCGGAAGCAATGGGCACAAGGCAGGGAACAACCCTGGAGGGGGGGCCAGCCCATCGCGGGGCACACTCACACACCAATCACTCACACATGCACACCTATGGGCAATTTACTGACTCCAATTAGCCACAGCATGGCTTTGGACTGTGGAGGGAAACCAGAGTACCCAGAGAAAACCCCGCAACGACACAGGGAGAACACAGTGTGTGTGTGTGTGTGTGTAAAAATATACATATCTATATGTAGACACACACACACTACTATATACTGTATATATATAATATATATTTTTTATTTCAAGGAGATTTGGACCTCAAAAGAGAGCAGCCGTTCCTTCAGATCCAGAGGAGCCACCCGAGGTAATTTTGGCATCTGATAAGGATGCCCCCGGGGAGGTCATAAGGGAGCTGTCCCAGGCAGGTCCCGCCAGGTGGACGCTCCGGGGCACACCCAGGACACGCTGGAGGGACTAGCTCGTGACATCTGGGGACTCCCAAGGACACGCTGGAGCCCATGGCCTTAGTGAGAGAGATCTGACCCTTGGGACATGCTCCCAATATGACCCTCACCAAGTGCTGTGAAGGTGGTAATTAAGTTGTTGTTCATGAACGGCTTTCTTCAAGTAAAGCGTAACTGTCTGAAGAGGCCCTGATGGTGTTAATGCGGTATCCTGACTTTGCTAAGTATTTTCCTACTTTGGTTTGTTGTTATTGCCCTGTGACAGACTGAAGCCCTGTTCAGCATGTTTCACTGCCTTCTGGCTCCAGTTCCTAATGATCCGGTACTGGGTTAAGTGTGAGATAATTGATGGACGATTTTGCTGGAGAGCCAACTGTCAGCTCAACTTTAGCCGTCTGGTAGGGGGCACAGAGAAAGCCAAACGGAGGCTGTGGAGAAACTGGCCGCAAGCACAGCTCCTCCCATCACTGTTAATAACTGCGCCACAATATGATGTGAAACAGCTACAGAGCAGAAAAGATCCACCACACTTAACACACAATTTTTTCCAGTATATGACCATCTTTTGTGGCAGCTGTAATGCAGGTACGGATGTCACTCAAGCATAATCAGATCAGATCACAGGGTCCTGAAGCGTCATTACGATGCGGTTTAGATAACCACCATGCTTTCTGTGTGAAGCCTATGAAAAGGCTTCCTTTAATTAAACCCTGTCCTGAAAACCATATCCATGCTGTTATTGTCAAATGGTAGCTTTTGAGATGTCAGATCCTTATCATGCCAGGTTGTCACTGAAAACATTTGAATTTATGGCTGCCTCTGGAACGATTTTCCTTACAGTACATGCCTGCAATGCTCTCCCACATCCTCTTTAATCACAGAATGGCCGTGAACCTCTTTTTGATGGAAAATAAAATAGGAACACTCCTAATATTCTGGGACTTGATTTTAAATACATGAGTGGGGATTAACGTAAATATGCTCTTTGAAAAGGGCAGCACACTGGATCAGTAGGGAGCACAAGGGGTCTGGCGTTTGAATCAAGTCTCTGCTCTCTGTATTTGGAGTTTGAATGAAACCCCTGTGTTGTGGTGGTTTCCTCAAGGTCCTCTCTTTTCCAGTCCAACAGTTAGGCAAACGCTTGTCTCTAAATGCCCGTATGCCTGCCTATATGCATCCTCTGGCATCCTGTCCTTTAGTGCTGTGCTGCCTGGTACAGTATAGACTTTATCTCTGACCAGCACGAAAAGGCAGAAGATGGATGACATGGTTGTACCTCTCTTCATAATGTCCATCATAGCACACGAAAGAAACCTACCATATACATATTCAACAAACTGACCAGGAGGACAAACAAGAAAGAAAATCTTAGTTTTTCAATCCACCTTTTTGGATACACATTTACTGACTTGTATCAAGAGATGGACAGTTCAGGTCTAGAGAGTAAGGGTCCAGACCAAGGTTTTGTTTCAACCAACCGGTTGAGCACTATGTGACTGTGACTCTTTATACTCAACTGGATGACTGAAACAACATCTTAGCCTAGTCCCTTTTACTCTCTCGACCTGAATTACCCACTTCTGGTTATACCCAATAAATAACATTAACCTAAGGACTCAGTATTTCTACGGTGATGAATATTCCAGCATGTAAAACTTGCTAGAACTCACACTAAGGTTCTGGTAAAACGTGCAAAAAAAAAAAAACATATCATATAGCAGGACTGTAATCACCAAGAACAGTCTTAACATCAATTATCTCTTTGAAACTTTAGGGAAAACTTCTTATAATAACTTTTTTTTCCATGACAGTGGTGCAGACAGAAGAAGGAGGCTAAGACACCAACATGGTGAAGGTCCATCTGTTAAACATGGGAACACAGAACACTTCTCTGCTGGCAAGTTAAATCAAGCCTTCAAGGCGTTATGTGCTTTTTAACATCTCTGTTCACCCCTGGGATCCCAGTGCGAAACATACTTGAATGTAAAATATTCAGGAAAAAGTAAAGACAGTATGTGTGGGTTGCGAAAAAAAGAGTCCAGCCCAAAAGGAAGGGAAACAGATCAACATGATATGAGGATGAAGAGGATGGATGCATGGGGATTCTATCGAAAGCTTAGCTTCACCAATAGGGAAGCAGCAGAAAACACGCATAAAAACTCTCTCCCTAAGAAACAGAGAGCCTATTTTATATGACTTCCATCCAAAACAATCACCAGAGAATGCTAATAAACCAATAACCCGTTTTCTGTTAATGATAAACTGCTTATAGGTGAAGAATGGGCTCACCCCCAGAATACAGCCCACCCTGGGACATCACCACCCACCACGCTTCTCCAGCTGGGGGGTCGGCAGAAAGCAGAGGCGATTGTTGCTGCTCATGCGAGTTTTCCATCACAAAAATGTTCTGAGGGTACATGGTAAAATGATTGGTTTAGAGAGATGATCAATCAGATTGTAGAGGAGATGGGTCCAAGCAACTACAGGGGGTGGGACCAAGTCACCTGATTGGTTGTTCTCACCTCCTCTGTTATCTAATTGTTGATCTCTCTGAATCAATCATTTTTTGTTCTGCCCTCAAAACATTTTTGCGTAAATTAAACTCCCATGAGCCTTGATGTTGCGTATACTAGGCACGTCCATGGAGCTTTTAAAAGAGAACAGACTGTGTTCATTGCCTCAGCACCACAGATCCGATGCCTCAGCAGGTATTCGGCCCAGATCGTCTCAGGTGCTTGTGTGGTTATTTTGAGGGAAATATGTTAATAACAGCACCATGTGAGATCATTTCTCCATTAACAGAGCTCCATTCACTGAGTTTCAGTGTTTGACAGAACACCTAATCTAGCCCCACTGACAGAAAGATGCTGTTCATTATCCATAGTTACCATGCCAGTGTTTATTAAACCAAGTCAAATTTTTATGAGCTTATATTAGTTCAATAAATCACACCTGATTCATTCTATTTTTGCAACCAGATTTCTCAGATGACATTTAAAATATGCATCGCTTGCAATTGCAAATGGCGGAAAGTTTTTTGATTACCGTTTTCCCCGACCCCCACATTTTATTTTCAACTGTAATTAAAAGAGAAACGCTAGACGACAATCTAGCCCCTTACTTGAACTTAAGTTTTGAAACGGAACCATTTTAACCCTCAAACATTCACAAAGTAACAGCCATTTTTTAAGCCAGACATCAAATAACAATAACAATAAAACACTAAATGGTTACCGTGGACACTTGAGAGGAGGCAGATTACATTAATTTATGTCACTTAAAATAGCCATTTATAAAAAAATTAGTGGTTTTAGAATGATGAGTGCCATTTTTGCCACTTGAAAAAATTGCAAATGATATACAGAACTCATCTTCATCCCTTGTAAATTCCCATGCGGACAACACTACCAGATAAATACAGTTGACAGTTTTTTCTTTCCTGTACTCTCTGGTTGATAGAGTAAAAAAATAATATAATCTAATGTTTCATTACCCAACTACAGGGGGAGGACAAAATGGCTACAAAAGGTCATATTTAGTTGAATGGAAATCAGCAGTGAGTGTGAACTATAGAAGAGGCCTGACAATTACAGTAGGACGAGGTCTGAAAATTTAAAGCGATATGTGAGCTTTCAAAGCAACAACAAACAAACAGACTTATTACGATGCCGAAGAATCAGTGTCTAAATTGCAGCCATATTGGTCAGAACAACTGAAAAAATATTATTTTTTAGGTTAATTGTTTTGGTTAAATGTTTATTTAAAAATCGTAAGAGTATAGCAGTGACGTAAACAGGCTTTTTGAGGGGCAGGATCTCAAACGGGGGGCGGGATGACTGGTACTTTATGTCGCAATCTGACTGAGGGAAGGGGCGGCATCGGTACATTGTCACGATTGGGCAGAGCATGGGGATGTGCGCTTGGGGTATCAAAAAGGACCAACCACCACAAAAGCAAATGGTCAAAAATCACCACAGATTTGAATCAGTGACCCGTTCTCAGCAAAAGATATGCGTGATGAACTTCACAAAGCTGGTATTTATCAGGGCTGCCTTTGTAAACCACTTGCATCCAAGGTCAGGGCAAAAAGACGTTTAACTTTGTGTAAAAAAGCAAAAAGCCTGGACTGCCGATCAATGGAGGAAAGAAAGACATATGGCCTGAAGATGATTGTTAGCTGAAGGATGTTTTCCGGTCACAAAGTCTCTGCCAGCTTCTAAACATGCTGGGGAATCTCTGATACTATGGAGAGTCATCTATGAGATTCATTAGATCTCATGATTGGTCTCCCCGGTCGTATAACAGCGAGGAATACGAGGCCATTTTGAATGACCGGGTGCACCTTATGGTGCTATATTCCAAGAAGACAATACCCCCTTCACCCACAAGAACTCAAAAATGCACGAACACCCAGAGGAAGTCAAGTGTCTTGAATAACCCACCAATCACCAGATTTAAATATCATTAAGATTTACGGGATGTAATGAAGAATGGAAATAAATTTCCACCTCTGTCGTTATTCAGATGAGAGAAGATGTTTCTTCTGCATTGTATCACCATATGCAATTCCAGATTTGTATGACAGTATTCCAAGATGGAGTGACGTGACCCTGAAAGGTCGGCTATATTCATCAAATCCTCGATACTAATATACTCTGCATTTTCATTGATTTGTCCACCTCAAGATATCCCCCGGTTTATGTGTAATTGTCCTTCAACAAATTGCAATACTATACATCACACAGCTCAAACAAATACACGGATGATTTTTTACATACAAACCTGCATGAAAGCATAAGGGGGTGAGAGAGAGACATCAATGCATTTGTGGAGAGAGAAATGCTAATATACTAAAGCACTAAAGTCTGGCTAAAGATGAGACTTTGCCTGTAGATCCTTCAGTGAAGCATAGCGACTTGCACACCTTGGTGCGTGAAGCCAGCCAGCCTATCCCTACTCAAAACTCTTCAGCTAAACTGGCCATTTTCAAAGAATTTAAAGCTTCTTATAGCCTAAATTGATCTCGCTGTGAGGATTGACTCGCTTATGCAAACCGACAGCGACAAAGAATCTTTAAAATGTGTATATAAGTATATTTTCTTTTCTTGTTACTTTGCCTTGTTTTCTCAGCAGAGCTTATAGTCTTTTAGAAGAGAAAAAAAAAAACAAGTTCCTATCAGTAAGCAGAGATTTATTTTGAAACATGGTTAGTCACAGCACACTGAAGTTCCATAGCTCATGAATATGCAAGGTCATCAGACTATATATCAGGAAGAATTATATATATTTATATATAATGCTTCCTGAATGGTGAAAAAAAAATAGCAGAGAAGGCAAACAGCCGGATTTATTTTTTCATATTTTTCAAAAAAGCCCAAGTCCCACCAAAATAAAGTACTGTGAAAAAGTCTAAGGTCGTTAAAGTAAAATATTTATCTGGGATGTAGGAAAAAAAAAAAAAAATGTAATATAAAATTAAAATATATGCAAATGAACAGTAACACAATAAAAAGTGACAAGAATTTCTCTGTTCTCCAAAAAGTTACTACCTTAGTATCTCGTTGGATGGCAAGAAGAATTTGTGTTGGAGTCTGAGTCATGACCTCAACTTCGACAAATGAAGTCCAAGATAAGATCTTCCTGGGTAGCTGAATCCAAGTACGGAAAAACAAAGTTGGATTCTTGATCATGAATCTGATTACAAAATTCTATAAATTGAACACTAAACAAGTACCTCATTTTTTACATACTTTATATGTAATTTATTTAAAATGCTCACCAACTAAGAAATAATTTTCTTCAATCAAGAAATAAATAATTTGTTAAACACCAAGATGACGAAACCCACCTCCACCTGCTGTAGTAATTATTAATTTCATTGTATCACCACTGCATCCTGCTGAACATGCTAAAGCAGCTTGTTCTAGATCTAAAGAACATGGAAGAACATGGATAAAACAATACAAAATGTCTTGTAAAGGTGCTTTTATTTGACAAACATTTTATTTTAATATTTTGTCCTTTTTTAAAAAACTAAAAAAAAAAATGAACTCCACACACAATGTTCAGTGACAGATTTATTACATAACACACTGTGTTTGATATCTATAATTACAGGGATTCTCCAAACTACAACTATGACATATTGTTTTTGAGAAACACAAGTGCTGTGAGCATTTTATGGCTTAAACATGCATGATTGGGGAGGTTAAGACTCCTGTCAGAAAAATGGTTGGTTTGATTCCTGTTCCTAGCAGATCAATCAGACTACAACTGGGCCCTTGAGTAAGACCTTCAAACATAATAACTCCAAATGTGCTGAATATTGACCCTGTGATCAGATCCCAAACATCACTCTCCCCTGTGTCTCCCTGGAGATCGAGGTGAGTAATGCGAAAAAGAAAATGTCTGACACTATTAATAAAGTACAACAATAATTATTACTATAAGACGTCGGCAAGCTAGCTGCGTAGCTATCGCTACATTACTATGCAGGGCAAATTTTGGCTGGACACTTAGCTAGACTCGGCAAACTGAGTTCACTCGCAGTGCATATTTGCGGTAATGTATCCTTTCCGGATGTCGGTAGAAAGTGGAATGCATGCCAGTTGCTCATTAATCACCGATTTACGATATTTGCACTCTGCCACGTGTTTACTGGATGTCTTACACAGAAACTCCTTATGGTTCATAAATGCTACACAGATAATTGCAGACTTCCAGACATGTTGAGGATGTATGCTAACTGCATGAATGTACTGCATGTTTTCTACATTAAAGCTAATATTAGGATTTTGGGTGGGGGGAGGGCGGCTTAGGGGGGGTGGACAACAGGTGCCTGCATGATGCAGACGTGAGCTATAGACTCGGAAGCATGTTAGAATTCACCTGAGTACATGACTCCATTCATATGCGGACTCCAGAGCAGACTTGGATATCACAACTCTGCCCAAACCAATCTTCAGAGGCAACCCAGCCATTCCATGATTCATTAACTTTCACCACCAGCTCACTTAATTAATTAACTTAGTTAGATAAATAACTCGATGAGGTATTGATTAGCCAAACATGCTATGCTAGTGGCTGAGTAAACAAATATGTGGATATATCGGATTGTTCCTACAAATACTGGTGAAGTTTTGAAATGGCAAAGCCAGCACACTTTCGCAAACATAAAATCATAGATTCACACCAACATGACGATCATTTAATTATAATATTCGTTGACAGATTAAGACTTTTTAGACTACATATGACTGATATTTTCTCGGTCTGCTAATAAATACGTATGACTGTGTTTATATTTAAAATTTCAAATTTTTCCATCACCTGGTATTTGACATCTATAGAGCAGTGTGAAGTCTTAGTGAAGTAAAATAAAAATGAAAAACAAAACAAATTCAAAGCATGCAATAGTGACCCACGGACAGACACCCCTACTGTATGTCACCGGGCAGCCTTCTCGTTCTCCACTTCACCGGTATGGAGCTCTGCAGGACAATGACCATCCTCGCCTTCTCCAGCGCCAGATCTTCCACCCGGTTTCCTCCAACATAAATTCCCTCCTCATTTACCTCCCTCCAAAACAAAGGTTGAGTTTTGTGCTTTGCTCCTCGGTAAAGACGCCCGGACAGGTGATGCCGCGTCGGCGCGCTTCCTGTGTTCCTCGCAGTATGTTCCCCTTTAGGGAGCAGATGGGTGCATTCCCTTGCTGCTCCATCATAAAAAGGCTGTCATGGAGGGGGAACATTAATCATCTTTGATGAGTCAACATCTCAACCCGAATATTTATCTAAAAACCATGGCGGGCACTCCGTAATGCGAGCAGTGCTTTGCTTATGAACGCGCCCTTGCGCTCCCTCCCATATACACACGCATGTGTCTGCATGTCTGTCTTGTGTCTTATACCAAACACACTCTCCTTTTCTCATCTGCCTCATTATTTTCCTGAAATAAACAGTACAGAAACCACATACGCAAAATCCAAGCATAAAAATGCAAATCTAAATATACATAGAGCCAAGCACTTAGAAGCGTGCTGTGCTCAACACACTCCCTCTCTTCTCACAATTCAGCTCGTTATTCGGTGAATTTACAGACACGGCACCCCACACTTGTACACACATCGTATGCATATTTAACACATTTAAGCTGTATGTAGGCAAACGTGTTCCTACGTACACTAACAAAGCAATGCAAGCTGAACATCAACACGTACAAATGGGTTTACTCAAATGCAGAATTCCCGCACCTAACTGGATTCTGTGTGATTTTTATGCGATTCCAGAGTGGGTGGTGTACTTGTATATGGGAATATGAAAAAAAAAACATGAAAGGGATGGGCGAAATGCCATATTTAAACATATTCTACTAATAGGCCCATTGTATTTAATATTACATCCTAATAGCTACAATGTATCGTTACGTATTATGCCCTTATATTGAGTATGAGTCATTACACCGAAATAATGAATTCAAACTCAATGATGTGAAACAACCATACAAAAACAGATTCAAAAAGACTTTACGACTTTACTCTAAGGCCCCACTTTTTCATTTACCTGGTAAAATGAGATTTAGACTTGCGTGTCATCGCTGGCCTCTCTTTGTAGGCGGTTGACTACTAAAGGGCCAATTATTCTTTTTTGATCATCAGAATTACTTTCTGATGTAAAAATCTCGCAACGCTTTTATTACTGCAGTGATAATAAAAGCATTTCTACACATGCATCTACCCACACAAAAGGTGCTTGTAATGTCTTTGTAAAAGCCCCACTCAGCATTACTTCATAGCGCATTCTCCTCCACATTCCAGACCCAAAAGGTACAACCGTTTTTATCTTGCGCACTACACTTTATACGCCTGCAGCTGAACTGCCCCACGTTCTGAACTCATGCAGATGCGTAGTTCATGTAATCTGCTGACCGAAGCACAAACGAGAACCCACAATGGAATCCGAAGGGGGGTCACAGCCAAGAGAAAGCTAATATGACCCAGAAAGCACGCACCTGCGTGTGATGACGTGCTCGCGTCACTGGGCCAGTGTCTGTATGCGTCTCTGGTCCCCAACAGTGGGGGTTCATTCTCCTTCTGTGGTACTACGAGAAGTGTGTACCAGAGCGAGGAACACTGCTTCCCATTCAGCACCATCATCGCCTGGGGAACAGCAGCCATGGACAACAGCCCCCCCCCCCCAGCAGAGAGCATTAGCATGGTGTTCAGAGGAGACACATTTGTTCCCCATTACATTACGAGTCTGGCTCGATAAGTGAAGCTATACACCAGTGCACAGGAAAATGGAAACATGTGACTAGTTTGATGTGATATCTATACCTAACTAACATTAGCAGTTTCTATGACCTTTTCATGCAATAATAATCTTGTTATTCTGTTCTGCTTATTAATAATCTGTTCGAAAATTTAACATTGTATATGGCACCTTTGCAAATACTTTGACATATTTTCTATGATTATTTTATTTGTATTTTATTTTTAGCTTTATTTATTAATGCACCTTTGGGTTGTCTTAAAAGTAATTTCATTGTGTTACACAATGACAATAAAATGCTTGAATTGAATTATTATTATTCCTTTTTATTTTTAACAAATAGAGCATAAACCTGCCATGGCAAGCAGTAGGGCTCAAGGTACAACATAAAACCCGGACCATGGGTCTGAACCTCAGGTTCAAGGTTCATCCATTACTAAAAAAGCCAATTGAGTCATTTCTGTACATCTTCTTCCTGCCCATGTTGTTTTTTTTTTTCGGTCAAACCCACAACCTGCCCCTTCTCATGTCCTGAGACACATTTTTGGACGAAATTATATGGAGAGGCAGGAGAGGAGGGCCAGAGGAGGGCCACGCAGGGCCAGGACAGGGCAAAAGGCGGGTGCATGGCAGAGAAATGCATGCCCTGGCAGATTCAGGGCGCCCCACACTTGAGAGAGGGTCAAGAGTACATAAAATTGGGTGGGGGCGGGATAGTTGACATTTTGTAGGGTTTCCCAGAATTTCTAGATGCTAGATGTGCCTTTGGCAGAAGATATCATAACTCCTACAATCAACACGTAGTCCTACAGGTCGTCTGCAGTCAACATCTCGCCCGGATAAAATAAAAATGATCTTATCTCCTAATAATACGCACATGCTACAGCCTCAGCCAAGGACATGCACGTGAAATGTTAATGTCATCAAGGGGCTGAGAACAAGCTAAAAACAGATTAAAGCCATTAAAGGCTAGCAAAAATGTAATCTGAGCATTTGTAATTAATGAATAAATGGTGCTGAATTAATTAGTTATGAGGTGCAGCATTAGCTTTAACCCTAAACATCACTCAGAGGTCACCTTGGAAGTCACTTGTAAGAGAGTAAAGCGTGAAATTCTGAAACGGCTGATTATGTTTTTTTCACATTAAGCGTCCTCCGTTGGCATTCAGACTTGAGTGACTTAATACACGATGTCACAAAAGCAGGGCTGCGATATTTGTTATGTCAATTTCCTTTCAATAGCCTCTGCCTTAATCCCACTTCAGCACAACCTTCCGGAATACTGGCTCCTCACTTCACTTATTTGCCGCGGGGCCCTTCAAAGCGGTAAATAACCGATGATATGAACACAATCTGTCTATAACAGCTTACTCAGTGCAGGGTATAGGGTGGGGAGCGCCCTGGAGGAAATTCTAGGTCATTGCAGGACACACACAAATGCACAGTTACATAGCATGGATAAATTACAGGCCCCGATTCATCTCATGTCTTTGGGCTGCTGGGCTAATTTAAAGTACATGGAGGAAACCCATATAAACACTGGGGGAATAGGAAACTTCACAGAAGGAGCAGAGGAGGGAGGAAGAGGACCTTTAAATGTGAGGCCACAGAATTACCCACTAAGCAACTCTGCCAGGCATATAAATGTAAGACCTTCCTTTTTTTTTTGCTTATAGAAGCACTGATATGTGAAAATGAGTAGCACCAATATATAGGAAATACAGGACACATCAATTAAGGTGGGTTTCATGAACACAGCTGATTTATCATTAATAGTTAAATCAGAATGAAATAAATAAGACACGGTTACGCTTGAATTAGCATCAAATGGTCCTAAGAGCTCATTGACCCACAATCAGAGTGGATTCTCTTTCTCTCGGGCTTTTCCCGCACACAGCAAATGCCGATCGGCAGACGCAGTCGAGCTGCTTTTTCCCACGCCGGGGCGGCGGGGGCGATTCCGCTAATCTGCGTGTGTAGTCTCTTGGTTGCTCACTATTTACACACACACACACACACACACACACACACACACACACACAAAAAAAACTTAATCCATGAAGAAACCAGACTCACGCTGCGAGATATTCGTCATTCATAGGGAGGACTGAAAAAGAGAGGGAAGAGGAATCCCATCCCTAAGACGGACAGCATGGCAGAGACAGTCCCCTCTCTACTCATTTTTCCCTCACCAGAGCAGGGGGTTTGACTACGTCGTACAGTATCCCAAAAGGGGCAATTATGAGCACTGGTACCAGGCAGGAAGACTTGTGACATCATTTAAACACCAGGATGATTGGTTGTCTAGCCAATTTCAACCCACTATAGTAATTCTTAAAACTTCCCCTGTTACTTTTGTCTTGTGCTTCCCTTTATAAACTGGCAATGAGTCCTAACAGACACCATAATACAAATCCAACACATATAGCAGCACACCGGTAAATTGGCCTCATACGCACTTGTATCAGCCAATGGGAGGTGGCCGGTGGGCCACCCTCTGCCGAGATGCATCTCCAAGCACTGAAGGCCGATAACGTAACACCTTAACGTCACGATCATACGAATCAACGTATCAGCGTAGCTGTGGCCAGTAGATATGCGCCACCTGATCTAGGTGCTGCCCTCCTCGGAAGGATGATTCCACCCAGTGATCCTCACTGGTGTCTCAGCAGATGAGCAGCAACACTATTAATGACAGGTGCTGTAACCGGAAGGTTGCTGAATCAAGCCACGGAAGGGATTTACTTTTGTGTTCTAAAGAGGGCTGCTTAGTATTCAGTTGTGTAAAAGGGTGAAACTGTAAGCTGATTTGGATGAAAGGGTCATTAATGGGGCAGTTTAGCCACCGCTAGTGGGCTCCTATCTTGAATGTACTCTTGAAGACGCGGTATGGAGCTGAGTATTGCTCACTCTGCACAGCTGCATAATCGATGGCAAAGACAGAGGGCGATTAATACCATGATCATTATTTTCACTGTGGTTTCATCTATTCCTGAACCTATTCAAATGTGTTTTAACTCCTGGAAAAATATGCAGGCCGCTTTCCCAGTGACGCCTCTCGTTGTGACCTGCGGGAAGGCAGGATTGTATGTCTAACCCAGCACACATCCAATCTGGCCCACTTATGTCAGCAAGTAAAAAATCTTTAGTTTGTATCCTGGTATAATTCCCGTGCTATTTGTTGTTTTGTTGTCAGTGTTTCTCCTTAAGCAGGTGGTGGTGGGGGGCGGGGGGTAGTGCAGTGGTTCACACTCACACCTGGGACCAGGCTTTGAGTCTTCGCTGGGATTCCATGTGTGTGGAGTTTGCATGATCTCCCCGGATCATTGTGGGGTTTCCTCAGGGTACTCCGGTTTCCCCCCACAGTCCAAAATATGCTGAGGCTGATAGGAGTTACCAAATTGCCTGTAGGTGTGTGTGTGCGACTGAATGGTATGTGAGTGTGTCCTGTGATTTGTTGGCGCCCCATCCTGCGTTGTTTGCTTCCTATCCCAATAGGATCATGAATAGGATAAGCAGTTTCAGAAAATGGATAGATGTTTCTGCTACATACACTAATGCCCTTCAATAAATACACACATATTCTACTGTGTGGCTGTACAGTATGTGGTTGGTTTGCTAGTTATACATTTCCATCAGTTAGCTAACTACCTAGCTAACTCACTACCAAACTATAACTAGGTAAAGAACTTCTTGCTGATAACATAGCGTCTGTGACGTTAATAAGACTTTAAACTTGATAACTTAAAGACTTTGTGCATCATCAAATGTTATCGTGCCTACTCAAACAACTGCTCAGTAGACTTCATATGGGCTTCCAACTTTACGAAGGAAAGTTCTTAGCTAGCAACACCACTCTGGTACCATCCATATATTGAAATATCACAGCTGATAACCTTACAAACTGCAAGTCTATTACTTCCGCAGGCGTCTCATGTCGTTAAAATGAACGTAACCCATGTTGTGCGTAAGTCAAGCTCAGTAAATTGCTTCCTGATATTAAGGGCATGATTGACAGATGTTTGAAGTGACATAAGGCTGGCTGGGTTGGATGTCCAACCGCACCTTCCTGCAAGTCGCAGCGATTTTGGCCAAGCATTGCTGTATCTGAGGCGTTTTATAAACTTGCAGATTTTTGGACATTATCACAGCAATGCATCAAATGTGAAGTGTTTTTATATATAGTAGTGGCCTTGCTTCCTCTGAAAATTCTGAAAAGTCATTGGTTCTCTTTTGTACTTCCATAATCTTCAGTGGCTTTTCTGTTTGTACATTTATAGTTATTTTTGTTGAAGTGCATTCAGGTAATTAATAAATTCTATTCGTTGATTATATTTGCGGTATATGTAGCTGTGCCGTACATTGTGGTCGTCTTGATTAAGGCAGCTCACCACAGAGGAGCATATCACTCAGGTAGGTGAGCTGTGCCTGCTGGTCTAATACAAAGGTAGCATGATGGTTTTGAATATTGCATGTCAAAATCCTTCATTGTGAAACCAAAAAACAGAGACAGTTTTTTATTGTGACGCTGCTTCTGTCCTCCTGTTGTTCGATAGATTCTAATAGATGCCAATTATAGCCACTGATTTTGTTCTGCCACCTACACATCTTGGTGTTATATATACAGGGTTCTCAAGTCGCATGCATTGACCATGAGAGACATACCTTGTGCTTCTCACGCTGAGAAGCAAGGAACAACTGTAAATAGCGATGAATGAAGGCATTCTTATGCGAGTGTTATTAACTGCCCTAACTCATGTATTTTCCTTTATGTTCCGATTTTATGTGAATGCTGTCAAGACTTTGGCGATGCACGTCTTTTTTCGGTTTAGCGTGATTATGGTATACGACGTGTTATTGCTCATGGGAAGGAGAAAGGGGGTAAGCATAATGAATAACGATGGCTTAAACGACAAAGGATTTCAGTGCCTGGATGATAGGGTGAATAAGGTGAATGTATTTATTTTTCTTATGCAGCAGCAGAATCTGCAAGGAGCCTTTTATTTATGCTTGTACACATCTGTATATGAAAGTTGTGGGAACATACTGTATTTATTTATTTAATTTTTTATTTTCAATTTATTAATATGATTTCCTTTTTGTAGCTCTTATGGTGAATTCATGAAAATAAAGGCCTCGTTTTTTATGGATCATCAGTCCCGTTACGATAACAATAACGATCGCCAAGGTCTCCGACGCGCAGGCATACAGAGCGGAGTTTCCTGCTGAGTCATAGCTGTCCCAAGTTAACAGCCAATTACCAGCCAATCAGAAAATAGAATTTGTTTTTTTCCGGGTAAATTCCAAGATAAGCTACATGCAATCCTGCTGCAAGCACGTTATTACATGGATGTGCACACAGCATTGACCGTGAGATACACGTTTTGCCCTTAATGTCATCATTTCACTCCAAACTTTTTGCCTTGTATGTATGCACACATTTGATGTTAATATGCTGTTAATATGCTTTTTGTTAGGCCTAACACATTTTAACTCATATTAACGCATGTTGGAACTTAATTATTTAAATAAAACAGTTTATCGCAAATAATTTTTAAAAGTTCCCATGCAAGTTATCAAAGTCAGTGCTAATGGGCTTATATCCTCATCCACATCAAGTCCATGAGGGCAGCTGGAAGGAAGATAAAGTTTTGTCCTATAGCATCAAAGTATGTCCGGGACAAATGGTGGTAGCTGTTATTTAAGAGTGGAAATGTGCCAGTCCACACAAAATTAGCATTCGTGGGAAGCATCCAGAATTTGACATGCAGAAGGATCTGTCAGGCTTAGTGTACGTTCCTAAAACTAATCCTAACCTGACACCCAACTGAGGATGAAGCACTGGACGCATCACATATCGGATCCTCTGATTTTGTCGGTGCAGGCAGGGACCATTCGCATTGACGGCCGAGCTGGACATAGAGTACATACACTCCTTCAAAGAGACTGCTCAATAAGTCTGGCGTCCTGGAAAGGTATTACCAGAAATACTTGCGCTCCTTGCCCATTGAAGAGTGAGAAATAAGTTGCACTGTGAAAATAGTTTTTTTTTTTTACATTTTATAGCTTGGTTTTTGTAACCTGTAATTTTCTGCTTCGTACTTTTGATGCATCTTATCGTTGAGCGTCGTTATTTGCACAGCAGTGGATTGTCAGCAAAAATCTGATGGCAGACACAGCCCTGATTCCGGGTTTAGAGGGTGCTGTATTCCCAAGTAATCACGATTTCAGCTGAACTCATCAGCGACATTTTCTCATTTGCTGCTGCGCTCGACACTTCTAGAGAGACTCGGCCGTTGGTGGGGTGCTCAGGAGCACGGACATGCATCTCCCTTCGGATGGTATCTGAATGATTCAGTTAAAGTGGAATCAGCCGTTCTGCAATTTCTCAAGACAACATTCGAGATCAATATTTCAATTCACCCTGAAGATACAAACAACGGAATAAATTTAAATCACTTATACAAACAGAATATGCTCTGAACAAAATCATTATCCATTTGAAATAAATGAAAACAAGAAGTGCACTTTCTATTAATAATGGAATATTACAGAATATTACGATACCGCAAATGATGACTTGAATGAATGATGAATTTTCCTTGTACTTTCAAAAAATAACATTTCAAAACTAAACATACAGTAACATATTCTAGTGGGGAAAAAAATCAGCTTTAACATCTTACCTGTTGTTACTTAAGTATAATAGGTCAGCACATTCTCCGGAGCTCACAGAAAACACCTTCAGAGCCAATGTGGATTACGGGAGCCTTACTTAACTCAAGGGGAATGACCCATAAACATCCCCACAAGACTGCAGTGTCTTATCAGATGGGCAGTGCCCTTCCGCTCCACCCTCAATTCTCAACTGATGTCCTAATGAAGAGGGTCAGCAACCTGTTTGCCCTGAGGACTATGGGACTGACAGCTAAATTTAGCATATCAGGTGCAACACGGAAAAGGGTTTGCATCCCTGCTAATGTGTTATATGCTTAGATTATATAAAGCACATCTACCGGTAAATACACTGAAAACCTATGATGGACTGGCATCTTGGGCAGAGTGCACCCCTGCTTTGTGTCCTACGTGGCATAGGTTCTAGATCTGCCCCTTCAGGACCCCGTCCTGGACAAACAGTTGGATAATACATGGATGTGCTCTGTAAATCACAATTATCAGAGCTTGCTACTGATTCGTATCGGAATAATGAACATATGTGCACCATTTCCCCTTGAAAAATTCGTTGAATATTCAATTATTTGATCTCGTTTCACCTGCGTGTGTCTCTAGCAAAACCAGACAGAGAAACTGCAAATTTCAGGCTTCACATTTTCACACTGATGACACTGTATATTCATTCAGGCTTTCAAAGGTATACATAGGACTTGCATGTGATCTTTGTGTTTACTGCAGCAGCGGTACAGCATACATACAAAGATGTGTGCCTGGCACACTAAAATGTTATGAGGGCAGAATGAAAAAAAAAATTGGTTCAGAAAGGTAACCAATCAGACAATAGAGGAGGCGGGTCCAAGCCACTAAGGAGGTGAGGCCAACCAATCAGATGTCTTAGTCCCGCCTCCTCTAGCTGCTTGGACCCACCACCTCTACAATCTGATTGGTTTGAACCAGTCATTTTTCATTCTGCCTTCAGAACATTTTTGTTGAAGTAAAACTCCCATAAGCCACACCGAAGGTCAGGAAACATCTCACTTACCTTCCTGGACTGGATCTCTTTAACGTAGAGAGGAAGAAGGAATTCTGATATGCCTTCCAGTCGTATGCCCTGCTTATTCACCCTCAGAGTGCCCATCCCATCCTGCCAAGAACACAGAATTACCAGTCAGTGCTTCGAGTGCATAACACATTTATTTATATTACAAACTTGACGGTTCGGCATATAACCTTATGGCCCGTGCCATTTTTAGCGTAAAATAAAAAAGTTTGCCATCTTAGCTACTGTTCCCTGGAACTTCCAGAGCCCACATTATAAGCTACGTGTATTTAAAGTCTAGTTATGCATACAGGTATTTATTGAGAGGTAAATCTATATTCACAATAAGGTACGTGTCTCTGCTGCGTAAGTACCATTTACCTCAGGCATCTTACGATTCAGGAAATTCCTAAACTATGAATATAAACATGAATTGTACTTTAAATGTTTTGTGAACGCGCAGGCTTAAAAAAAAATCCAACAAACACCAGCTGTACTCTGCCCTACTAAGACAAAATGGTAATTATTACACATCCAGCGTGGAAATAATTACAGAACTCTGTGCCTGAGCTTATATAATACATATAATAGCTTAAACGTGAATGTCTCTGATTTCTGGTTGCTGTAGGCTCCAGCCCAGAAGCTTGATAAATTCATCTGGGAAATAATGTGCAGAAAATAGCTGATATTGAATCCACTGGCATTGATATTGAGCCTTTGGTCGTCTGCTGATATTAAGTTACTTATTACTTCAAAAGAGTCCACACACTTAACTCCCATACTACTAGATGATACCTTTACTGTACGAGACTGAATATAAGCTACTAGAAAGGAAAGAACAGGCTGCACGTAGAACCTATTCTTGGATTTTTTTATTTAATCAGTGCTCCTCAAATAATAATGTTTACTTCATTAGTGACTTGGCTTTGGGGAAAAAAAAGCCAGAGTCTAAAAATGGTAAGTAAAACAAGCATTATTTGCATGTGGAGATAGAAACGCTGCTGCTCCTCGCATAGCACTAAAAAAAGCACATGAAGCCCTGAAGTAGGTTAGCAAACTAATGCTGAAGCTGTGGAAAAGGCAGCCGTGGGGCCGCGGTGAGAGATGCTGCACCCAGCTGCACGTACCAGGCCGAAGCTCTGCTCACATTCTCAGTCTGGATTGTTTACAAGGGGATGCCTTTAGATGGAATCCACCAGCACTGTAAAATGCGCTAAGAATCCAAAAAGAATTAGTTACATAATGTAAGAATTGTGAGTGGTTTTAGGGGCTATTTAAGAAAAATAATACAGATCAGGTCTATTTTAGTTTGGAACAGATTCCTGTTTTAATTGCATTGCATTGTCTACGAACCGATGGAATCTATCATCCGAGTTGGTAGAGCACGGTAAGAAGGGTTATTTAATGGCCAAAGAACAAACCGATTAAGAGTAATTATTGTTCAAAGAGCTTATCCATGTGTTCGGATGGGGTGTTTGCGGTTCAGAACTTCGGACAGCGCTGACGGTAGCCTTAAAGTGCCATATCCGGCTGTCGCTTGCCTTGTTTCACTTCCGCCAGCATCACGTTTCTGAGCGGCTGCCCCAGAGCCCTGAACGATGGCCGAGATACGAAGACAGAGACTGAGAAGAGCTTCCGGAACACTGTCAGTACAAAACCTAGAATGGTTTGTGCTGTTCCTGTCTCCCGCCCAATGCCATGGAAGGGTTGTCTTGGGGATCTGAGAAGGGGGGGGGGGGGGGCAAACTGAAGGGATGGGTACATTTGGTCGCGGAACAACAGGGGGAATAAAGTTTTGAAAAGCATCATTCTTTGCGGCCTTGGGAAGAGTGTAGATGATTTTATCGTGAACGACATTTCAGGTAAAAAGCGTAATGCGTGGATGTTGGTTACATACTGCAAGGTTAATGAAGAGAAACCCAGTCACATGGGATGTCATTAATCAGGGAAGATTCACCTAATGAATCCAGCTATGACTCAAATTAACATTACATTGGGATAGTGGGCTTTCCATCAGTACAGAAAACCATGCAGTCGAGAGCTTAAGGGTCACCTCAATATAATAGACCATACATATAGACAAAACACAATTAATCTAGAGCTAGCCAATTTTGTAATTACCAGAACCACGGTAGCTGTCAGATCAGCATCCACCAACTTTAACAAAGCAGGATTTCTTGCTTAGCCAGATAACTTATCAGATTTAATGTAGTTTGGGCTAAATGTAAGCAAAGAAAGATCCAGTCCATTTAATCTGGGGTATCTTAAGTCCGAACAACATATCCAGCTAAGCAAGAAATCCTGCTTCCTGAAAAAGGCCCCATCTGTCTAATCTTAGCGAGCATTAGCTCAAAGACATGTTTTGGAACTCCACTGACATTTTTTCTAATATATATAAAAAAAAAACCCGTAAATGAACAAGCTATCTTTTTAAAACTGAAATGAAGTACAGCGCTGTAGGGTTGGACAGCAGCGGCATTAGAATGCAACACAGTTCTCAGGAAACAAGCATTTGAGGCAAACGTCCAACTCTGGACAGCATCATCTCCCACAGCACTGCAAGCCTTAATGACATTCTCATCGTATTTAGGAGGATAGTGGCTGAGTCATAACCATGGGAATCCTTTTGAACAATATAAGAACATACTAAATGGTACCATGGCATCGCTAAACGATGTCACAGGGAGCTAAGTGAGGCAGAGGAGTTATCCCGGCTTGCTCTCGAGCTCAGTAGTAGCAGCACGCTGTTGATCCACTCACACATCACAAATGAGGCATTCACAGATTTCACAAGACCAGAACGGTCCTCAGTGTCAATACATACTTTCGGCGAAACTGAAACAATTTTGCAGAATAACAAACACTCAGCTGAAAGTAGATATGAGACTAAAATAACCACTTCACTGGTCTTCTGCGTCAAAAGACTGCGACATCGAATTACTGGAAGACCATTCCTAAAAAAAACGCAGGACGAAATTCAGTTAAATGCTTTTTAGCATTTTTTACTTGAAAATAAAATGATTTTTCCAATTTTAGAAAGATTTAATTATTGCGTTCACCACACAAGATTTATTAAACATGTTCCAAAAAATGGCCTAACACTGGTACAAAAACAAAAGAACGTTCCTAACGTGCCAGATTGTCTACTTACCAAGTATTTATCTCACTGTTAAAATTATGAAATGGAAAATGTTAAATTCACAATTTGGATACCGACTTCTTATTCTCTGAAGGCAAAAAAGCATAATATAAGATAATCGGTGTATGTATAAAGGTGGAGTAAGAGTAGATCAAATCACTGGAAAAATCATTATGATACTGTCCATCCATCCATCCATCCATCCATCCATCCATCCATCCATCCATCCATCCATCCATCTATCCATCCATCTTCTAACCACTTATGGTTCCATCACTGAAGCTTAAACCTCACATTGTTTGGTAACTAAATTTTTGGAAGCGTCCTTTTAAAAATCATTTTAAATTACTTATTTTTTTCTTCAGTTACCAGAATAAAGCATGTATGGTACGTGTTGCAAATGTATCACATACGTGTGCTTTTTTGATTAAAATCAACAAGATGGGACGGCTAGAGACAGCGGAGGACGTATCGGACGAATGTGAACCACGTGAGCTGACCAGCGGTATGACGGTTATTAGAACTAATGAGGCCAAGCACAAGTACAAGTTCTCAGCTAATGGTCCTGAAGATATACAATTAACACAGATGCTCACCATCCACAGTATGCAATGTACACTGATTGGCTATAAATTAATTACAAACGAATGAAAAGCCGGTGAGACAGCTGCTGTCGCTCTGGGGAGAGAAGAAGCTTGTTTTTGTGCGCCTACGGTGGTTTTCTCTCTGCGCTGTCTCTCTCACGGACCATGAGGTCTTTGATCAACCCCCCCCCTCCCCCCAGTCATGCTGTATCTAAACCCCCTCCAACTACAGTGATTAGCAGTGTCAATCTCCCATCACCATAGGCTTTCCTCCTGTCTCAAACAGCCATCCACTTGCCAAGCTTTCCCTGGGCTCTTTGTAGTTTACTTTTACCAAATAATTAGCTTTTTAAATGGCTCACAGAAAAGGGAGGGATGTACGTTACGGGGACTGTTAGTAGCAAACACAAGCTTAGCTCCAGTCATTCACCTTGTAAATTCAATTTTCACCGAGTCACAGGGAAAAGCAATAGAAAACACATTACGGAAAACAGTACACATTTAAATCAATCATAAAGAGTCGAAAAATAAAAACACTTCTTCCTGGGACAGTTTATAGGATGCAATTATTATCTGTGGTCAAGCTTAGGGTATGTTTTATGGGATTTGAATTTTTTTATTATACCACGTTTAATTTATTTGGATCTACTTATTTGTTTGTATATTTACTGAAACCTTTGAGCTGGTTTTCTCAGCTAGTTAGAGGTATGTTCCTTGCATGTGTTTTCACTGTCTCTCATCTCTCAGTACACATGTAGCTTCCCAGAGACAGGGTTCCTGTTCACAAACCTCGACGCAGATCCGCTGATGCTCAAGCGCTGTGGGAGCGAGCTGGCCAGAGGCCAGCGCTATCTTTAAGCATGTCCTGCCTGTTTGAAGCCAGTTCAGAGGATTTAGCCTACTTCAGGCGAGAGAAAATACAAAATTTGTCCATCCATCCTTCCATTCGTTCATTTCTACAGCCTGGACAATATTCAAAATTATGTATCTACATACATGCTAATGTTTGACCGTCTACTGTATGTGATCTCATAATCAAAATTCTCTCCAGGAGTGGGTGGTATACCTCACAGAGGATGCTGAGACAGGAAACTCACAGAGGATGCTGAGACAGAGGAAGCTCTCTCACTTATAGGTGGTGTACCTCACAGAGGAAGATCTCTTACTCCAGTATAGGTAGTATACCTCACAGAGGAAGCTCTCTTACTCCAGTATAGGTGGTATACCTCACAGAGAATGCTGAGACAGGAAACTCACAGAGGAAGCTCTCTCACTTATGGGTGGTGTACCTCACAGAGGAACATCTCTTACCCCAGTATACAGGTAGGTCGTATACCTAACAGAAGAAGCTCCCTCACCCCAGTATAAGTGGTATACCTAACAGGAGAAGATCTCTCATCGCATTATTGGTGGTATACCTCACAGAGGAAGCTCTCTTACTCCAATATAGGTGGTATACCTCACAGAGGAAGCTCTCTCACTGTAGTATAGTTGTATACCTAACAGAGGAAGCTCTCTCACCGCAGTATAGGTCGTATTCCTAACAGAGGAAGCTCTCTCACTGCGGTATAGGTCGTATACCTAACAGGAGAAGTTCTCTCATCGCATTATAGGTGGTATACCTCACAGAGGAAGCTCTCTCACCGTGGTATAGGTGTATACCTAACAGAGGAAGCTCTCTCACTCCAGTATAGGTGGTATACCTCACAGAGGAAGCTCTCTCACCCCAGTAGAGGTGGTATACCTCACAGAGGAAGCTCTCTCACCCCAGTAGAGGTGGTATACCTCACAGAGGAAGCTATCTCACTCCAGTATAGGTGGTATACCTCACAGAGGAAGCTCTCTCACCCCAGTATAGGTGGTATACCTCACAGAGGAAGCTGTCTCACTGCGGTATAGGTCGTATACCTAACAGGAGAAGTTCTCTCATCGCATTATAGGTGGTATACCTCACAGAGGAAGTTCTCTCACCGTGGTATAGGTGTATACCTCACAAAGGAAGCTCTCTCACTCCAGTATAGGTGGTGTACCTCACAGAGGAAGCTGTCTCATCCCAGTATAGGTGGTATACCTCACAGAGGAAGCTCTCTCACCGTGGTATAGGTGTATACCTAAGAGAGGAAGCTCTCTCACTCCAGTATAGGTGGTATACCTAACAGAGGAAGCTCTCTCACCGCAGTATAGGTCATATTCCTAACAGAGGAAGCTCTCTCACCGCGGTATAGGTCATATACCTAACAGGAGAAGTTCTCTCATCGCATTATAGGTGGTATACCTAACAGAGGAAGCTCTCTCACCGCAGTATAGGTCATATTCCTAACAGAGGAAGCTCTCTCACCGCGGTATAGGTCATATACCTAACAGGAGAAGTTCTCTCATCGCATTATAGGTGGTATACCTAACAGTGGAAGCTCTCTCACCTCATTATAGGTTGTATACCTAACAGGAGAAGTTCTCTCATCGCATTATAGGTGGTATACCTCACAGAGGAAGCTGTCTCACTCCAGTATAGGTGGTATACCTCACAGAGAAAGCTCTCTCACCCCAGTATAGGTGGTATACCTCACAGAGGAAGCTCTCTCACCCCAGTATAGGTGGTATACCTCACAGAAAAAGCTCTCTCACCCAAGTAGAGGTGGTATATCTCACAGAGGAAGCTCTCTCACCCCAGTATAGGTGGTATACCTCACAGAGGAAGCTGTCTCACCCCAGTATAGGTGGTATACCTCACAAAGGAAGCTCTCTCACTCCAGTATAGGTGGTGTACCTCACAGAGGAAGCTGTCTCACCCCAGTAGAGGTGGTATACCTCACAGAGGAAGCTGTCTCACCCCAGTAGAGGTGGTATACCTCACAGAGGAAGCTGTCTCATCCCAGTATAGGTGGTATACCTCACAGAGGAAGCTCTCTCACTCCAGTATAGGTGGTATACCTCACAGAGGAAGCTGTCTCACCCCAGTATAGGTGGTATACCTCACAAGGGAAGCTCTCTCACTCCAGTATAGGTGGTATACCTCACAGAGGAAGCTCTCTCATTCCAGTATGGGTGGTATACCTCACAGAGGAAGCTCTCTCATTCCAGTATGGGTGGTATACCTCACAAAGGAAGCTCTCTCACTCCAGTATAGGTGGTGTACCTCACAGAGGAAGCTGTCTCACCCCAGTATAGGTGGTATACCTCACAGAGGAAGCTCTCTCACCCCAGTATAGGTGGTATACCTCACAGAGAAAGGTCCCTCATTCCAGTATGGGTGGTATACCTCACAGAGGAAGCTCTCTCACTCCAATATAGGTGATGTACCTCACAGAGGAAGCTCTCTCATCCCAGTATAGGTGGTATACCTCACAGAGGAAGCTGTCTCACCCCAGTAGAGGTGGTATACCTCACAGAGGAAGCTGTCTCATCCCAGTATAGGTGGTATACCTCACAGAAAAAGCTCTCTCACCCAAGTAGAGGTGGTATATCTCACAGAGGAAGCTCTCTCAC
>JAODKE010000015.1:12818537-12830337 GCA_026779605.1 Mormyrus hasselquistii
CTCCTTAAGGCGGTAGGTACTAGGGCCTCTGCTCCTTAAGGCGGTAGGTACTAAGGCCTCTGCTCCTTAAGGCGGTATTGATTAAAGGCACCTTAAGGGGTTATTCATGAAAGGTATTTGAATTACAGAGGTGTGAATAGGGTGGTGTTGATCAATTAAAAAAAACATTATCTCAGCAACTCTTTATGGTTGTAGTAAAGTAGTCAAGACTCCATACAAACTAATGACAGTAACCAATAGAAGAAGATAAGCTGGTATGAAAGCTAAACATCATAAGGAAGAGAAAACATGTGAAGTGGTTTAGTGAAGTGTTTCCAAACACAGTCCTCGGGGCCCCTAGATAGTCCACATTTTTGCTCCCTCCCAGCTTCATGCCAGACAGTCGACTTTTTTTGCTCCCTCCCAGTTCCCGGTGTGGAGCGAAGACGTAAACTGACTGGGAATCCCAGAGGACCCGTTTGAGAAACATGGGTCTTGTTGATGAGATGAAGTGGATTGATGCTACCAGCTGACAATCAATCTGGGGGGAGAGTTGCTGAGATAATGTTTTTTTAATTGATCAACACCACCCTATTCACACCTCTGTAATTCAAATACCTTCCATGAATAGAGGAACACCTGCAGGGTATAGAGTTTAATTCTGCAGGAGAACCATCCTTTCATCTGCGGAACACGCCCATCCATGTCAGAGACACAAGCTGCTTTCGAACCACGCTCATGATGCAAGATTCACTGTCACCATCCACATGATGGTATTCTGCCTCTGTTGAGCTGGTTCGAGGGAAGTCACATGACAGAATAATAAAACAGTATCACAGTGAGCAGTCTTTAAAAAAAAAACACAGGAACCAACCGCACACATCCCAAAAAAAGCACATTCCTTTGTTATGATGCATATTTTATTTTCTCTTTGTTATTGTAATTCTGTTATTGATGATTATAACTTAATTATTAAGAAAACATATAAGAAAATCCAGATAAGAAAACAATTGTGGCATTTTTACTGGCTGAGTGTATCATTTAGCAAAAGTGGATATTGAATAGCCACTCACAATTATGGTATAATGTACAATAATGTGACATTGGTGAACACGCTGAAAAGGAAAACTGAATCCATGTGAATCTGTATTTATATTGAACACAATAAGTGGCAAAGTAATTCTTAAAAACTTGCGTTTTTTCCCTCCCGTATATAAACATATCAATCATAATAGACTTAATATTGATTAAAACGTCACATGTTGCAAAGATGGGAATATTTAACACATACAATTTAATGTACAACAGATTTAAGGAGAACTCCTCAACACAAAATGACCTAACTGTCTTGTTTCAGAATAATCATGAAAGATCTACCTAAATTTAAGGGAACATCTACTGATACACGTCGATACAAGTACTTATTATAAAAAATGAATAAAACTGAATGTACTTCAGCTTGTTTGTAAAAAAAAGAAGAAAAAAAAGCAGCCGTCCACTTTCAAGCCACTTATCCAGGACATGAGCCTATTCTAGGAAGAGAAAGGCTCGAGGCAGGAGACCACCCTGGACAGGATATCATTTTATCAGAAGGCACGCACGCACACGCAGACTGCAAAGAACCCGGAGGACGTGGAACATAGAACGTGCACCACAGACAGGGAGAGGGTGATATTCAAACACCTCCTGGAGGTGAGGAAACAGTGCTACCCACTGAGCCTCCACTCCACACCTATCACACGTGTCATATTAGCTAAATGTTTCACCAAATTAATACCCACGATTAATGCCATAATCATAGAACATTTGTGGTTAATGATAAGACTTTATGCTGGTCCCAGACTCGAGGAGGCTGACTTGTGGTCAAATCAAGAAACACACCAAAAAAAAAAAAAAAAAATCCTCGAATCGTCTTATTGGATTCTTTCTTTGTTAGAAGTTGCTGTGTGGCTCCTGTTCCAGTATTGCTTACACCTGTACCTATGCATTGGCTGAAAGCTCAGCTGAGCTGCACTGATTCCTATTCGGCTGCCCAATAACATGCGTGGTCGTCATCGTGTACAGTACTGTTAGCCTCACTTATATGGCACTTTGGACAAAAGTGTCGGCTAAAGATGTTAAATGTAAACGCAAATCGGTCACCCGAGCAAGTGTAATCCAAGTATCTGCAAAGCAGTCCGAGATCATCCACCTAAGAAGAATAGTCTGTTCTAGCTGAGGACATTAGTCGGAATTAATGTACATGCAGGCAAATGGCCCACGGAGAGCCTTTTATATCTGGCAGTCTTGCCCCCCCCTCAAACTTTGAGATCACATTTCACCTACACAAGAGCATGACAGGCAAAGCGGGCGCCTAAGGAAGACCGCATACTCTACATGTAACGTCAAAATTCTTTCGAATGTCAAGCAGCCCCCTTAGCATGGTGATTTTTCCATGCTGTTCTTGGTAGATGTATCAGCATGAGAAAGAGACCTCTAATCTTATTTCGACATCTGCTGAGCCATTTTCTCTCTTTTTTTTCCACCATTAGCTCTTTTCCAGGCAACACAGATGCCCCTCAGAACATGATTGCCAAACTGTCGCTTCCTACCTGTCGAATCCCCCATCCAGCCATACGGAGAGGGGGAGATGGTTCCATACAAACAGATATTTATAGCTCTGGGCATTCTGGAAGGTCTGTCAGTAATAATCACGCTCGGGGTTTTGCCACACGTGGTAAGAGCGGGATGTCGACTGTGCCCCCAAACCACGGACACTTGGCAGGTGGCCCTCTTTCTTTCAGTGCTACGTGACGGGAGAACACATTTACATAAAGGTTATTTAACGTATTATACGTGTAACAGAGGAAGAGACAGGGCAGGAACGAGAAAGATGGGCAGCCAGAATTAGATCTCTGCTGGCGGTTGTGACCTTGCCTTGATACTCGTGGCAGTTGTAGTGGTAAAGCAAGGTGTGGATTATGGCACTGCAGGTACACCTGTGACGCATGTCACCGTGACGATCAGAGGAAAGGGATGCTGGGATACTGGAAGGAACTTCTCAGCGTCAGCAAAAGTGTTATTAAAGTATCATGCATACCCAGTTGTCAACTAGATAGATGAGAAAGGAGACTTGATCCAGCATACCAGGAGGCTGGTAATAGCAGTTAAGTTCACAGCCATTTTAAACCCAGATGGCACATGAGCAGTGCTACTGAACTACATACCATACCTAATTACTGGGCTTAAATCATGTATAAATATTTGAAATGTTGGGACAAAGGCTTCAGCTAGTAACAAAGCAATGAAAAGTAAGAGAGCGGCCACTTGTTGTTGATACGGAGATGAGCCTTCGGATGCCGAGGCACTTCGCCATAGATTTAATGAAGGCCACGCGGCAGGGTGATTTACAGAGCAGGTAGGCTCCTCGCCATGGCGACGGGCACGCGGGGGCCCCCCGAGGGTGAGCGCGGCGTGATATACAATGCTCAGGACTGACCTCATTCCTCAGCCCCAGCCTTTGGCGCCGCCGCCGCCCACGCGGCCCATTATAGATCACATCACCATCCCCGGCTGCGATCCATGAATCTATACGGCGATGTCAGGCGCATTATCGCACGTGGCCAACGCAGAGGCCCGGCACGCCGCGGCGGGGAGAGAGAGAGGACGGGAGTTACAAGCCGGCCAGGGTGAAACGGAGCGGGCCTTTGTGGCACTGAAACTTTAATAACGGCATATTAAAACCACCCCCCCGCCCCAGCCTGAGGCGGCCTACAGCAGAGATAAGGTGACTGCTTCAAATCAGGCAGAACCCTGCTGGGGGGGGTCGAGGACGGCACTAACAGAAAATACATCATAAACCGAAACCAGCGCTCTAACGCCATTAAGGGTCAGATACTGTCACTCATAAGGGAAACAATCAAGGATGCAGGGATTAAAAAGGTTTATCGCCATTCGTACAGTACAAGTACAAATACTGCATACGTTGACATGCTTACTGCCACTGTGTTGATGATTTAAGACAGGGTAGTAAGACAAAGAGTAAACACTTAGTAACAGGACTTAGGAGAAAACTTAAGAAACAGACACTTAAGAAACAGAAAAATAAATATCAGTACAAATATGAAATGTAAATGTAAATATGGATTTGGAGATACGGATATATCTGGAAGAGTAAATATAGCATAGACATTACAATACGCATTATTATTTGCACTGTTATCTACCGCTATGCAAAGCCAGAATGACTAGGGGATGGACAGGAATGCTATCCATTGATAGACGGAGCTACATGTGTCTATGTCACATTATACTTTAAAAGCTGGAAGGCAGTTTGACAAGTGGCTTTGCGGCTTCGCCTCCAGCAAGGACGTGGATCCCCTCATCTACATGTATGTGGTGTAATGTCCGTTTAGCGTGTTTAATGGGTGTTATGGGTGTGTGCCAGCCAGCCTCAAGCTGTGTATCATATACCCCCTCCCAACTCAACATTCATCATCCACTAATGACCGAAGCTTCTCCGGGAAAGTAATTAGCAGATTAAGTATTCATATGTGCATATCAAGGTATCTGTTTTTATTTTATTTATTCATTTATTTTACCTGTGTTGGATCCTGGTTCCTGATTATTAAACATTTTCTTCCTCACAAACATAACTCAGCACAGCTGTCTAGAATAAAATGTACTTTTTGGGGGATTGCTGAGGGATTGGGGGGGGGGGGGTATGTTCCGAACTTGACTAACTTCAGCCCATTTCTGTAGCTTAAGAACATTTCAGATCAAAACATCAAACCTAGCAATTACCCAGCAACTTCACTCTTTGTGAAAAGAGTCCTCATCTGCACCAATTATTCCGGCATAAGATGGTGTGTACGCTGCCTCTCTGTCGAAAGAGGGGAAGCACAATAGAGGAGAGTCTAATGAAAGAAAATGAGTTGTTATTAATGTCTGATGAAGCTAATCAGAAACATCAGCTCTCGCTTCCTACTCCGCAGTGGTGTCAGCGGTCCGTATGCAGTTGTTCACTGGGGCATCTCCCAGATCGCTGAAAACATCTGTGCTAAACTAATGGACTACAATCTGTAGCCCAAAACAAAGAAGCGAAGACTGAAAATGAACAGGTGCGACATGCCACTTTGACGATTCAGCCAGCGGCTCCAAAGACGTGCTTTTGGAATGATACACTAACTCTCTGGCGGTTTTCTCTGATCAAGTCATATCAGTCTTAGTAGCACCCGAGGAAAGTTTATTTTATTTAGAGAAGCGACCTTAGTGACCAATTATAACTGGAGTAGAACAAACAAATACCAGGCATGTTCCTCTTCTACGCTCATGGGATTCCTCTCCTTCTCCCAATTTTGGGAAGGTGATTTAGGCTTTAGTTTTGAAAGTTATAAAACTAAAATAAATAATTATGGAAATATAATTTGTCCAAAAATCTCCAGCAACTCCTTGAAGCAACTAAAGGGTTAAATGTAAGGGAACAAGCATCTCCATGCAGTGAATGAAGGAGCCTGCAAAAACTGAATTTTATGCTCTTTCATCTAAAAATATTCAGCATATAAAAAAGACCCGATTCAGCCATGGACCGGGCAGAGAGCAGCTAAAGATAAGACTGGCAGCTTCCGTTGGGTCAATTCAAGTCATGTTCCAACAGAGTTAATAGCTGAAGGTATAAAGGAAGCGGCCATTCTGGGGCAGGTCCTGTCCGCACGCTCGCTCCTCTCCCCGTCGGTATTCATGGCCCAAGGCAAAACGAGGGAAAACCCTGCGCTAGGTCCTAGTGATTTCAAACGAGAATTCTGCAGTTACCCCTCACCCATCACCCTGGACTTTTGTCTGCAGGCAACAGACAAAAAAAAGGTATTAATCCCTCAGTATTTTGTACAAGGATCAACCTCAGGTTTAACAGTCTCACCGCTGCTTGTCAGTTTGTGAAACAGCGGACTGCAGCAGAATAAAAGTTTTGAAGTTCTTGGCAGAACAGCTGGCTGCGACAGCCATTAACGCGTACTCGGTCCCGGCTATTCCGAAAGGAGTGTGCCGGCTGATTAATAATTCACCTTTCCTCTGCATATTGTAGATTAATACTGTAATATGGTTATATAACTTATTAGGAGAACGAAATTAAATGTGACAACGTGTCAAGTGCAGTGGAATATCCCCTACTGTCGACACACTTGCACAAAAACACAGTTCCGAAAAAAGCACACACAACTGTTTTGTACAAATTGTAGCGACACCAGCCATTCACATGGTACTGTACATCTTTGGGCAGAACTACAGCCTCTTAGCTCCTGGGATAGGGGTTTAAATCCCAGCCACCTGCCACAGACGGGCAGTTAAACAAACTTCATCTCAAAATCGTTCATAGTAGCAGCGTGTGCTATGTTTTATACACACGGGCTTCTGATGTAGGGTGAAGACACTCCGCCGTGAGCCTATTGATTTCAGGGAGGCGGTTGGAGGGACGGCAGAGCTGGGGAGATGCTGGGTAGGCTTGGGTGGAATTACAGTAATACTATATACTCCGTTCGAAATTACCCCCCTACCCCCGCTCGGCAAATTTTATCAGGTTAATACTGGAATAACATGCTTTTTTAAAATACCGTCAAAATACCACATACTGCAGCATAATGTCTGGATGGTATGACAGTATTAGAAATGACAGGACGACAGATTTTGAGGACGCGGCACATCATTGGCGGTTGTCAGGGAGCTGCTGTCAATTTGCGGGAGTCTCCTGGAACTTTGGGGAGAGGTGAGGGGTGCAAAAATGGATTGCTGGATGACCAGACTTAACAGGTATTTATTAGAAGATTCCATAGTTTTTAATAGATCAAAGTTTGTTTCCTTAAAAAGCAATACACATCAGTAATGCGTGGAGTTGTATTTGAGTAACTGAAGAAGAAACAACACTCTTTCTGAAGCATTCTGTTTTCTGGGAGGCATATGCAATATGGCAACTCGCTGAGCCAATCAGCAGCAACTAATACAGTGCCCCAGGCTAGAAGCCGTAAAAATCTTACTCGTAACCCGTAAACCCATAATCAATATTCAGCAGCAGAGCGTGGCCCTCCTCCTCTAAACCAGTATTTCCCCCTCGGGGAGCCACAGACGATCCACATTTTTGCTTCCACCCAGCTCCCTGCCAGACAGTCCACGTTTTTGCTCCCTCCCAGCTCCACAGAGCAGAAACATGCACTGTCTGCTAGTCCCTGAGGACCGGATCGGGAAACACCGCTGTAAACCATCACAGTTAAGTAACCTCAAGTGCTAAACATGCTTTTGGATTGTGGGTACTCAGAGGAAATGCAAGAAGAATGTCCGGCATGAGAACAAAATCCTTTTCCACCTTGGAACCACCACTCCCTCCATAGAAAAATCCTACAAAAAATCCAGTCTATTAGCAGAAACATCTAGGCAGACTAAAACAAACTAAAACTAATACACCTCTGGGCTGTTTATAGAGCTGATGACCAGAGTCACGCTAATGTAGTATGACTCATATTCAGCGATCCTGGAAAGACAGCCAAGTTTGACCACAGAATGCAATCATGATGCAATGTGCTGTGTTGCATAATTCATCTCATCAATGGCAGGCGCGCGTAAATTTGCAAAGAGTTTATCCAAAATGATGTATTGAGACCCAGTGTTCTCTCATGTGTATCACATGGGGGGAGGGGAATCTTAATGACTCGTCTGCATGCTTAGCAATTACTCTCGCAGAAATGTGAATATTTATGTCTCGAGTACAGCCTGGGGTGAGGACGGCAAAGGAGACCCTCCCACCTTCTGCTGGAGCACGATGCCTCACCCAAGTTTTTGCCGTAGATATGTTTTACAGAGTTTATAACCAAACATTAGCATAAATCTACTTAACAAAACCATACAGAAATCATCAAGCCAGTGTTGTAAAACTCCAAAATTTTACATTTCCATAAATTTCAAATAATCAGCTATAATGACTGAAACCACACGCAGCTCTTTCCAAAGCAAATATGTACGGTATATCCACCTGGATCATCATAATCATAAATCAGCCCTCACAACCTTAGCTGGTTTTACAAACTTCTGTAAAACGCGGAGCTTGACACAGAAAGGATACTTCAGGACACATTCCACCGTTTGTATAAAGACAGTGCCTTTGGGTTCGTTTCGACACCTGTAACGATTAGGAATAAAACTGCAGGTTATGGCAGGTTAGGGTGAAAGCAGACAGCTGTGAAATTTTACAGGCACATCCCTTACAGCGGAAAATAAGAATCTCAGGGTTACCATAGCAACCGGAGGGGCCGCAAGTATCTTTATGATACAAGGATGCGGCTAAAGGCAAAAATGACCATTGCACGCCCCACTTAGACATAGATTTTCTGAGCCCCAAATCTATCCTTACATCTGATTGTGGTTCTAATGTCACCTCTTCAGGCAGTGAACCGATCCACAGTGAACTGCATTTTAGCGGCACTCAAGTTGTTCACCGGCATTAGATTTACTAGACCTTGTGTGAAGCTAATGTCATCTGTTTACTTCACTTTGATTGGCCTGTAAAGAAATACTGCCCGTCTTTCTTCCGGGCCTCTGAGTAAATAAGAAAATTTGACTGCCGATACCAGCACCCCTAAATGCAACTGGCCAAACTGGCCACCAGCTCACTGATCATTTTTTTTGGCACCAAAAATCCCAAATCTGTGATGAAATATCTTCATTTTTTTATTTGAAGGAGTAGATCTTAGCAATCAAGCATGGTAATAATCCAATATTTCCTTCGTTTCTAAAACTGTCCTTCAAAGGGATTAATCCTTATTTCCCTTATCTGCAGTATAAATATTTACTACAGAGCTCAGATTCACAGGAGAGCAGTCTTGGGCTTCTACCAAGACTGTCCTTGTACTCCTGCTTGCAAATTTTGTCATCTTGTGTTTGCAGAAGGATGGCAGTATGTAAGAAACATCTGATACAAGTATTAATCATGGCATTTATAAGTTATATGGCAATGCAGATGTATGTGATGTAATCATGCTACAGATTAAATGCACTGCGTGTAATTTCGCTGAATGTCAACAACCTCAATGGAAACTTCGCAGGTATGCTGAGCGTACTCAAGTCAAAAGCTCAATGCACAAACGACCCAGCTGTTCCAGAGTGTCCTCCAAAGATCTGCAGATCATATGAACCATGCGGATGCCCTTCTTTACATCTCTCACATTGATGTGGAGTACTTTTAATATGCATGCAGCTTCTTAATACTGGTGAGGTTTATACAGGATAAAGGAGTTCAGTGATCGACAAACAGAGCACCTACTGGATCTCCCTCTGGTGCTCATCTTTGCAAACACATCGAAGCCCTGTGGTAAGCAGCCTCCGTGCCTTGATAAGGGTTAAGAAAAGGACTTGAGAAAGAAAATAACATTAAAGCCAGCAATAGCAGACATTACAGCCTCCGCTCATGTTTGTTTTGTAGAGTGGTCTCTGCACAATAAATTATTCACTGGGTCGGAGCTCAAGCAGATCTCTTCAAATGCAGCAGTGCATAAGCATACCGAGATGCCCTTTTCCCAGTGTTTCCCATCTTGCACGGCTTGTTCCTGGAGATTCCGGCTTCCACGTGGCTGTTCTCTGCCTCGTTTTACACGTGAAGCTACGGCGCCGTCCGTGGCGTCAGCCAGGTGACACTTACACTGGTGTCGCGGATACGCGACTTCCTAAATCGCACTTTTCTGTCTATGATCCCGTAATGCCCCGTGTTTGTGGGAAGCAGAGCATATCAAGGAAGCGATATTAAATATGGAATCTGGGGATATCGCCACGACGAAAGAATGGGAACAATTTGACCACCCAAGAGCTGGTGCCTTTGCAGACTGCCCTAGCTCATTAAGTGCACAGCATCACATGACTTTAGACCTTCACAGACTGTATTTACCGTGCTTTACTGTGTTTTTCTTATCTACTGCCGATAAGGACTTCACCACAGGCTTATTCTGTACTCTGAGTACTGCCACCCCCCAGCCCCCCGGCCTCGACCCCGGCAACCTTCCCCGCTCATGTTTTTGTATCTGTGCTACCATTGCTATGCTCCTCAGTGCTGACCTTTATCTATTCCCCTCCCCCCAGATTNNNTGAACTTCAAATCAAAGGACCTTCAGTCACCTTTGCTCACGCCTAAAGAATTCCATGCTTCTGAGGTGTCCTTCTACGGCATCTAAGGCCATAAGTCATGTGAACACAGTAATGCAGCAGCGTCTGCTGAGGTATGGTGGGTGAAGAGCAGGGGGAAGAGTATTAGATTATACCTAGAGCGCACTGAACGGCTGCACGATGACTTCCGCAGAACCATTTAGAATCACTGCCCATCTTTAAAATGTTAAATGCATGCATAATACATATTGCAAAACATGCACCTCTGTTACTACAATTGCATGGATTGAAATGTCGTTATAATTTGGATGAAAATGCTTAAGAGATGTTTTGATACACACACACGCACACATCTTTTCATATTTTAAATGATGGAATTCTAAATTCTGATATTTCTGACGGAAACGGGTGCAATCGAATCATCCCTGTTGGAAAACTGGATTCCTGCCCGGAGTGTTCATCACAGCGCGTGGATACACACTACGAGGGATGCAGAGAGACCATCGCACCTACCTGCATGTCTTTGGACTGGGGGAGGAAATTCGCCCAAGCAGAGAAGAAAATGCTGCAAAATCCACATGCACGGACCGGTGGGATGCAAACCCACAACCTGGAGGTGTGAGGCAACGGTGCTGTCCATCGCCATGCATTTGCGTTTTACTTTCTGTTTGAAAGCCCATGCTTGCCTCTTTTCCATCACACAACATTATGAAAAACATATTATTATTATTATTATTATTAACTATTATTAGCTCCCCCAGCCGGAAACATCTATCCATACACTTTCTGAACTCAGTTGTTGCAGGAGGTCCAGAGCCAATCCCAGCAGCTACATGCACAAGGCAGGGAACAGCCTAGGATGGGGCGCCAACGTATCGCAGGGCACACTCACTCACCAACACTCACTCACACCATTCACACACACACGTGCACATCCATCCATCTTCTTTAACCGCTTGTCCTGTTGAGGGTCGGGGTGGGGGGGGGTGTGGAGCCTGTCCCGGAGGCTATGGGCACAAAGCAGGGAATAAACCCAGCATGGGGAACCAATCCATCGCAGGGTACACTCACACACCATTTACACCTACAGGCATTTTGGTAAGTCCAATTAACCTCGGCATGCTTTTGCACTGTGGGGGGGGAAGCCGGAGCACCCAGAGGGAAGCCCATGATGACACGGGGAGAACATGCAGACTCCACACACAGGAAGCCACGGCGGAGACTCGAACCCTGGCCCCAGAGATTTGAGGTGACAGTGCTAGCACTTCAGTGGAAACATAAAGAAACAAATTATGCAACAACAAGGAGGACCTATGAGGGATGTAATGCGGAAAGTCTGTATGAGCCACAGCAGAAAGCCAACCAGCAGCTAGATCCCAGTAGAGTGCAGGACATACATTGTGCAACGAAGGTAAAAAACTCCGGGGAAATCTATAGCATGTGGAAGATATATTTATTCACACACACATAAATACGCATGGCATCTCATGCTCTAAAGACACCACACACAGCAGGTAAGCCGTGTTGATATTCCAGGAAGGTTCAAACTGCCTAATAATCACCAGTACCAGTTCTTCCTATTACATGAAAATTATACCAGTAGAATACACACCGCAAGCTTACAGGACACAGAACATTTCACTGATGATATCCAAGCATGATGAAGTTTTTTAATTTTTTTTTTGGGGGGGGGGGGGGGGGGGGG
>JAODKE010000015.1:12830409-12841325 GCA_026779605.1 Mormyrus hasselquistii
GGCGGGGGGGGGGGGGGGGGGGGGGGGGGGGGGGCAGGATTGAGGATGGGGAGGATGCAAAGTGAAGCACAAGGGAACAGTGGGTTCTGAAAAGAAAAGCAAAAGGACAAGGTAGGAAGGCCATTGCTTGCTGGGGTATGAACGACGGGTGCGCAGGTGTGTGTGGGATGCGTCTACTCACGGGTTACCAGAGGTAGAAATACAAGACTCACGAGTTTACCACCGACGCTGGGGGCCCTCCCACTCACCAGTGCCACCCTTGCACACCTTGTGTGTTCAGAAGCGGAGCATCTCTTCAGTCATGCATACTTGCGGCCGCCCTTCTTCCACAGCTGATTACAGGCAGTCCCGTGTTACAAATGAGACCTGTTCCCTAAGTCTGTCTTTAAGTCGAATTTGTAGGTAAGTCAGAAGAATAAAACAGTACACAGTAATACTGAAAATACAGTAATAATAACAGCAACTTCGTACTGTACTGTACAGTGCTGTACCTCGAGCCACAAACTGCTGAAGCCACGCAATGTTTTCAGAAGCTTCACAAAGTACCGCGTGCATTCATCCGTTATTTATTAACAATTATTTAACCCAGATTTATTTTATATAATAGACTTTATGCCTGTCGGATTGTATAAGTACAAGTTTATAAATCAGACGTTATAATGGGGACTACCTGTATTAGATACAGCATTGCATTGAGCTTAAAGCTTATCAATGGAAATGCAGTAAACCAGACAGGGGAAACCCTAGATGGGATGTCCCTTCAGTTATGTTTAGGACCTGCCACTAACGACTATTTTCTACAGATTAATCTATCGACTATTTTACTGATTGGTCGATTAATCCAAACGATTCATTTTCCTCCAGAAATTCATACTGACCGTTTAATTTAAGTTAATTATATTCTGACAACAGCAAACTATTTGTCATTGCAGGGCCTTATATTATGAACGTAGGCGTTTTGGCACTATACGCACGTTATTTTCACCCACGATTCGAAAAGCAGATTAATAGTATGCCTGAAATATGAATGAGTATTGTGATGCCCAAAAGTTAATAGTTTGCACGCCACATGCGTCTGTTTTGGTAAATTATGGAAGCGATAAACAGTTTTAAACACTGAAGTGGCCGTGAAGGGACAGCTCAACAGCCGCAATATCTTTTAACAGAGGAGATATTGTGGTTAAATTAGGCGGTGCTTTTTCCAAATTAAAGTCCAACACTTTCTTGTGGTAAATATAGTTTTCTTTTTTATTTCAGTTTACGAGTTTTTAAATTTATTTACCGTCCGTTTTCCGTTCAGTTTTATTTTACGATAACAACAGTGCTCCCAACAAGCCAGACACGCACAAACACACACTGGGACCAGCAGTCAATGTAGAATAAGCGTAGAATATAAGATATAGGCTACACATTTTCTCAAACACTAATAGGCTATTCAGTGGAGATCCTAAGGTAGCAGGCAGACGAATTTATGGCTTTAATAATTAGTCTATTTAGCAACTACAAGGACAAAAGGCACTAAAAGGCTTTCTATACAAATGGAAATTTAATAAACATGAACAGACAATTAAGGTGCTTCAGCCTACCCTGCAGCCCCTCGCGCAGAACGGCGCCTGCGTGTTTTCCCTCGCGCATGATGCTCGTGCCGCTGTGGTATGCCATCAAAACTTCACGCAGTGTACAAACCACCTTCTTGCTTTGCATTAATTTGACTTACTCCCACAATTACAAACATTTCTTATGATGAACCGAGGCGTTTTGGGAACCATAAAGGTAATTTCATTAAAATAATTTTAAAAAACGATGCGTCGGTTTAAGATATTGACATCGACGCATCGTCATCAACTACGTCGACGAATCGCGGCAGCATCAGTTGTGTTTCATATAAAATGCTATATAGGGTTTGGACAAAATAACAGACACCATTACAAAGATATTGGGACCATCCACTGGCATCAGAAGGGCTTCAGTCCTTCCTGGAATAATGTTACACAAGTCCTGAATACAGTATGAGTATGTTTGGATCTGGGTACACCTGGTTCTGTAATATTGTTTCTGAATTCTAACTTTTAAGCTCCTTTCTATATGGTATTTTGTTTTCTTTCCCTCAGGGCCCCGCGCTAAAAGCACTGAAAATGCTATTAATCATAAAATATCCACAAACGGAGCAGTCAGGGTTACGTAATCTATTAACAGAAAACCGCCAATCACTCCACATTTACAGTCACTCTAACCACGCCATCAGTAATTACAGGCAGCGGGAGATCACAATCACTGCTTGGTAACATGTCACACAAGGTTATTTTATAGAAAGCCCAAGCATGGAAGAGTATTTTCTTAATGTATGCGCCAGACAAATACATCAGTGTCCCTGTTTTAGCAAAGTGCTTATGGTTTTCTGCACTAGCATAAGACTTAAATTATTAGCAGATTCTGATTTTCTTCTTTATCCACAAAAAAATCAGTTTAATAAAATATGCATTTGGGTTCATTTACTGCAATTGCAGTGTCAGGTTTTCCGATGCGTAAAATACTAATGACTATTTCATTTAAAAAGAGTATTTTGTAGCTTTTATTTAAACAGGGATATTTCAGAAGAGTATCCATTTTGACTTTTTGCACATTTGTCAGTATTCAAGGTCAGCAAGGTATTTTGTTACAAAGATTTTTTTTTAGATATGAATTATAAATAATATGTACATATATACACACATTTTTCAATTTGTCCTCTATATACCTTGTATATTTCACGTCCATTTCCTGTACTTTCTGATGAATAATTTATGACTGTCACTCTAAAAGAGGCCAGGGGGATCGTGACTAGGAGCCCGTTGGTACGGTTTGCCGCGTCCACCCGGGAATCGCTACAGTCTCCATATGAGAACAGCAGAGGGAAGCCTCTTGCGTTTTACTCCACTGCACCCATCACCAGATTCCTTACAAGCACTTTTATGCAAGGAGGCCAGACAAATGGGGCTCTCCTTTACAGCCGTCCTGGCATGGACTTCCACCTTTCAGCGCGCTGGACAAGGTCTTACTCAATTTTCTTCAGCCCACTAGAGCAGGGATTCTTGTGCAAGAAGGCGAAGCAAGATTGCAGTCAGGGCTTCAGAACATGTCACACCAGCCTTGAGAGTGCTTTATCACTGGGGACACCCCCTCGACCCCCCCAAATAAATGGCCATCTGAGGGGCTTCATCAGAGGGATGGTCGAGCTGCAAAGTAACAGAGTTTCACAGCTTAAGTTGGTCTTTCAACTCTACAGTCAAGCATTTCATGCTGTAGTACGTCCAGAATGTGCAAACAGGAAATTCTGTAGCACCCCGAAGACAGTTTGCTAACCTAAATTCCTGCCTAAATGGTTGAGATGATTGAAGCTGGTTTAGATCGACTTTGTTAACAGCGTTACATTGGGTTACAGCAGAAATTGTTTCCTGGGAATGTATCTACATTTAAAAAGCTCCTCTTTTCTTAATAAATTGGTCTAAGGTTCCACAAATTATTCTGATGTTGGCTCTCTGTTAGAGAGCTGTCACTGTATTTCATCATCTGCTATATCTGGAATTCAGTTCCTCCCTAACTCTCTCCTTTCGAGAAATCGCACCATCGTTTTAAGTCCAGAGAAGAACGTCGGTGATTAAGTCATTGCCTTGAAGTGGTCCCACGCCTCCCTCGGGAAAAGGACAGATGTCTACTGTGTGCTGCCATGATAAAAGAATCCCTCATTGACCTATTGCTCGTGCTTCCAGCAAACCAAGGTCATGCACCAATAATGACAGAAGGAAACCAAAGAGGCCTCTGAAGACATTGTGTGTATAGGCTGAGTGTGTGGTGCATGCTGTGCCACACAAAGTCTTCGGTCTCTAGCATGAAGTGAGCCGCTTGTACATGGCAAGCCTTCTGTCTATACTGTGTAATGTACTCCATTAATTAAGGCATCACGGCCATTGTCCAAAAAAGGACTGTTCTCCACATGAAGAGGCCATCATGTTTTAGATATAGATACATAAGACCAGAAGAAACGACAGGAAGCCGAACGAGAGGAGGCCATTCCGCCCATCAAGCTCATTTGGGGAGAACTTAACTAATAGCGCAGAGCTGTTAAAATCTTATCTAGATAAGAACATACATTACAAGGCTTAGCACTGATATGGCAGTTTGAAACTCTTGGACTCTCTGTGCTCTGCATACTGTTACAGTTTGAGCTTCTTGGAAGCAATGATGGCTGCTTGAGATCATTCTAAATTCTCCATTGCAGCTCTGACAATGTAAATTTCATGGCTTTTTCCAATCGGCAAATACAGGTTGCATGGGGAATGGGTGTAACAGCTTTGCTATAGTGTTACTACTGTTCATCTTACTGAGGTATTGTGCCACAGTTTCACAGTAGAGTGACCCTGAGATCTTTCTATTCCCTGTGCAAAAGAGACTGACGCCCCCTCAATTATTTTTGGCCGAAACAGAAATAAATCTCACTCATCCTCCCTGACAGAAGCTCTTCATAATTGAAGATTTGAAGAAAATAAAAGACAAACATAATTATCACTATTGTACAGTAAAGGTTTAACTATATAGAATTAATGTGACAAAACAGAGAACAGGTTCAGTACAATAGTAATTTTCCATCACTCCTGTTTTCATGAAATTCAAATGATAAACATAAGTATCCTGCTTTTAACATTAACATAATAATGACTCTTTTCCTTCCTATTATAGACTAATCCAAAAAAAACATGTACTGCAACCAATTATATTCATTTTCTCTAAATGCAAATTAATAATTGCAGCTGGTTTGCAACCAGCTTTAAAATGTCACTTAATACCGATAATAGCAATTAATTTAGAATCCAATGAAAAGGTGACATACATTTAAATACCTAATTACCTTTTGTCATCTTCTGAAGTCATGCTTTAAATGCCTTCACATGTTTCACATCCCGTGCACAGTTTCATAATTACCTCAATTTTGCAGCAATTATGCTAGGTGCTACTACAGAAATGGAGTTATTTGTGATTATTGTTCTTCAATCATGTTTAGTTCCAACAAGACAGAATCAAAATTTAAAGTAAGATTCACCATATTTCAGGGGAATCAGTTTGTTGTTTTACTTTTTTTGTGAGATTTCATGCTTTGAGACTTTTATATAACATCATGTATTTCCAAGCAATGACATAATCATAACAAAAAATATGAAATGCTGCACATTTCAGTTGTAATTTGTTTTTCAGTCATAACATGATTAACTTATAATACTGTACAATGTCATAACAACATGTATTCTGCACTTTTCTATGATTCTGCTTAAATGCAACACAGCTCTAAATATGACCCACGGAAAAACCTGAAACACCCATGTCACAGATGAAGTTCTCACGTTTTTGTCAAGCCAGACTCATAAATCCAGGCCAGTGAACGTTTAAATTATATTCTCTCGCTGCTGAAATGCAGGAAATTAAATTGAGAAAGATGCATTTCAGGACTGTAATAACCACACTTTCTCCCCACCCCCCCTTCCCAAATTATTTACACATGGCCCATTTGTCTTACAGAAAATGAAACCACATACAAAGAGAGGAGAATCAAATAAGGGCCCCTGTGTTTGAGAAGAGGGCTCTGGGTACAGTGGGGACCATGAGCCCAGAGAGGGGGGGTATGGGATCACAGTGGGCATTGTGCAGCAGCCCAGAGAGGACGGTGAGAGGAAAAGCTCAGAGTGGCTGGTGTGAGATCAGAGATGATGTATCAGGACTAATCCCCTCTTTCATAAGCATGGCGCATGCAATCTGGCATAAACCTCCAGCTGAACCTCTGAAAGACCAAGCTCCATGTCTGCTCTGACAGCCCTGCCATCCACCCTGACGGCGCTCTATTGCTTGGATCATTGGTACGGTCTCTATTAAGGTCTGCCAGGAGTGATAGTAATAACGATAGAAGACCAGCTGTCCTTTTCCAACCACCTACTGGTCATATAGAATTTCTCTGTATGACATCAGGAAGATCTGGCCTTATTTGTCAGAATATGCAGCTCAACTCTTAGTCCAGACGACTGTCTTCTTGTGACTAGGCTACCACAGCCCTTCGCTGACTGGGCTACCAGCTTTCCATTGGTCCTTGGCAAGGCCTTTCAGAGATTTTAATGGAATAGCACCCATCTCCATCACGTTGCTCATCATCAGCACCATCCCATCTCGATCGGCTTGCAAACACCGTCTGGACATTCCTCCAACGTGTAAAGAATAAGACTAATTCTAGATGTTTCTTATGTGTGGTTCTTTGACGATTAATAGAGCTGCCCATCAAATGAGTCCCTCAAGAACAGCACTTTGACTAGCTTATCCGGCCACAGACATTCTCTGTCTTCATCTGCTATTTCTTGGTTTTGGATTCTTGTCAATACGTGTCTTGTAAGAACCTGCGGTCCTCATAGTGCCTTTGATTTGAGTCACATTCTGCATGGCTCTTGGAATGTTTTGCTAGGTTTTGTATGGCTCTAGCACCAATGCTATCCTTGCACCATTTACTGATTATTCACTGGAATCTCAACCTAGCTGCAACCTTTTCTTGGCTCCTTGACAGCTGCACGCTCAGGAGAGTATTATCAGTATTATCATTGTTTTGGACGAAAGTGTCTGCCTGATAAATATAAATGTAAATAAACACCAGTCAAGGACGGAGGACACCCCACGCCCATTTCTACAAAGAGCAGCACTGATCCCGGGACAGTTCTGAGGGTATGTATTTGGAAACAAGTCAACAGTCATTAGTATGGCAGGGCACAAGTTCCTTACTGTTAATCTACAGTTGCAGGTAACACTGGAAGCATGGAAAATTCTATGAATAACTTTGCATCTCATAAGGGAATCCCACAGTGATTTAGAATATACATACATAGAAATGCTGCAAAACAAGCATTTGCGTAAATCAATAGAGTAAAACGCCACAGAAGTAGCACTGAAAGAACTCAGTTTAAAAAAAAAAATCAAATAAACATACTTAATTCCCAGTGACCTATAAGACCAAAACAATTTACAGAGACCATGCCATGGTATTAGCTGTTGATATTATCAACAAGTCTCTAGGCATGCCAAATATCACAGGGCATTGGATATTTTTTTTTATTGGACGCCACAAGGACAATAAAACGCCTGAATTATAAGAATGCCAGAGAGCTGCTGCTGTCCTTCTGTGATTTCAAAGCTCTGAGCTACAGGGAAAAAAAGAGTCACATGCTTCACAATGCTGACACACTAGGTTGCCTCGCTTTCCCAACTCTGCCGTTAATTTTCGAAATCTGTTTTGGATTCCACCACCCAGAAAATACTGCTTACGTTGTTAGCGGCAGTATTTTAGTCATGCCCGGGTTATGAGACTGCAACAATAATCAGGGTTTCGCCCATCTGTTACTGTCGCAGCCAGTGCTTCCTATTCTGCCGTCGCTTTCTTTCCTGTCTCCATCACGACCTCCAGTCTCCATTCTAATCTACGCTGTCTCCTTCATCATCCCTACCTGCACCATCAACTGATAAACCTACAAACAAACAGGCTCGCTGTTGAAAGGCGACAGTTGCTATCACTTGGTTTATACAGTAGGAAGTAGACACACACACACTTACCACTACTTAGATCTTATTCTCCTAGTGTCATCAGATTTGGCTATTCATTACACAAAGAATGTACTTTACAACAAAACATTTTTATAGTCTTCTAAAGCCTTGCTGATTCTTTTAGATCTCCCACTGGACCAGAGAATATCAATAGGACACTCCAGGGAGAATTCTGACAGGTTTGTTGCGAGAGAACCCATCTTTATACATTTCTGGACGGCAGAGCATGGCAGGAATTTAAACTCAATGTGGCAATGGAGAGACGCCAGCAAAAGGAGATTCAGACCCATGAGCATTTTGGAGGTAATTACTAATGCAATACCACACGCCTGCTCAATTAAACAATTCCTTAAACTATCACTTTGCACCGCAGAAAAGGGGCAACTGAGCGGCGTGATGGAAACCGAAAGAGGGTCTGGGGCGGCGCCAACTGGACCTCGGCGGCAGGATGTTCAGTTTCAATAACTGGCTCCGGAAAAAGAAGAAGGGGGCATTCAATCAACACACAATATGGGGATTATGGCTCCACTGACGCCCAGATGACGAGCTTTTGTCTGTTTCCAGTGCGAAATGCACTTTAAAGGGCCCGTTAACAGGAAAGGTTAAGAGTGGCAGGACATGAGAGATGGTCCTTCTGCTCAGAGAGGGAAAACACCAAAGCAAAACTGGCACAGGGACAATGCTGAAGATGGAGTGTTTACAATGGACACCTCTGAGATTACAGCTAAAAGAGGCACATGTCTCAGGCATGCAGAATGTATCCTCTACACCTTTAGTTTGCCTTTTTATATTGTATAGTTCATATTTCATCGGTTCTCCTTTTTTACTTGTTTGTTTTTTACCTACTACCAGTCCTACACAGAAAGCCGGTTGTGGACCACACTAGGAGTACCGTGGGACGCTAAGGGGTGCGATGAGAATGGGTGTTTTTACTCTGCGTCATTTGATCAGGTTGATGAGTTTCAGGTATATCGAGTATTCAGGAGAGGCTGGCTGTGGCTGGCATGATACAACAAAAGATGCCAATATTGTTGTGTTCTGAACTTGAATGCAGCTGGTTTTTAAGCACAGTGCTAGGATGGTATGTACACGGATTTTTGCGGATGAGCTGTACATAGAGAACAAACACATTAAGTCGATCCTGTAGAGAAGAGCAGTTTCGCCCTTGATTTTTCTGAGATGTCAGTAATTCCTTAACTTCAGTTCACCTTGACATATATTTTGAAGTTGCATGTTAGTCAAGCTTCACATAGGTCATGGCTAAGCAAACTCGTGGGCTTGGAAGCCAGAAGGTCGTGAGTTCAAATCTCATTGGGGCCTTAGCTTTAATAAATTCTCCCAGGGGATTACGCAGACAGGGGCGCCGCTAGCAATTTTGGGCCCTATGACAAAATATGAGGTTGGGCCCCCCTACCACACCCATTCCGCTCAAAACATACAGATCTCTGGGGGCCCCTAAAGGGCATGGGCCCTTAGAATTGTCCCAACTTTCCCCCCCTGTACCCAGACAACCACTTTCTGTGATGGATGGATGGATGGAGCCCATTTTTAAGGTTGTGAGAGAGTTCAGAACCTATGGGTGTAAGGCAGGGGAAAAACCCAGGATGGTATGCCAACCCATTGCATGGCACACTCACACAATTACACCTGTGGGCAATCTGGTAACAGCATTATTTTTATAGAGACATGAGTACCTGGAGGAAACCTCACAATGACACAAGGAGAACATGCAAACTCCACACACATTGAGCCATGGTGGAGACTGGAACCCTGGTCCCAGAGGTGTGAGATGACAGTGATAACCACCGCACCCCCATGTCACCCCATGTCACCCCCTCCTTGGGGCCTCAGCAACATCCAGGTCTTGATAGCATGGTTAGCGACTAAAAAGGGACGCAGGTTTTCGAAAGGTCAGGGCATGCTGCTTCAGTGATGCACTCCATCTGCTTCAATGTGCATCCAGGTCTATACTGTAAAGGGGTAGAATTTACATCTTCCAGGTCAAGGATTACAGGATAACAGATTAAAAGTAAATGCAGTCAAGGCAGGATGTATCTTAGCCACTTTATTAATTAAATCATCATTTATTAAATGACATTAAACATTAGACACTTTGTAGAGTGCTGAAATTACTTGTTCAGACCAATCACAGTTCATTAGCAACCTTGGTTCCCTTTGACAGTGAGACATAGATACCCTGATGCAGACTCCGTTTCACCATATGTTCCAGCACGGCAGTGAACCACTGCCTGACTGAGTGTAACTGTCATCACAGAAGGGCATATTTACCTAGATCTAGATATTCTCCAGGGAGGCTTCACCATCCCTCACCACCCCGTGCTGGACAGACAAGGCTCACGGCAGTTTGACAGACTTTGACTGAAAAGCACACAGGCACACACACTGATCCACAGCGCCAAAAAGGGGACGACATTTCTCCCAGCACTAGATGCATATACCTACAACCGCCACATCGTTCAGACTGCTCATCATCAATCTGCAATAGACCAGCATTGCATTCTGGGTGTGTCCCCCCGCCCCCTCGCGCTTCCTGAAATGGGCTCAGGGCTCATAGCGATCCGGCATTAGAAACGTGTTTATGGAAAATGGATGGATGATTTTCAGATAAGGGAGCGTGTTTATTTTTTTATGGAACTGGAGAGTGCTCTCTGACGGACTGCGGGAGCCAGGAAACATATCAGGTTCTACCCTTGTGTTGCAGCATCAGCCCACAAGGTTACAGCCTGATAAGTGGAGTTTTCAGAGGCGTACACAGAACACGCACATTGGCCAGAGCTACAATCAAGCACACAATGAATTACATTATTTAGCGACTATTATTAATTCATCACCTATCCATCATCAGTAATTACTTGTCTAGCACAGGGTTACAGTGAGTCTGGCATTTATCCTAAAAAGAACAAGGCATTGTAATGTTACAGTAACACTTTACTTGATGGGGCACAAACACTTAGTAATAACTCAGTTACTACTGAAGTGCAAATCAGGAACAAAAGCAAGAACTAATATATTTGCTACTTGAGGCAAAAGATGCACCATGATTCATTAATGATGAACAAACATGAGATTAGTATTTAACTTGTTAAATTCATGACTGCTCCTTCAGTAGTTCCTTCAGTAGTTCACAAAGGTTTACAGTTAGCAGTATGGGCACACTGTTGGTCCTATGTCAGTAGGGTGTGGCACGCCCCCCCCGGTCCGGATACATGCGGTGATACGGTGCGGAAGAGAGCCGCACAGCCATTGTATCCTCTCCTGTGGCAAGTCGGCCCACAGCTGTTGTAACTGAC
>JAODKE010000015.1:12851248-12862904 GCA_026779605.1 Mormyrus hasselquistii
GCGGGAGAGGGGGCGCCACCGGGTTTGGGGAAAAGTTTTGTGGGGTTGTGGTGGGGGGGGGGGGGGGGGGTGCGAGCTCAACCAGCAGTTACTGTCAATGGGAGTACTCTTCACTCTACTCATGCAGTTACTGTCAATGGGAGTACTCTTCACTCTACTCATGCAGTTACTGTCAATGGGAGTACGCTTCACTCTACTCATGCAGTTACTGTCAATGGGAGTACTCTTCACTCTACTCATGCAGTTACTGCCAATGGGACTATGCTTCACTCTACTCACTCTCCTGTCTATCACTCCTCCCCCATGCCCGCCGCACGTGGGCTCAGACTATTGCGTCTCGCTTTACAGCATCGCCAGCCCGGCCCTGTGTGAGAGTCGCCCCCCCCCCCCACGCCACTTCATCGCCATATTTGACTGGGATTAACTTGTCAGCATGAACAAAATCCCGGGCTGAACATCAAGGCCGAAAGCGGTGACTTTTTCACATGCCGGTGGCTTGGGACACGACCCTCTTGCCAGACATCTGTGGGGATGCATCACAATTAGTGTCACTGGGATCTAAGTCGCTTGATATAGAGCTGGGAAAAGCAACGGATGACGTGGAGGAGAAGAAATTCCCACTGACAGTGTTAACATCGCAGGGAGCACCGGTAAGCTTTTAACAGAAATGCGGCATGAAAATCAACCTAATGGCAGGCAAATCAAAGATCACACCCGCTAGAATTATCTACAAGAACACCGCATACACACCTAAGCAGTGCAGGTCACGGCAAATGAGCATTACTCTCTATTATTCAGGCAGATTTAGTCAGTTTTGAGCCGGCACGACTCGGATGACGGCGTGGCAGAAAACGACAGAGCCTAAAACACTCGTCATTGAGTGACTCCAAAGAATCCCCAGCTGACGGTCATTTGGATGGTTATCAGGACGGAGTCCGAGGTCTTCGGGGTTCTGCACGCTGCAAATGCTCATTTCATTCCCTTCATAGACCACTGGGCAGAGATTTCATGTCGGGCATGGGAATTGCAAGGGAAGTTAAACAAAGCTTTGCAGAAAGGTTAAGTCTCCCAGAACAAGTACAACGCTGCCATTTCCTCGTTTTAGAGATACGCCCCGGGCGATCTAGAGAAACGCTGTACAGGAGAGTCCTACCACAAACATGTATTAATCAGCGCAGTGTTGGGGCATGCTAATCTATGTGCCCTAGGGCCTGGGTGAGTTAATTAAGGGTGAAATGAAACAGAGACGTAAAGCAGGGACCAGGATGGATGTCTATGGCCCTCCCCTGCCCCACCACACCTGACTCAACACCACTGTGAAAATAAACCTGATAGATTAAGCTGGAATCCAAAGAAGGTCGAAACAGTGCATGCGTCGCAAGCTTGTTTTTTTAACTCCACTGATCATGAATTCAACACGTGCAAAAACTGACGCAAATCAAGGAAACATAACGAGGGAACCCCAGGACACAGCAGACTGAAACTTTAAAGTCTATGAAAAGAACCTTCCAGGAATTTACTGGGGGAAATTTCGATGGGGAATCCTTTGTTCTCATTATATAAGCATATCTATATTTAGTTTCACAGCTAACACTTTTCTCCAAAGCAACTTACAGATCTGTAGATGGATGGGGGAAAAACGCATGTTTTACTAGTGAAGTATTTTTATCAAGGATACTAGAGCAGGGCACCTTTGTAGACTTTATCTAGCGAGCATCAGGTTAAAAGTTCGTGTCTTTAAGCACTATGTTCCCACTGCCTCTCATGACTCATCAGTTCCATTCTCTTGGCATAATAAGATGTTTGGGAGGTGGATTTGGAGGGGAGCCGATCTTCACTGACAGCTCTGATTTTTGCAGAGTCGCTGACAGCTTCGGCATGAATGCTTACAATCAAAGTTCACCGGAACAATGGAAAGCAGTGAATGTGACTCGCAAAGGGCGGGAAAACAAAAAAACCCTACTGATGTATTTCATAAGTAACATACCTCACAATGTCAATTATGGGTTTATTTAACAATGATAGATGAGATCATTTGATAGCCCAATAAATCAAAGAGACAAGCATCTAATATGACTGTTTAAACAGAAACAGCTGTTCAAACCTATGGGGAGCTCAGATCATTTACGTCATACTCAGTTTCTAATTGGAAATATACAAGTTTTTATTCCAGTTTCTCTTATTTACTTGCAATTTTGCCATGTGTACAGGACATCCATTTATATTTATCACAAAGTTATGTCCAATATACGTTAGGGACATAGAGCAGGGTCAGTCAGAATCCCTGTAATAATTGACGTTAAGGGCTTTGTTCAAGGGTTCAATGATGATGAATACTCTGCTGGTCATCAGATTTCAACCTACAACCTCCCACACACACAAAAAAAGAATCGTATCCTGCTAAGTTTACGAGCATCAAATTTAAGAATAATTATGGCGAGCATTCTTCCAATATGCATGTAATGTACAAAACAGCAGCGATGAAGACTAGAACGACCAATAAAGCCTGTTTATTAACATAAATATTTAGTATTTCAGTGTTTACACATAGTTAAAACCTGTTGTCCATGCAGTGATTACCAAACATTTTCAACTTCCACAATGACGGTCCACTGTTTGAAATGCTGTAAACGCCTAGAATCCAATCAAAATCATTAAACTTCATAAGCGACTAATTACCACGTGACTACAAATTAATACGTAATAAAACCCGAACCGCTGAAGCGGCGAAATATCCGAACTCAGGCGCCGCTACAGTCCTAAAATACCGTCACACGTTTCATTAATGCTTTACGGTTCGGCGGGAATTAAAAATACAACTTTGCGCTGCTGATTACTCGCAACATGCAAAACAATATGTATTGAAAAAGAACGGCGTGCTGTGGGTTTAAATCCGATGCCCTTTCTTACAAACAAGTTCGGGGAAAAGAGAGAGACACGTGACAAATGTGACAAGAAATTATGTGGGTTTCTCTTACATAAAAAAATGATCATTTCCTCCCTTCTTCGACTGCAGCAGAAATCCACTATACAATTTAAGACGTCGTTATATGCATGATTTATGAAGTCACGTCTGGGAAAAAAAACATCCGAAACACTAATACAAAGTTGAAGAAATACAACGTTTATTCGACAGTAAACGGCTGGTGTTTCGTACGTTCTGCATGCAATGTGTGTTTGGTAGCGCAGTCAAAGGACTGTCGGATCTTTACGAGCCAGTGAACAAACCGGCGAAGCGCCGATCTTTCAGAAGCTCTACATGCACAGAATAGCAAAAGCAAAGCCCAATATTTTCACAGCCTGATTTACAGCAAAGCGATTCCGGCTAATTATCATAGACAATGGACTGGGACAATTGCATATTGGTGTTTATTTACCATTCATTTCAGCCGTATTTGCACATTATTCTTGAATGACAGAAAATTAAAAGACGCCGGCTGGGAAATAAACTTAATAATAAAACCGTGGCGAACGGTCTCAGCCTCTATATATCTCTATATATCCGTCACACTCGCCTTCAGTGCTATTAAACAATGTTGCAATTAACTTGAAAAAAGGATGCTATAAATTCCACAAACCCCCCCGTAATTGTTAAAATACTCGGAAGTAATAGCAATCGAAAGGTCCCAGATGATTCCGATATCCACATTATTAAACATCGCAAAGGCTCGCCAGTGGAATCTGTTATTCTTCATTATGGTTTTCGGTAACAAGTAGCAACCGGGAACCATTATTTACAGATACGGGGCGACAAAAGCTAGTGGATTGTTTTTTAAAAAATAACAAAAAACATAAGTCCGATCGTTACTTACCTTCAGTGCCTCGATACCCAGTGAACTTGAGCGCTCCATGTAGGAACTTGATTTAAAGTGTATCAAGTTGAGAAACCTAGACTTGTAGTTCCAGACCTAACCTCAGCCCGGTCCACTTGTCTTCCGATTCTTTTTCCAGTCTCATTCCCACAGATCACGCCTCCACTGGTTCAAAAATAAAACGATTATAACAAAGGGCGATCCAGCCAGAGAGCTGGGTAAGGGACAGGGAGGTGATCTCTCAGTGAAGGAGACAGCACGCCAACCTGATTAAAAACTAGAGGAATCCCATAAAACGCAGAAGCCCGCTGTCTCCCTGGCGGCGGCTGGCAAATCGCCGCATCCTCAGCAACACAGTCCCTCTGAACACCTTTATGCGGCAGATCTTAGAAATGTGTCCAGTATGAAAAGTGAAGACGAGACCATCTCGTCCCCCCCAGAAAATACTGCTCAGTCTTGTCAGAACATTCAAATTACACTGAGTCCAAGATAAAGCAATTAACTCTGCGTTCTTTCATTCCGTTCATCTCAATGTAATTTATTGCGTCTTTCAAGTGAAAGTGGGGGAGGGGGGAGGGGGTTTGTCCCCTTGACATAAAGAAAATGTTGAGCTAAAGGAGAGAAGCGGCTGATTATTATGGCAGTGCCAGATCGTCCCTGCTCCCTGCTTTACTGTCCTTCACCAGCAGGTGACTGCGCTCTCTCAGGTCGGACTCTCTCCCAGATTCGGTGCGTTTTTTTTCATCGCGCAGTTTGGAAATTGTGCCCCCCCAGCGATTCCCCGGGGTCCTAAAGCCAAAAGCAAACCCAGTGCGACACATTACTATAATAAAGAAGCAGAGCTGACGGCTGAGTGACGGCGCGTTAACCCGATTGCCTCATATTACCAGCTGTAACACCCTGATTGTCTGCGTAACCGCACCGTCTTCATGTAATAAAAATCAAGCTGTCTTCCTTCTGGGAGATGCAATTTGAAAGCTTTATATGGTCAAAATCAGTTGTATTTAACTGGGTTTCAATCCGTCGCGCTTAATCACGAGCCGTTTTACACAAAATTGCATAACACAAAGTAATTATATAAAGTAATTTAGAAACAGCATATCGACTTCTGAAGTTACGTAATTATACTGAAAGCTGGAAGAAACTGTACGTTTTGCTCTCACACTAATGAGAGCCAGCACAGGTTCGGTAGGCCCTATAAAAATGACACGTATGTAAATAAATATTAAGAATCAGGCTTTTGCAATGGGTAGTCGATACAAAAAAAAACTGGGATAAACGGACTGGCGCTTCATGACAGCACACAATAATATTAATAATAATAACAATTATTATTATTATTATGCAGGCATGCTTTAAAACTTTTATTATCGATGAAGTTGTGCATTGGCTGTCTTAGGTTATCGATGCTGTTAAAGCCCCTTGCCTAGCAGCTAATGAGATGAGCTCTGTGATGAAAAGACTTTATGGCCCCAGGCGGGGGGAATGAGGTCGCTTTTAGCCCCGTGCTGGGTGCACCCGCTCAGAATGAACATGTTGTCAGAGGTTAAAACTGTTTCTAATGAATGTTGTGTCAGACAGCCTTCTAGGCTAACTCATGCTGGAATCTGGCTCAATTCTATAAATAAATTGGGTAGCGCAGGTTTCCACTGGGGTGAAAATTGTAAGAACCGCGCAGCTCCATCCAGACTCTGTACATGAGGGGGTCTAATGTGTTATGTTTGAGGTGCGGTAAATTCCCAGTGTGTCCTTCTTATCAAATAAAATGTTTTGCTGAATATGCCTGAATTCATTTTGTGTGCGTGTGTGTGTGGAACCAAATTTGCGACAGGTAGCCAGTGTATTGATGTAGACCTACATAAACCGATGAAATGCAATTGTTACAAAAACAAAATGTCGCATTAATGGAGTGTGTCAGGTGTGCTTCAGCTCAATAATAAAACCCTTATCATGTTCTCCAGTACATTCTGAAGGCAAAACATAATTTCCATATTAATAGGTTTTGACAAGCAGATATTAAAGCTTCATTACAAGTAAGACAGCTGTAAAAAAAACCTCTTGAGTATGATTTGTGTTTCATGTATTAAACACAATTTTGGCTGCTGTAAATCAGGCCACAAAGGCTGCTTTCTCTGCATGAGCTGTGGTAAGTATTCCATGATCTATAAACACGGACCTCCTCTCATTTTCAGGGTCCAATGACTCTCAGTCTTCGTGTCTGGTGAACACATGAGGTGATGTGTCCATTAGGGCTGCGCAATATAGTAAAAATATCACATTTTTTTTCAGCCTTTGTGGCCTGATCGCATCCACGATCTTATCACAATTCTTTTTCATGTTTGTTTTTTAATACTATTTTACAAGCATCTTAACAGTACAATCGATCAAATTTCCCTATAAAAATGGTCCTGTAGAGTAATAAAACCTGAAGAAAAAACAAGCTCAGAATATACATTGTGATGTGTCATGGCTCCGCCCATATCAAAAGAAATCCCTTGTAAAAATTCAGTATTCGGTATTTTCAGCTGCTTTCTTTTGAGGTGATGAAAGAGGTCCGTCGTGTTGCCGTCCAGTGTGTGAACCTTATCTTTACAAATGATGCAAATAACTGTTATTTGCTCTGTGTCTGATCCAAGGAAGCTCCATGTTACCAATGTTAATTCTTTTTTGGCATCAACTCCCGCACACTGTCCATGCCACTACATTGGCAAACAGAGAATATTTTGCATGTTGCGCAATGCATGTTGGGAAGGGGGAACGAAAGGGAGAGAGGGAGAAACTCAAAGCACCACCCCATGGGTGTAAATTATGGGGGGACGTGGGTTGTAATCGCCCCCCCCAATAATCAAAACCAGCCAATACAGCCCTCTGGACGCCCCCTTAAATGGGTGGAGACCTCAACTCTCCCAGTGCTCAACCCAAAGTGATGCCCTTGCACTACTGCGAAAGGGATTTAGCTGACAAACAGCTTCAGATGAGTGTATGAGACATTGGACTGCAACTGATAGAACGTGCCTGTGGAACGATAGTAACAATCTCCACCTTAAAGGCAGATTGTGGAGATACTTGTGGCCTAATATTGTCAAATCGCACACCCCTAATGACTATCAGCTCCGACTGCGTTCGGTCTGTCTCTCTACTTCTGAAGGCCCTCAATAATACTGTTACACACCAGCCATGTCAGTTCTCCAGGAACCTTATTCAGTATGTACGTCTTTTAACATGCACGAAAATGGTTCCTGCACTAGTTCTATTCTTTAATTCTTTTGTCTTAAGATGTCTTGCACTGTGTCTTCTGTATCATTTTTTTTTAACTCTTATTTGCACATACTGTAGTATTCTGTGTTCCCCTGTTTATCTCATTTTGTTCCGTACGGCTTCCTACTTGTTTGGCACTGGACCACAGACAGTTCTGGTATGTTCGCACACACCGGCAATAAAGTCAGTTCTGATTCTGATTATTTACCTTGATTCTAGTAGGTCTCACGGTGAACACCATGACCTGCAGTGCATGCACCAGTCAGACCACACAGGCATGACACCTTTCCCAGTAGCACATGAGACGAGGAGGAGGGGGGGGGGGGGTTTATGGAGAAGAGCAGGCGTTTAATTTTAATCAGAATTCAAGTCAAAGTGATTAATGTGCAAAATCCCAAGGTACATTAATTCTTGTATCTCTGTTGATTCAGTTTTCACATAAATCATAACTGAATGATCGAGACAACATTTAAAAAAGGGGGCTTATTTAGTCCAGCTGATTTAATGTAAAGGTTTGATTCCAGTACAAACTTTATTGCTGGGTGTTAATCAATTGGTTATATCATAGACTATGGCATTGTATCAGTTCAGTTGCATAATGTGATAAAAAACCCGTTGGGTCCATATTAGCAGACTGCCTGAACAGAAACACCAATTAGAAAGAGAAAAGTCGTTGTAAAAGTTTGTCTTTCTCCTTTGCATTTTATCTTTTTTTATAATTGAAAGCCTTTGACAGCTGCAGTCTTCTTTTATGTTACACAAAGAAAAATCCTTGTTATTCTCTGAATAACAACAACATATAAGCATACACATCTAAAGGCATTTCCCCGAAGACATTTCCTGTTGGTTGAAGTTTGGTTGCTTGTTGTGTAGTGAATGTACTTAATTCACCCAACAACCACTCGTCTCTGAGACTGATATGTCTACATCTTACTTAATCATCCATGAGTACATATTGATCGACTGGTTTTGGCTTTTTATTAGCAGTAAAGTTAAAAATGAGCCTTTTCAAGTAGCAATTCTTTTTAATCTGTAACTTTAATGATGCATTCTTTAACTTTTGGCATTTCTACAGTTGCTGCATGCATTTCAGGTAATGTGACATCACGCTTGATCAACAATAATGATTTAAGGTCTTCATTAAATATGTGAATTGAAATAAATGAGTCGTGCTGTTTGCAATTCTGATGCTAATTGACTTCCTTATTATGTTAATACTGATGTAAAGTTAATAGGTTAATTAAAGTGAAATAATGAAAAATAATAGTGAGGACAAAATCTATATCCTTTCAGAAACACTTCGCTTCAATCCATTTACAAGTTCATTAGGAAATATACGTGAACTTAATGGATTTAAATGATCTTTAGTTAGTTCACCGTCAATACATTTAAACAGGTCTGCGTCAGAACATTCTGTGGATGCCACATCCCAAAATCCCACTTCTAAGGTATAGGACACTGCCCTCTGGTGGCAGAGACAGTCATTTTGCAAATAGTCATGCTAATAACTTCAGTCGTTTGGTGATAAATCTCACGGACTGCACAACACCACTACAGTTCTGTATTAAATGTGATACTTGTGCAGTCGAGGTAAAACAATGATGCACATAGTAGAAAGACACGAGGTATGGTGAGACTGCATCATTGATCGGTGGGAAATGCATGACATGAGAAGGAAATCTCTTAGCGAACGCATTCATTTTAGAAGCCAGAACACAACCGCGATGACTTATAGTGAAAATGAAAGCCCATATTTTACTACATCATTCATACCCCTATACATTGATGTAATTAAACTTGTTTTAATTACACAGAGAGTGTGGTCATACATGTATGTGAAAGAAAATGCATGCAGATGCAGAGTGTCGCATGGGATTGACCTGCACTTTAGCACAGATGCAGAGTGTCGCATGTGATTGACCTGCACTTTAGCACAGATGCACAGTGTCGCATGGGATTGACCTGCACTTTAGCACAGATGCACAGTGTTGCATGGGATTGACCTGCACTTTAGCACAGATGCACAGTGTTGCATGGGATTGACCTGCACTTTAGCACAGAGTTGCATGGGATTGACCTGCACTTTAGCACAGATGCACAGTGCTATTTAGAGTTGTCCTGCACCTTATGAAAGCTGCACAGGGCTGTGTAATGTTGACCTGCACTTTATTATTCCAAGTGTACTGGGTTGGGTATGGTCGACCTGCACTTTCGCACAGATGCGCATGGCTTTATAGGGTTGTTCCTTGCTCAGTAGATTGGTTTCATATGGTATGAGAATTTTATTGAGCGTGAAATAACATGAGATAAAAACATGATTCCACCCGGAAGTAAAACATCTTTGGACAAATGGGCTTAGAATTCAATAGAATGATTTCAAGCAAGATAGCATACAGAATATTTACAGTTTTATGATCTAATTCTTTTAAATAGAGTATAACATTTTCTTTTCTATTTGTCATTAGTGGTAAGGCTGCTAGGCTATGTGAATCTTTTATACTGTAATTTTCCTGGAATATGTAAACAACACCACCTAAATTCTCATAAATATCTCATAAACAGGTTGATCACTCCCTTTTTGCATTATATAAACTATAAAGTACTAGATCTTGATCTTCCTATATGAAGAATATATATGAAACTCCCAGGGATACAAGAGAAAACTATGATTACTACCTCAATAAAATTAGAATGCATCTAATTCTTTGACTCCATTCAGTAGCAATATCTTATTAAGAACAATCCCAAGGAAAGACTTATGAATAGTAATTGATTCCACTTGTGGACTTATCATTGACATTCTCCTTATTTAATTAAAGTGATGCTCAAATCGTTATTTTCCTTGTCATTAAAACTCTTTTGGATCAATCATTTCAATTGACATCATTTATCTACATTATGGGTTGTTTGGGGCATCTCAGTCCCAAAATGAACTATAATAAAAACAGTAAACAAAGAAAAGAAATAACTTCCATTATTTTGAGTCCCTCCAGATTGAAATGAAATTGCAATTCTTTAGCAGAGATTAATGTGTGAATACATTGTAGCCTTTTGATCTGTGTCACCTGGCATAGGAACAGTGAGCAAAAGATGGATGGAGAGATTGAAACTTGTAAATATAAAACACTAAAATATACCTTGCTTTTTGATGTTGTCATGATCAGCCCCGAACGATCCTCCTGTGTGCCACGCCTACCTCGTTACCTCGTGTTCCTGCCCCGATCGTGCTCACCTGTGTCCTGTTAATTCTTGACCTGCCTGTGTATTTAGTCTGCGTCTTTCCCCAGTACGTGAGATCCATCATTGTATTGTTGCTGATGTTCGTACCGGTCTGCCCTGTCCTGCGACTAAACCCCATTTCCCCGTCCATCCGGCTCTGCTCGCCTCCTTGCCTGCTCGCACGCCCACGAACGTGACAGATGTCATTTTATAAATAATCAGGAAATCAAATAATATAAATAAATTGTAAAGATTTTTTTGGGAATTCAACATTTTTGAAGCATTAGTTCTGTTCTTTTATTCCTTTTTCCATGAAATTGAGTAAAGAATCAGAACTTAAACGAAGTATTATACACAGCAAAGTGACTATATATATTTTTTGTTCTTGGTCAAAAATCATGGACTTCAGTTTATGGGAATTCAGAAGTCAAGAAAACTGAGGCTCACGGTATTTCAGCAATTCTCTTCACATCTAATACATTCGGAGAACCACAGATCGGCTCCAAGAAAAAGTCACCGTGAAGAATATTTATGTGAAGAATATTTATGGCTGTCCTGTGCTCATTCATCACTAGAGCAAATATTTCCTGTTGATTAATGAAAAAGAAGAAAAAGCAAAAAAAGTTTGTCTATGTGAGTAACAGTCCGAATTAAAAAATATTTATAAAAATGCATTTTCTCGTGCTTTCATGTTTAAAACTAAACATACATAATACAATCAGATACATACAGGTGATGTGTAGTTTATCTGCAGTGACGGTTTGATGATTCAGCAGTTTATTCCCAAACAGCACCTTTATAACACTCAAAATCTACATCTTTCAAGGCTGCCAGCTAACAGAAAACCTTCTACTGTAAATTAGGCAGTATTCACACTTACCATTTTTAACAATGTATAAATAACATACTAATAGAACATGTTATAGAATTTGGTACCATTTGTCAGAAGCATCATAAAGATTACAGTTTTATCTAATCATTTATGTTGAAATCCTACTCAAAGGATATATATATGAAATTCCCAAGGATACACGAGAAGTATATATAATATACATACTTATTATATATATATTGCTTAATAATATATATAATATAAGACTACTATTACCACCTCGATAGAGTTAGACTGTATGGCATTTTCAAATTTTTCTGAATACTACACTAATACACAAAATATTTTCATAAACTTGTATCTGGAAGAAATACTATTAATGTGCCTTTTATACACTTAGCCAAGCCCCTTCACCATTCAAAGAAATTTCCTGCAAGATTTCCTGTTTATATGCATTTCCTTAAATTCTTGTAACAGATTAAAGCCTTAGATCTTGGAATTTGGGGGCGAAATGGTGGTTGGCACTGTTGCTTCA
>JAODKE010000015.1:12863232-12885648 GCA_026779605.1 Mormyrus hasselquistii
GGTTTCCCCCCACAGTCCAAAGACATGCTGAGGCTAATTGGAGTTAATAAATTGCCCGTAGGTTTGCATGTGTGAGTGAATGGTGACAGTGTGTGAGTGTGCCCTGTGATGGGCTGGCCCCCTGTCCAGGGTTGTTCCCATTGCTTCCAGGATAGGCTCCAGACCCCCCCACGACCAAATTGGATAAAGTGGGTTGGAGTTTTGGAATTTGGGCATAAAGATAGCACAGTACCACAGTCATTGTTCACAGTCTTCCCTTTCAAGCGTTCTTAAAAACAGGTCTTTCTAAGAAAACTGATCGATTTTCTAACTTTGTGTTTGTTCCCTGGAAGTGTGTCGTTAGAAACAACAGGTTGAAATTCCTCAAAAGTACACAGGCTGCTTCCTCTGCCCTACCGTCCCTTAAAAGTTGCATTTTTAATTTACCTGGGACATTAATTATTCTTGGCACCATGGTTGGAAAGTAATTAAACGAACAATGAAGATCTTGTCAATCACAGCCCACACACAGGGACCAACCACTCACCTCCTGTCGACACAATGTAGGGGGGAGGGGGTGTTGACAGGAAGGTTATGTGCTGTAATTCATAGTTTACGTTGTGCCAAGAGAAAGATTTAACTCTTACTTTCAGTGCCAGGTGGAAAATCAATGCCAGAAGCCTGACTCATCTCCTTTTGCTCATTGATAGTACAACCTGCTGTCTATTAATATAACATTCTATTATCATACGATTGTTAGTTTGAAAGAACATAAAGAATCATAGATATTTAGTGCTATAATTTTCATTTCAAAGCAAATTGTATTGCATGTTGTGAGATAATAAAGAAGGAGAAATGTATTGAGCACTTTGATAGCCAAAGCCGCATTAGCTTGATTAAATGATAGCCACGATGAAAGAATTTAATTGGCATATAGCTAAGCAGTATTTTTCTCTTTGAATGAGCTATTTTTTTTTTTAAGTGACATAGATTAAAACAGGCCCGTCGACAGAAAGAAACTATGTGGAACAGTGAAACATTTTCAGTCATCCCACAAGTGCCCGAAATGATACAATTTGCTTCTCTTTGAAGCTTAATAGGGAAGCACTGGGATGAAGGACCTTTGTTCAGGGATTCGCTAAGTGAAGGTCCGCCTCACTTTCAATGACACGACATGAGGACAATCTTTTGGAACGCAGAACTCAGTGTAACACTGCCGCCATGATGTTGATACTTATCAGACCGTCAATCAAATGCGACTCCCTGCAGCAGAGATGATCTACTTGGACCATTAACCCACTTGGATTTGCGCTGTGCTTGGAGCAATGCGCTGCTCATCATTTCTATCACTTAATGATTACCGAATCTCCCGTGTCCATGAAGATTTACCTAAAGGACAATCATCAGCGTCTTCTGGCCTCACCCGCCACAAAGTGTAATGGGGGTGTGAAATACAGTGCCGTTTGGGTGGCAAGCCCAAGCAGGATGGACCCAGTTGGATCTGAACTTGTAAACTGAACACTTTTACACACTGAACACTGGCTTTCAGGAAATGTAATGTTACCTCTCCGTAGGGGAAGGAGCTGGAGGTATTGCTGGAGATGAAGACATGTCAGACAGATAGTGTGGGCTTTGGCGCCATGGTGAAGGGCCTCAGACAGCCACGGGGCAACCCACAAGTCCCAGGCTGCGAGCTGCAGGGAGGAAAAGCGTTGTTTGCGCGTGTGGGCAGCAGTATGGAGTCACCAGCTTTCTTATGATAAATGGGTGAAGAGATGGGAAGAGAACCTCCTAAAGACTCTTTGGTTCTGTGGGGAGACATCAGTGCACAAGAAGGGGAAGATGGCGGCATCAGGAAGGGCATGGCTGGGAGGAATTGCTTACTAGATGGAAGCCGTTCATGACTTCAGGAGAGGGAGCAGTTTGAACGGGGTCTTGTTCAGTGGGAATGTGGAAGCGTTGACCAACTATGGGGTTATTGCAACGCCGGTCAATCCTTCAGGCGACATAGGCGGGTGCCTAGGAAGCTGATATCGGAGGGGGCGCCTACCCGGCAGCCAAACTCACGGCAGGGATGCTTCCTTAGGGTCTAGGGATGATTCTGGATATCTGCAGAGGTGGAGATTTCAGGTCCAGAGAGTACAAATCCAGACCAGGATTTTGTTTCAACCAACCAGTTGAGTATAAAGAGTCACAGTCACAGAGACTCAACTGGTTGGTTGAAACAAAATCCTGGTCTGGATTTGTACTTTCTGGACCTGAAATCTCCACCTCCGGATATCTGTCACACCATGGAGGGAAGTCCTTAATCCAGAGGGTATGCCAAAATATGGCAGAAAACAGTGCAGAATCTTCCGATGGAAAATGTTCGATATCAGTAGCTGAAGCGGCTATTTCTACACAGCGCGGTGCACCTGCGTACATTTCCCCAGGAACACATTTTCTGTGGTTGAAAGGTTGCAGCGGCCCGTATTTTTAAAAGGGAGGGCAGTCACACTCTTTAGTCTCCCTAAGCTCGGGTAGTCGAGTGATGACAAACAAAGTAAGAAAGGAAGTATTTATCGGTGCATCAGTATCTCAAATTCAAGATCGAGTTTAATTAAAACATCTGAAAAGTATTTCGAAAGTTATGTGAAACACAAAATTTCGTTTTCAACTGAGGTATGTGTTTATATGTTTATTATAAGCAATGCCGCCTCTTTAAACACAGCAAAAAATGTAATATATTAATTTCCCTTTCTTTTATTTTATTACTTTTTGAAGCATTAGTTCTGTTCTTTTATTCGTTCTTTTTCCATGAAATTGAGTAAAGAATCAGAACTTAAAGGAAGTATTATATACAGCAAAGTGACTATATAGTTTTCGTTCTTGGTCAAAAATCATGGACTTCAGTTTATGGGAATTCAGAAGTCAAGAAAACACACACACTTTCTAAATGCTCAAAATTAGAAGTTTGACTGGATTAAATATGCCAGTCAGACTGAAATAAATCATTTGTCTTTAATTTTGCTCCTGCGTCGCTTTCATAATTAGTTTGCCCTTTGCATATAGGATAGCTGTTACCAAAAGCCTACAGTAGCTAAATTATATTAAAAAAAATCCTCAAAAGCTAAATATCAAGCGTAACAGTGCACTTGTGCTTTGAGTGCAATAGAACATGACCGGCCTGATACAGGAGTCGATCCTTGCCCTTGTTCCATAAACATGATACTGGCAGATGGCTTATCGACTATGACCGGAGACAGGCCCCGCTGTAATGGAAGAACAATAAAGGGACGGCAATTTGACTTTTACAGCGAAGCCAAGCATAATGGAGGTCACATAAACGGCAGAATCTGTCCCCTCATGCAATAACAGGCTAATGAAAGATGATTTCCACGTTCCACTGTATATCAGTTCAGAAAACATGAAAGCTATTAAAATATATTAGAAGCTGGTCATTGTGACCGTTGTGCAACTAATAACTCATGAAAATGTTTAGTTAATTTATTATTTTAAAAAATAAGTCCAAAATACATACCAGATGCCCTCAAATGCCTTAGAAATGTATGGTCAAAGGTCTAACAGAAATGCTGACAGGGATCTGGAAAAAGTGTTTAAGGCCAGTGACAACCTTTAATAAAATGTAGCGATAATTACAAAAATGAGGAAGTTATTTGTTGAGTTTCAGTAATATAATACCCTTTGAGTAATATCTAAATTTAATGGTGCTACCAGGAAGAGTGTCTGCCTGTGTGGGTCTGTAACCGCAATGTCTCTAGTCCCCAACAGGGAGAATCCATTTGCTGAAAAGTCCCAGTTCTTTTGTTCAGTGGCACTGAGTGAGGTATCAGACATCCGAGCAGTGTGATGAAATCGGAGGGCTTACATTGAATTCAGCACCATCATCCCCCAGAGCAGTGATCACTTCCAGACCGGCTGTATGACGGCTGTGAAGGCGAAAGTGAGTCCCATTATCACCTAAGAGCAGCTGTGTACCAGCGCTCAGGACAGCGGGAAGGCATCACTCGTGGGGTGTGAGGATCGAACCAATATTAGCAGTACCTGATCCGCTCTTATTTCAAAGATGTAAGCAGAGGCGCAAAGAACAACACTGATGTTTATTCACCGTCCTTCACCCTGTTTGGGTCAAACCCAAAAATTCTTATCCGTTCAGATTCACTTGTACGGTTTTTGCTTTGCAGGGTTAGCCGTACGATATGCCAATGTAATTATGCAACTTTTGGTCATCTGACTGAAGTATTTCACATTTGCTAGATGTTTCAATTATGGTTTACTCTTCATATCTTCATTCTTTACTATACTCCATTTTGTGCTCCATCACACAATTGATACAAACAACATCAGTGAACCTCTTCATACAGTATTATCTATTACATGTTCAAAATAACAAAGTTAGCGGTAACTTAGTAACTTAGCAATAAGTCATTTAAAAATCATGAACAAATGTAGCAGCTATTTGAAATAAAAGATGTATAATGATTTTTTAATAATAAACATATATGAAATCAGTATTTCATGAAGAAATATAGTAGCTAATGTATAGTATAGTACTTATAGTATACTATAGTATACTATAGTACGTAAGGTAAAAGATGTATTATGATTTGTTATTGATAAACAAACATGAGATCAGTATTTTGCTTTTTGTTATTTTTTTCCCTAATTAGTTCAAGAAGCTACATTTATAGATGTAGCAATTAGTACAGCAGTAGATCCCATTATTGATGACCATCCTTTCATTTTCTGTGGCTGCTTATCCTCTTTGGCTTGTGGGGGAGTCTGAAGCCAGTCCAAGACACTACAGGTGCGAGAGAGAGAGAAAAATCCAGGATGGGGCACCAACCCATCACAAGGTACACTCACACCTGTGGACAATTTGGCAAGTCCAATCAACCTCAGCGTGTTTTTGGGCAGAGGGGGGACACGCCAACGACACAGGGAGAACATGCAAACTCCACACACATGGAACCAAGGCAGAACCCTAGTCTCACAAGTGTGAGACAAAAATTCGAACCACAGAACCTCCATGCTGCCCAAAATAACTGCGGGCTTACAGGAAATGGATAATGAACAATAATAACTAAATTAAATTTATAAAGATCCCCAGTGGAAAGATAATCCCCAGTTAATTTAACATCGTATGTGTTCTGAAAAGATGGATTAACTAGATATAAAAGCAGGCAGAGTGGTTTCTTTTTCTCCCAGCTTGATTTCAGTCCACAGTCCAAACACATCCATGTTTGATGAATTGTTCTTCGCAGATAAATCTTTTATTTACACAATTGGAAATTCTTTTCTTCACCGACCTCACCTTGCATTCTTTAGCTTGGGGGTTGCAGTGCAGGGTCAGTCTACATGTGGGTCCCTGGAGCTGGGGGGTTAACAGCCTTGTTCTTGGGCCCCCAGACATGTAAATGTTCAGCCATGGCCAGGGCCAGAACAGGCGGTTCTCTGATCCCAGGCACAGACATACCATACTGAGGCACTCTCCACTCTTAATTAATTGAGATGGATCATTTATTTCAAGTAGTTATTACCTGTCAATTCCGTAAACCTTTGAGAATTACTGAAGGAACTACTGAAGTAATAACACAAAAATGAAATACTGATCCCATGTTTTCCATAATGTATCCTCCATGTCACGTAGGTGCTATATTTGTTCATGATTTGTTCTTTAGTAGTATATGAATTACTACTGAGTTATTAATGAACTGAATTGCAAAGTGTTACAATGGGGGGGGCAACGAGTAGCTCAAGTCTCCGTGCTTGCGATAAGGAGTTTGCTAGTTTGAGCCCTGGTCTTGACAGAACGGCCACATGTCCATGGGCTCCAGGGACTCTGCATGATGGTTGACCCTCCGTCATGACCCACATCCACGCTACAAAGAGCAAGAGGGCGTAAGCGAAGGGACAAACGTCTATGTACCACTACTCACACTGGTAAAGAGTTATTATTATTTTCTAATAGGCCTAATAAATTATGCAGCCAAGGGACCACAAATGATCATTAATGAAAAGCAATAAGGATATTGAATTGCATTCAGCATGAGGTTGAGAACTCCAATATCCAGCCACCTCTTGGGAAATACTAATGTCAGGCAATGTTTAACATGGTTAGTACCTCAAGTTCCATCCAATCCTTTTTTTGCACTCTTGTTTTTTTTTTTTTAATTTTAGTGTGATTGTTATTCTTTGCTAGTTTCAGGTATCTTCTGGGAGTCACAAATATCGATGTAGCTCTTGATGATACCCCTGTTGACCACAGGCTGGCAGAGAAGCCAGGCATCAAATGAAAACAGAATGATTTTAAAGTAGATTTCAGAAAACTTGCGAACAAAAAAGCCTTGTGTTCCAAGCATGCCTTTAAAGATTAAAGGTTGGATGATACAACTTTATCTCTGATTATTCATAGTTCGTTAAAAGACAAAGTAGAGGTGTCATATTGTGAACGTAATTATGTTTTCCATCATATTTGAAGGTAATGAAAAGTAAAGTAAAAGAATGATGTGCTGATAAGCAGAAACTGATTTAAACTGTGTTTAATTTAATGGAGTAATTTATCACTGCGTGTCTTACCCATAACACAATTGTCAAAATGTGGAACCTTTATAAACAAAATATTTCTCTTAAGCCACATTTCATGTGTTAATTGTGACTCTGCTGTTGCTTTTCAATTCTTTTTATATTCTGTTTAGCTTAATTTTCTTACATTTTATACTAGCTGTGACCGGTGGCAGGAGAGTTGCCATAACAATGGCAATGACTAGACAATTGCCAAATGGAATAAATAAATTATTAAATGACGACTTATGTAGATAACTGAGAACAAGAGAATTGAAAACAAATATATTTGCAAAAGTAACCCGGTAATAATTATGAATGGATATTACTGAAGATGCTGAAACAGAGTCTAGGTCTTGTTCCAAAAAAATGCTTTCGCTGTAGCCTGCCTGAGGTTTTCTGAGAGTGCTCTTACATCTTGAACATACTGTGCACAACTTCAAACTGACACTTAAGCATGAGAAATCGTTACTTAATATTCCTTTTATGGACATAAATGTAATGTGGTGTCAGGGTCAGCACCTGTCTGACCCTGCCCTTTGTGTCTCTTCCCCGTTTGTCCAGCAGGTGTCGCTGGTCATCCTGTTTTTCCCTTCTCTGTCTCATAGCCCTTCAGCCCTAGTGTGTCTTCATTGCTCCCTGTACTGCTGCATCTCTCAATGGGTGGAGCGTGTGGCTCAGTGGCTAAAACTCTCTGCTCGTGAGTTTGAGGCTGGCTTGAGTCCAGCCTTGCCTGTTGTGGTTGCTTTTTTGGTTTTCTGTTTTCCCTAACATTTCTTATTAGCTATCTTTGCTTCCCTGTTTTGGTTTGCCCTGCTTGTGCCCTTTACAGTTCAGCGGAACAACTATTCACTGGGCCCTGGGGCAAAAATGGTCCCCCCATTTCTTCTTGATGAATTTACATCAAGGGCCTGTCCATGCCAGTTGCATTTTAAGCACCCACAGAATATCTTACCCATCACGCACTGCAGTAGTTAGCAAATTCCACAAATGTGTATTTTGCTATTACATTTTAAAATAGTTTTAAATATGGCACCAATTTTTTCGTGTTATAACTCCCATCGCGATGAGACTGTATACATAAAAATGAGATATAAAAGTAGCATGTCACAAGTGTATATGCAACATACATGACATCATTGGTTTAATCATCATGAATATTTTGTATATGCATATTTGAGATATGCAGTCAGAGGGGGGCCCTTGAGGTCCCGGGGGGGAGGGGAGCCGGGTCCTGGGACCCTACCAGTCCGCCCCTATCCCTGTTTCATTCTGCTTTTTCATCTTAGCCTTTCCTAGTGTAGGAATTCCCAGTCTATGGTTAGGATTTCCTAGTTAGTGTTTTTACAAACATACATACATAGTTCTGTGCTTGCAATTTGTTCCAGCTGTTGCTTGCTGTCTTGCTCCTTTAATGATTGGTTACTTTGATTATGATTTCCACCTCTTTGCTCTTCTTTGTGCATTTAAGAGTCTGCCCTCTGTCAGTCACTGTGCGTTCGTTGTTGCCCGTTTTCTAGTTTATGTGGCTTTATGTTTTCCATAAGTATGTTATTTTATGGTTCTAATTCAGATGTTTTTTCTCATGTTTAGTTCTGACCCCTCTTGGTAACTTTATTTTGTGTTTGAGTTTCTGTCCAGTTCTTTAATAAACACTTGTTGCCTCGCAGCCGCACAGAAGACCGTCAGCCTTTTTTCGCCTGCTCCATGCTGTGCCTTGACATGTGGATTCAGATTTTTTTTTAATTGATTTTCTTTATTAGAGTAAGCTGGCATTTCTTACAAAGGCTAAAGTTCTTGTTGTTTCAGAACAAATTGACATTGGTGGCAAAGGCCCACATTGTTTTACAGCAAATTGACATTGTTTTCTAAGACTGAAAAATACGTTTTTTAGAGGAACCCTCCAGGGGTGCTCTAGTAGTCAAACTGAACCCAGATGAAGGAAAGTCAAACAAACAAACAAACATGTAATCTTGTGCTGCGATCGGGCCGTAACCTGCTGCCTGGGTTTGGCTCCAGGGCCCCATAACCGTGACCAGGAGAAGGAGTCAGGCAATGTACAGATGCATGATATGATAGATGTAATCATAATTTGCTTTTTCAAATGAAATAACGTGCATTGCTATATTTCAGGAAATTCACTTTCAAAAGTGGCCCAAATTGATTCTCTCCCTGCAGTGTTGGTTTGTGGCCAGCTGAAGGCCATCTTGTTATGGTCAGAATATGAGTACAGTTGGACGGATTGTTAAAACTGGGCATAATGACGCGTTTCTACCGGAGAGGTTTGTTTGTGGAAAGAAGATCTGGGCAGAGGAATAAAAAATAATGAGACAAAATTAACAATTTAGTAGATCCTCAATATGAACACAACCAAAAATCAATAAATACCCACAGCCATTTGTGAAGAGTCTAGCACACAAACTAATACAGAAGTTTCCGTATTTTCAGGGAAGAAGAGCTATTACACAAGGGAATAGTACATAATGATGAAATCTGCTGTTTTTATATGCAACATTTTAGAACCTATATAGCATTTGTAAACTGTTTTATACTCTTGGCCATTAGGTGATTTAGCAACTGTAAAAAGCTGCATTATCCTATATTTCCTCGTAAATGTCAAGTATATATAAGTAATTATTGATTATTTCATTGAAATAGTTAACTGCCTCAAAGCAAGAAAGTCCTGGGTTCGGCCCTCGGGTCAGACGTACAGTAGGACCTTTCTGTGTGGAGTTCGCACGCTCTCCCCCTGTTCGTGTGGGTTTCCGCCGGGGGCGCCGGTTTCCTCCCACAGTCCAAAAGAGTGCAGGATAGACTGATTGGCGACTGTAAGCTGGCCCTGTAATTGTGTGTGTGTGTTTGTGTGTGTGCATGTGACTATGAGTGTGTGTGCCCTGTGGTGTGTTGCCGACTGCCCAGGGTTGGTTCCTGCCTGCGCCCACTGTTCCGGCAATAGGCTCCGGTCCCCCCTGCAACCCCAGCTGAAATTAAGCGGTTACGGTGATGGATGGATGGATGAATGGAACAGGTAAAGTTAAGATTACCATAGTAAGATGGTCACTGTGAGTTTTATATAAGCCATATTTTGAGCTTGCTAGTAAAATGGTTAATGGATGCTTTATATTTTTGTTAAAAATTTCAGGTTATAGACATTTGGTTTTACAGCCAGTCTCAATTAGCCTCAAACAAAGCATCCAGCAAAAAAGTGAAAAATAATAATAAAAAAAGCAAAACCTTTCTTTGAAGGATAAAAGCTGAATATAAAAGGAGTCATTCGAATTCTCTCAATGTGTGTTATTTGTTCAGATGTTTTCTTTGAGATGTTAAAATTGCAGTTTATAAAAGGCAGTTATCAAAATAGATTTTTATGTTTCTGTATGTGTCAAATTAATATTTATTCACATTACAGATTGTGGCAGGCAGGGTGCAGGTAAATATCCCTCGACGCTTATTCAGGGAGGGGGCACATGAGGATGAAGGGGCCGTGGGCACCAGCTCGGGGAGAAACGCCACGTCCCCCAAACAGCTGCGGGTCCTTCAGCACAGAAGGGGTCAGGCAGGAGGTGACAGTCCCACCACGGAGGTCTTCCTCCAAGCTGTCTGCTCATGGGGAAGAGAGAACAGGCACAGTCGGCTTGCCCTTTCCTTTCTCTCTAACCTTCTTCTCAGCGTGGACTTCAAGCCTTGCTGGGGATGACTCTCCTGCCCCCTGGCTGGGACAATTATACTTGGCCACTAGTCACGTCTTGTTCACACTCTTTGTGGCCATATATGAGGAAACTATTACTATGATTACCGCCAGCACGCATGCTGCTGATCGCCCCCTGCTGGCAGGAGTCGGATTCCTATTGGAGTGACGACATGCATCTTCGGCCGCTTTGAAAATATGCGATTGATTGATGGTTGTTCGTTCAGAATGACTAGCTATGTATATGTATAATAACTAGATACTTATTAATATACATTTAGAAGATTACTATGATGATGTTTTATTGTCAGTGATTACAGGGCTGTGGCAAAGCCTGAGGATATGCATGAATACTCAAAGCGGTTATGTTTTTTGAAACGTTGATTGCAACAGCATGCTGTGTAGCAATAAAACCAAGTGAGTCAACATATATTAGGCACACAAGGCGAGGTAGGGTATTACTGTGGTTTCTGCAAAATGACCAGAAACAATCGTCTTTGTGTAATGGTTATGTGGCTTGAAATCACTTTTCTGCCTTTCTGTACTTTCCGACAATAAAATGTGTTCTTTATCTTATTGGTGTCTTCTAATTAATTTGCTGACAATCACACCAGTGATAGGAGTTCGATGTGTGCTGCAGAGGGACTGGCGATTTAGTGGTGTCAGTGCTGCAGAGAGCACTGTCTGAAAGCTTGTTTAGTCCCCTTGGCTGGGATAAAACCCAAAGGGAATTCGAATCTAAGAGAAAATGTTCAGCCCAGAGGATGGGATATATAGCAAAGGCTTGTGAAAGTGCCAGCTTTCTGTTTGATAATGACTAAAGTCAACAGCCAACTAGCGACATGAACAAATTCAAGGATACGGTTTGTTTGTGTGCGTGCCTTTCTCAGAGGCACTGGCTGCGTTATTCATTTACTACTGATTACCTAACTGTGATAAATATTATAGATAGATATAAAATGTCACTAATTCAGTGTGTTGGGCAAAAACAGGGTTCAGCGCAAAGCCAGCTGGATTTCATTGGTGACATGTGGTACTCGGGCGTTTTGGGTTTTTCGGACTAATGCAGAATTATAATTTGTTCAGTGGTCATTAACCTTCGGATTGTCTTAGCATTATGTTCCTATCGCTTATGTTAGACGGGTCGGTGTCGTTTGTCTGAGGTTGGGGTTTGCTATGACTTCCCTGATGAGTTTTCAATAAACTCTTGGATTAATTCTGCTAGACCGGCCAATCCTGGGCAGGTTTGCCACTGCTCCAAGTTTTCCTCAGTCTGGAGATGATGGCTCTTACAGCGGTTTGCTGAAGTCCCAGGCTTGTAGAGGGCACTTTTTACCCCTTTACGGATACAATAACTTTCTTTCTCTGGTCTTCAGGAATTTCTTTTGCATGAATGGCTCTATGAAAGTGATGTGTAAATTCAACTGCGATGGCAGCAAACAAGCTTGGATGTGTCTAGTTTAATTTAACCCATTATCATTTGAATTAGGTTCATCGGTTGCTTGAGTGACTAAGGTGGCAGTTACTTTGTCACATGGGGTGATGTTGATACTTAATAATGCACCTTACTAGCATCTGTTAATGGGTGTCGGGCTTGGGATTGGTTGTCCTTTGTATTATCCTAAATCTGATTTAGGATCAGAAACAATTATGAATTATGAATAAGAAAAAAAATCGAAGGAATCAGAGCTCTGTATAAATGCTGTATAGATTCCATAAATATATGATATAATGATATGATATAATGATATAATGTTAATTGTCTTATTTATTTTAACCGTGTTCTGTCTTTAAAATGCCAATTGAAATTGTTTCCATGTCCAGGAATAATAATGCAGCAATAGGTCCAGAAAAACAACAGATGTTCTTCTAAACCATATGCTATCTCTCATTATCCATATTTTGATATGAAACTGTCTCTGCACATAGCGAGTCAGCGAGTTAAGAAGTGAAACTTTTCTTTGTAGTTATTCCTGACGCAGCCACTCTGAGGTATCAGACTCAGGCGGCTATAATCCTGTCACACTTTAATGGTTTGGAATACTAGTATATTTTGCACTGTACTCTCTATTCTGCAATAAATTTATAGATGGGCTCATAAAATGTGAAAACAATGATAATAGAACCTGCCTCTGGCTAACATTTTGAAAAATATTTGTTATTAAAGAAATGCTTTCATCAATGGTGCACCGTTTATTGGGCTTTTACTGCTGCATGCAGTATATTATGATCCATCATAAAGTTTATTTTTATCTGTTTCAATATTTTTGTTTTAAAATTTCATGCTTCTGTATCAATTCTATCTGCCCAAAATGCAATTAACAATTAAAATGTCTATTTAAAAGCAGCTGCTTTGTCTTTAACACGCAATGTATCTCCATTTTTATTTTTACAGACATTATTAATTACTAGCAATTACATTAATGACATTTCAAAAGCCTAATTTTAAGAGATAGCTGCAGCCAGTATCTCCTCTACCTGTATAATAGAGACACTCCCACAGACTGTGTGTCATTCATTCGGCAGATGAAGCAATTCGTTCTGCAAAACCCTTATTAAATTGCATGACTGCATTATTATAATACATTGATGTATTGGGTCAATTAAAGTAATTCTGTAGTGGGGGTAAATCAAACCTTTGTCTGGTGTCTGCAGTATGAATCAGCGAGTCGGGTACTTCATATGCTGAGAATATGCTCAGCCTGGTTCCTTGCATTCCTCTGCGGCTGGAAGGAAAAACAAGTCAATATATGAAACAAGAGAAACACAGAACATTACAACCCATACAGTGCTCATATCTGCACAGTAATTCATTCGATATCTCTACTAAAAGTATTTTTCGATTCATTTATTTATGTAGTACAGTACATTTGTACAGTATTTTAGGATACCAGGTGGTCAACAAAGGCACCAAATAGTAATGTATTAAACATGTTATTTTTATTAAAGATTTAGTTACATTAGGATGTGCTCATTTTGTAAGTGACTTTTTAACTTAACGTATGTGCAATTGGTTGGAGCATCAGCGTCAAATACACATACATCTTCTCCATGCCTTTGTATATGTATAAGTAACTCGCAGAAGGATGCAAATGCACTGGTTAAGTTTTGAAATCCAAACATCATCCCAAAACTCATTAGATAAACCACTCACAGAATTTCTCAGGTCAGGTAAGGGTAACAGGAAGAAAAACACCGAATCCAAACAAAATCCTAATATTCTCAACTAGCAATGGTGGATAGTTCAAACCCAAAAAGTAAAAATTCAGACCAAGATTTGGTTTCAACCTATCAACTGTGTGCTACATGACCGTGACTCTTTATACCCAAAAGGTGGGTTGAAACAAAATCTTGGTATTCATTTTTACTATCTACTGTAGGTGAATGAGCTGACAAGCTGTAGGTGACCTTATAATCTGATGAGACAAAGCACGGCAGGACTGGGCGTGAGTGAGAGACCTGGCTGTTTGCAGGTGTAACAATACAACTGATACCAGTCAAAATAATGATTTCCATTGGAAACACACTGGCCCAAAATGGTGTCCATGAGGGATGTGCAAGGCAGAAACCACCAGCTAAATAAGAGGAACATGAAGGCCCATCTAACATTTACGAAAAAAAACGCTTTGATTACCCCCAACGCTTTGGGGAGAATGCCCTGTGTTGACCGATGAGTTCAAAATGTGGCTATTCGTAAGACCTGGGTTCTGCTACATCTGCTGTAAAACTAACACTGTTTTCCAAACAAAGAACGTCAGGTGTGGCAGAGGCAGTGCGACGGTGTGCTTTGCTGCTTCAGGGCCTGAAAGTACTGAAGGAGAATGTGCAGCCACCAGTCCATGATCTGAAGCTCAAGATCAGTTGGGTTATGCAGCCGGACAATGATCCAAAAGTAAGTCTACGGCTCAATGGCTGAAAAAAAAACTGCTGAAAAAGTCCCGACTTGAGCCCCATTGAGATGTTGTGGGGGGAGCTTAAAGGGGCAGTTCATGATCGAAAACCCTCCAAGGTGGCTAACAAAGAGTGGACCAAAGTGATGTTAAAGACTGATCGCCTCTTACGTAAGCGCTTGATTGCAGTCGTTGGCGCCAACGGTGGCACAGTCAAGTATTAAGTGTAGGTGGGCAATTACTGTGTTACATGGGTGATGTAGGTTTTGGGGATTTTTATTTTCTCCTCAGTAAATCAGACGATCATTTGAAAACGGTGTATCTTGTTTACTCAGGTCGTCCTTTGTATTATCCTAAATTTGTTTGGAGATCAGGCGTAAGTGTTATGGATAAGCAAAAGTAGAGGGAATTATACTTCGTCACGGCACTATACTCTGAGCGCAGGTTGTCGGACGATGAGTAATGGTGCCGGCTTAACGTGGATTTAGAGGATTTTAATGGAGGGAGTGAAGGAAGCGGGGATGCAAAAATGGTAGAAAAAATGGAATAGAAAGTGGAGGTGAAGAGGAGCAGGAAGTTATTTCAATACCCAACTGTGTCGATGGGACAAAGGTGACAGGTTATGAGAAAGAGTCGGGCTCCTGCCTCGTCTCGGCGCCTCCGTCATCGTGCCGCGAGGAACCGAAGAAGCGATGAAGGCCGGCCGGACTTTTAAAACAAGTCTTTGATTCAAAGTTTGATGCTGGAACAAAACGGGCAAGGAAGCAGGATGTTATAAGAGAAACAGGTACATCGGTTAATCAAGCAGACAGTCAGAAAATAGCAGTGTTGATATAATAAGGAGATATGATGTATCATGTTATCTGTAGGGTCTGAAAGAAAAATCAATGAAAGAGTAACTGGGATAGAGAACAGGGGGATCAAGAGAGGAGATGTGTTGAAGTATTATGGTGCCGGATGGGGCAGCGATAAGAAAGAAAAGGGGTAAAATTCTTGTTCTTCAGTTTCCGATTTCAGTAAGATTGTAATTCGAGAAATACGCTTTTAAGGTTTCCATGGGTTACCCATAACTCTGGCTTATTTTTTTCTCTTTTTCCATTAATATTTATGATTCAGCACGCTCACTTAAAAGGGCCCATTCCTTCTGTCTGAAAATAAAGCATTAGTTAAATTTAATAATGTGCAGCTCTGAAAAAACAACTTTAATAATGAATCTCATCCGGCCAATAGGAACCCAAAGCAATATGACGCTAATTAAGTTAACAGATTTCAGGCCGGAAATTATCTGAATAAATGCCTGTGATGAAATGGCACACATCACATCCAACTTTTATTTAAAAATGTCAGAGTTACCTGCTTCTTACTTAGCGTTATCATTAGTATATAACAATTACATCAAGACCCCAGAGAAAAAAGAATATATTTTGGCTGAGAGATGCACCATTTTTAATACACCTTATAAACAATTAAAATGGTATTTTCCAATATTTTCCAATAGTTCTAAAACCAAGAAATATTCAGAACAATGGTAGCATATTATTGCAGTATATTTTTCAGTAAATTAATTTCCTTTTGGAAAATCTGAATTCACATGCCCCCACAATATCTCAAGCAAGAAAAATTGTTTCACTCAGTGAACTACATTATCTTTTTTATTGCATTGCTATTATTCCTAAGATACTTCATCATTGGAAATCCATTTTTTTTCTGAGTGACAGATCTGCCAAGTACACCATTAACCTATAAATATCTTTGTTGTCAGAGAGATCCCACCCCTCATCTAGCGTCCAACTCTGTGAGAGCAGAAGACCCTATCAATAAGGTCATTCGTATCTGCTGATCCAATTATACTAGGGGGCGGTGAGTGGCTTAGGGGGCGGAGTCTTTGTGCATGTGATCAGTATGTCACTGGTGTAAGCCCCGCCTTCAACAGAACAGTCCCTGAGCAGTGCCCTTAACCCCCAGCTCCACGGACACCAGACGCTGGCTGACACTGTGCTGTGACCCCAGGTTACAGAGAGCAAGATGGGGCGTGCAAATAGAAGAATTCCAATGGACTTGTACTTGTGCAATCAAATAACTGATCATTTTGTTTATTAATAAACAAGTACTATAAAATGACTAAACAGCCATGTCCAACAAGACAGTTCACCTGCTTACAAGAACATTAGACACACCTGTAGCATATCCCTAACCCAAACAAGAGTACAGAGTATATGGACTTCATCATTGCGAGTTATTGTCATCTCCTGTCCAGAAATTATATATTCAAGGGCCCCTGTAATGCTGGACAAGGGCCCAGCACTTTACAGGGGCCACAGTAGGGGCAAGGATACCCGGGCAGATTCAGGGGGCCCAGCACTTTACAGGGGCCACAGTAGGGGCATGGATACCCGGGCAGATTCAGGGGGCCCAGCACTTTACAGGGGCCACAGTAGGGGCATGGATACCTGGGCAGATTCAGGGGGCCCAGCACTTTACAGGGGCCACAGTAGGGGCATGGATACCTGGGCAGATTTCGGGGGCCCAGCACTTTACAGGGGCCACAGTAGGGGCATGGATACCCGGGCAGATTCAGGGGGGTCAGCACTTTACAGGGGCCACAGCAGGGGCATGGATACCCGGACAGATTCAGGGGGGTCAGCACTTTACAGGAGCCACAGTAGGGGTATAGATACCCGGGCAGATTCAGGGGGTCCAGCACTTTACAGGGGCCACAGTAGGGGCATGGATACCCGGGCAGATTCAGGGGGGTCAGCAGCTCGTGTTTCGATCTTGATGTTTGGTTCTTATTCTTTCCCGTTTTGATTCCTGAAATCTGCTTGCTCTGCACTTGGATCTTTGTTTTTTGCATTACAGCCATTATGCAAACGCCATTTAATTTGTGAAAAAACTCGTATATGTTAAAACTAGAAGTCATGTTCAGCCCAGCTTGTAGTTGTAGCTTGATGCTGAGGCTTTATGAATCCATCCATCCATCTTCCGAAGCCACTTGTCCTGTTCTGGGTCATGGGGGCTCCAGAGCCCATCCCAGATTCTACGGGCACAAGGTGGGGAACAACCCAGGATGGGGCACCAACTGACTGTTGGGCACAGTCACACGGCATTCACTTACAGCTAAAGGCAATTTGGTAATTTCAATAAGCCTCATCATGTTTTTGGACTGTGGGGTGAAAACCCGAGCAGCCAGAGGAAACCCCACGACGACACGGCGAGAAGATGCAAACTCCACACGCATGGAATCCCAACAAAGACGCAAACCCAGGTTCCAGAGAGGTGAGGCAACAGCGCAAGCCACTGCAGCACCACGCGGCCCTGCTATGCGAATCCTTTATCTGACACTTTTTCTTAGGTTCTTCACATTCATAGCTACATTAGTCATCAGTTTCAGCAGCCCAGTGACTCCAAGAAATACCCGTTTTTCAACTCTCAAATTTTACTGTATTGTTTCCCAAAAAGTCACTGCAAATGAATATTTAAAAGCCATTTTCCGAAAAACTGCCACTGGACCCAAGTGAAGTGTCTCCCCTATAATCCTACACACTTCTACACCCTTAATTATAAATGACTTGCAATTTCAAGCCATGTAATTCTTGCAGATCTGTGTATCATATCGCTGAGGTAATAAGAAAAGTCTATCATCCTGATCCTATCCTCGGCCATTTTTGCCTCAAGTTCTGATTGCACAGAACCCCATCCTGACAGCCTGGGTGAATCTTCAAATGGGTTTTACTCTGCGAGGAAAATGAACAGCTCTGACTTATTATTTTGAAGTCCCTAATCCTTACTGTTTGTTTGAAGCAGTCCATTCTCACAAGCTTTCATCTGAGAGACTAATAACAGATGAACAAGTCACTTCCCTTTCCAAAGATGTGTCCAAAACAGAGTTTGTACCATGGGAAGGAAAATATAGTCTTAACTGAAAGTGTAAAATTAACCCATTCCACATACGGATAGGACTTAAAATATATCGGAATTAAAGTCTTTGTTATCCTTGCTTATGCATCAAAATGAAAAAAAGGAAAACATACAAAGTGAACCGTATTAATATTCTAAGACATTTACATTTACTTTCAGGGTGGAGACTCACTTAATTTCTCCGTATTCCCAAATCGTAAAAGGATAAAATAATACAGTAAATCCCTTTATAATGGACTTCAAGGGACCTGGCAAAATAGTCCGTTATATCCAAAGTCTGTTATATCCAGAGTTGCTGTATGCCCAGAACACAACTACAGGACACCATTTACTCATGCCACACCCCAGCACACACTTGTGGTATAGATTATTATATTGTACATGTAGTAATCCAACTTTACCTGAGCAGATGCGTGACTGTTAATAATCCCGACTGCGTATCTGTTCTGGATATCACCGGAATGTCTGTTATAACCGAACAAAACTACAGCTAAAAGCCCTGGGACCAAATTGTTTGTCCGTTATAAGCAAAATTCCGTTATATGCCAGTCCGATATATCCAATGCTTTTTCTGCATGTTCTTAAAGGCGCACGGCCAGGACCAGCGGACCTCGTCCGTTATATTATAGATGATATTCCGTTATAAGGGAGTTCACTATAACGAGATTTTACTGTATATGCTACTAGGTAGATGTGAATGTGGAAATAGTTACCTTATACTGTAAACCCTTGGAATATGCTTTTTTAAATTCTGCAACTTTGTTGATTTCAGATCATAGATTGCATTGGTTTGGGGCGTGACATTAAGTTCCGGGGAAAGAGTCTGTTTATCTTTTCTCCTATTTCATTTACAAATCGTATTTCTGCTGCTATATACCAGGCTGAAATAACTAGCCAATAAACAGAGAAAGCGGAGCAGCTGCTTGCGAGGTGAAGATAATCTTTAATTAAACTCTATATACTTAACCCTGAAAACGACAGCCGTGTAGAGAGCTGCTGTCACCGCGCCGGCAAGAGTAGACCTGTTATTTCAGCAGTGCTCGATTCTGGGAGGGGAGGAGGAGTGCGATAATTAATTAAGTACGGAGAAGCAGGGATGCCAGTGTCATTACATCACTCATGGGAGGATGAGGGAAACCAGACATAGAAGGAGAGCTATGATACATCCTCTTAAGCAAAGGAGGAGCAGCCAATCAAAACTCTCGTAAATAAAACCATTCTAGCAATAGTAGACATTTTAGTTTTATCGTTGCAAGCATTCAGGACGCTGGTCCGGTCATCGAAAGGTCGCTGGTTCAAATGCCAGGGTTAACAGAACGATTTCATGGTTGGGCCCCTGATGAAGGGCCTTAACCCCCATTTCTCCAGGGATTGGCTGGCCCCGCTTTCACATTCGTACCTTGCTTTGGATAAAAGCAACCACTAAATAAATTAAATGTCAATGTGATGCTGAGTATAATGTTTATTAGCGATGGCCTGGATTCAATACTTCCAGGACAATTTGTACCCTTACGACAGACAAACAATTACAGAGATCTGCCGTGGTGTGATAAAAAAAATACAAATGCATGATACTGATGTGAATGAGATGTAAAAAATAAATAAATAAATAAATAAATCAAGAATGAAGAGTATAAACACTAGGTGCATGGTGGAGAGCCATTAAATCGTCGGCGCTTTTGAAAGGGCTGAAAAAAATCCAATTTGTCAGGGAGTGAAGTGCAGTGAAGGTGAGGGAACATCATTTGTCAGTCCTGTGCTCGCATACTGGTCTGGAAAGGAAACAAGCATGAAGCAGGGAGAGGCCCTTCGCAGGAGCCTTGCGTTTGACATCTCATTAACAGTAAAAGCAGAGGCGCGTAGGCGGAGCCTCGCCTCGCCTCGCACGGAAGGCTCCTGATGCGTGCCCCCTTTTTACGTGGGAAACCTTACAGCATTATTGACATTCCGGCACTCTCCGTTAGTGGGTTACAGCTAAATAATTCTTATTTTTAAATGCAAATTTGATTGGTCTAGTGTCAAATATGCAAATCAATGCTATTCTTGGGAAAAGAATATATGCACTGTCATTAAAGGAAAAATCTTGCACCAAATGCTGGATTTTTTTTTTTTTTTGTTTGTTTGTTTCATATCTTCAGTGAAAAAAGCTATAAATTCTTTTAACAGAGAAACCAAATCTAAACAATGGCAGTACAGATCAACACGCTTATCTGCTGAGGAACAAAAACAAATCGAAGATGACATGCCTGGGTGCTTTTCAACTAATTATTATTGCTAACATAATAGGATTTTAATTGCAAATGATTCATAAATACAAACCACTGTATCCTCTACCCACAGATCCTTTGTCTGCTTCTGGCTTCACACAGAGTCGAGTCCCTGTGGTGTCTACAGCATCTGTAGCTGTTGTCAAGGAAACACCAGCCCTTCATGGACCATAGTATGAATAAAGGAATCCTCAGAAAGAGATTTTCTGTTTCAGTGAACTATAAAATGTTAAGCCTGTGACTGACACAAACGAGTCATATTAAATATTCATTTACTTTGTTCATAATTCTTTACGCAGAGAAATATGAATGCGCCAACACATAGTTATACACATATATGCACATAGTTCTAAGGGCTTTTGTTTTCCAGTGAATAAAGTATTTGTTGACTAAGTCATGAGCACTAAGTTGGAATAACACAGACTGGTGTGCTTGGACCCGGAAACCAGGAACACTGGCAGATAAAACGATATGGCGTGGTGCATCATGCCATAAACGTTTTGTAACCCGGTCACTCCCAATAGCTAGTCCATGACTAAAATGTGGCGTGAGACCTATTTAAGACAATTTCAACATAAGGTCCTGGAATAGCACTCCAAGTCAAAGGCAAACACTCACTCCCATCGCTGACCAAGCAACGACACAGATAGCTAAGCACCCGATGCGTGATAACAACTCATTCGACAGTCATACTGCACCTTTTTCAGTCAGATCTAAATCAAAATAATTCTTAAAAAAAAAACAGCGAAAGGAGAAATTGTGGGAACATCTTCATTGGTTTTTCAGAATGAACAGCTTTCATACTTTTTGGGTGGGATGTGGCTCAGTGGACTAAAGCCTGGGAGCCTGTGGTGGGAAGGTCAGCTGTTAGACTCCGACCTCGGCAGAATAATCACATGTCCGTGGGCCTTTGAGCGAGGCCCTTATCCCCCAGCTCTCTGGGGGTCACAAGGGACCTGCCCCTTCGCTGTGACCCTCAAGCTTACCCTCACCTGTATCTTCTTTACATATGCAAATTATGCCACATCAGGCTTATTTTCCCTCAGATTTTGTTTTGTGTGTGTGAATATATATATGGGCCATTCCGCCAAATGGGTGCCATTTCCGTCCCCAGGAAATTACATATATAAATGTGCACAAAAAATAACTGTAAAATAGATGCTAAGAAAAGATGTTATTATTAAGCATAGTGTCTTGTACATTGACCTAATTGCAAATTTAAGATATATAATTAAAAACATTAATAAAAACTACCTAGAACACTGAAAAAATAGCATTTGTTACCTGTCCCCGCTCTCTAACTACACACTTTACCTTGAAATATAATTATTAAAATCCTTCAGAGATTTAATTTTTTTTTGCATTGTTGTGTGACTCCAAATCCCATCTATGCTTTGAAAATGTTTTTTTCATAAGAAAACCATAATATTTGAGTTTAAATATACATTTTAGTTGTGTCCCTAGGTTTTCACTCAGTGCTGTTACCCTAACACATTACCCCATCTGAAAAATTTGTAACATTCCACAAGGCTCATGTTCAACAATAAGTTGCATCAGTTGGATCTTCTGAAGGCCATGAGAAGACCAAACGTAAGCACGATCACACATGTCTCTGTTACCGAGTGTTCACTCCTGTTACCGAGTGTTCACTCCCGTTACTTGATTATTTTTCTTAAGAAAAAATAAAGATAAACCACTTTTTTCCAATTATGTTTGGTCCATCATTTATCCATTTATTTAATAAATTACATGATAATTTTTTTTTATCAATTTCAGGTTTGGGTTTTCTTGAAAAGATAAAAATGGCTTTGCATCTTTTAGAAAAATACAACGTGCATGCATATAAAGTGATTTTTTAGTCATAAATATCAATTATTTGAACATGTAGTCAACCATTTCTTTAAAATAAACACTTTCTTGAGGGAACCTCAAGGAATTAGTTGACATTAAACATGCTTTTTAAACGTCACATGAATTTTGGTAACAGGACTGAGAAAAATGTAACCATATTCGGCTTAGAAACCATGTAAAACATTAAATAAAGCTGCCTGAGATTGACCACTACATGTTTTGAACAGTTAAATATATGTGTTATTAGATTCAGAGTTGA